>CM027118.1:49477118-49819643 GCA_015476505.1 Urochloa ruziziensis
GTTGCATTGGTGCAGGTGAAGAACAGGCGCGAAAGGTCTTAGCCATGGCGGCCTCCGAGGAGCGGAGAGACAAGTAGGCTTGGTTCGAGGGACCCGGTGGCCGGTGGATCAAATGCGGTTCACATGCTGGCAAGAACGAGCAAGGGGACGTGGTTCCGGTGCGAGGTAGCGGCTCACAACCGAAGCTCGTACGCGGACGAGAAGCCGGCGCAAGGTGGCGGCTAACAACCGAAGTTTGCGCGCGGGGTTTGGTGATTTGGCCACAAAATCATCGGTGGACGGTTTCCCTTGGTTTGGGCCTCAAAACCAAGGACCGAGGACTCGACTGTGGCGAAGATGGGCCGTTGGGCTGCTGGGCTGTATGTACCCGGCAGTGCCGAGTTGAACAACTCGGCAGTGCCGAGTACATGCACCCGACTGGGCTGGCCCAAGAACGGCGTCGAGGAGCTTCGATCCGGAGGACACGCGGCGTGACTGCAAGGCTTGCGTCGGAGGGAAGCTAGCTTGCAGTGGAAGGTGCCCGAGCCGGAAAATATCTGAGATCAAAATGTCAAATTTGCCCCTGAGGGGTATGTATCACTTAGGGGTAGTTTAGTCTTTAGGACACCACCACTTGGACTACTAATAGGCCCCTTCAGGGCTGGTGGCTGTTATCTCTTTAGTTATCTTTTATTTGGCTTGTTTAGTTTTCCTCTTCCCTTCATCCCCTCCACCTAGAACTACTTCGAATCATTCCTAGTTTGTATAGGTGAATTCATGGTTATGTGATTGAGTTTGTGCTGTTCATCTTTGTGCCATGATTTGATTTCCCGAGCTCCTTCTTCCTTCTCTATTTTCGTGGGTATTTTCGGAGCTATTTTTGGGGGATTTTCGTTCTTCTCTATCTAGGGCGTTTTCTCTCGGATTTCTTTGGGGGATTCACGTATGAGTGCCTTGTGCCTCTTTTGCTGGTGATCCTTTGCCCCCAAGCGCCGAGAATCGCTTCAGATTTGAGATTTTCGGGATGAACTTGATGTCATGGTGTTCATCACGAGATCTGAGTTTCCGGGAGTTGTACTGAGTTAGAGGCCGAGATCTTTTGGGAAAACACTCCACTGGAGGTCTAGATCATCTGACCAAAATCTCGCCTCAAGAGCTCAAGCCGTTTGGGAGATCCATCCTCGAGTTGACTTTGGGGCTGTGCTGTTTGCGTGTACCCGGCACTGCCGAGTTGTGAAAACCGGCACTGCCGAGTACATAGACTCGAGGGGTGCTTTTGTGCAGTGTGTATTCGGCAGTGCCGAGTTCTGAAAACCGGCAGTGCCGAGTACACACACCCAGTGGCTGTTTCGGTGAAGTTTTTGATCGAGGATTCTTTCTGTGTTTCCGCTGCATGTTTCTTGTTCCTAGGGTCAGTAGCATCTCAGTTGCTACGTGATCTTGGCAAGATTGTGATACGAAGTCCGGAAGTGATTTTGGGGTGAAAGCCGAATTGATTTGGAGAAGAAAATTTTATCGGCTCCCATTCACTCCCCCCTCTCTGGTCGCCGTTTCGGTCCTTCAATCCGAGTATGGGAGCACGGTAATGTTGGCTTTCATGTTGTTGACAATCGAAGTGAAACGCTGAAACAAAGCATCAACCGACTCTCCAGGCAAATGAGCAAAGTTCTCATACTCCCTCCTGTACATCGAGAAAAGCCTAGCCTTGACATGGCTATCACCACCGTGGGCTGCCTTGAGCTTCTGCCAGATCTGGCTAGCTAGGTCCTCGCCCAAAACACGCTCAAACTCCTCGGCGGACAAAGCACGGAACAAGTAGTCAACAGCTCGGGCATTCGCCTCAAATCTATCCTTTGCATCCTGGGCATCTAAGTTGGTGGGATTGACATAGTTTTCATCTTTCGTCACATCCCACAGCAACTTTCCTTGCCTCGCAAGAAAGCGCCCATACGCGCAACCCAGTTCGGGTAGTTCTTCCCATCGAAGTGCAGAGGCCCGGAACCCCGATCTTGGTACGCCATCTTTGGATCTTAGACTGGTTAGAGTCGCAAAGACCCGTAACCGGCTCTGATACCAATTGAAGGACCGAAACGGCGACCAGAGAGGGGGGGAGTGAATGGGAGCCGATAAAAATTCTTTCCAAACAATCCGGCTATTCTCCCAAATCAACTCCGAAACCTCCGAGAGCAATCTTGCCAAGATCACGTAGCCACTGTCAAGCTACTGACCCTAGGAACAAGAAACGAGCAGCGGAACTCGAACCAATCGAAACGAACACCAAAACGACCCGAAACTCGGCTCGATCTAACACACCCAGTGGGGGGCGGTTAAACCGGCCAGGGGGGGCGGTTAAACCGCCCGGGCCTGGGAGCCTCGGGAGAAAGTCAAAACAAAAGTGGATCTCCCAAACCGCTTGAGCTCTTGAGGCGAGATTTTGGTCAGATGATCTAGACCTCCTAGTGGAGTGTTTTCCCAAAAGATCTCGGCCTCTAACTCAGTACAACTCCCGGAATCGCAGATCTCGCGAAGAACACCATGACCTCGAGTTCATCCCGAAAATCTCAAAACCAGAGCGATTCTCGGCGTTTGGGGGCAAGGGATCACCAGCAAAAGAGGCACAAGGCACTCATACGTGAATGCCCCAAAGAAATCCGAGAGAAAACGCTCTAGAACAAGAAGAACGAAAATCCCCCAAAAATAGCTCCGAAAATACTCACGAAAATAGAAAAAGGAAAGGGAGCTCGGGAAATCAAATCATGGCACAAAGATGAGCAGCACAAACTCAATCACATAACCATGAATTCACCTATACAAACTAGGAATGATTCGAAGTAGTTCTAGGTGGAGGGGATGAAGGGGAAAACAAGTTCAAAGTAAAACCTAAAGAGATAACTAGAGAGATGCAGCCACCAGCCCTGAAGGGGCCTATTAGTAGTCCAAGTGGTGGTGTCCTAAAGACTAAACTACCCCTAAGTGATACATACCCCTCAGGGGCAAATTTGACATTTTGATCTCAGATATTTTCCGGCTCGGGCACCTTCCACTGCAAGCTAGCTTCCCTCCGACGCAAGCCTTGCAGTCACGCCGTGTGTCCTACGGATCGAAGCTCCTCGACGCTGTTTTTGGGCCAGCCCTGGGGGGGCGGTTAAACCGGCCCTGGGGGGCGGTTAAACCGCCCCTGTCAGCCCACACAGGCCCAGCTGCCCAAGTCCGCCTCGTCGAGTCCTCGGTCCTTGGTTTTGAGGCCCAAACCAAGGGAAACCGTCCACCGATGATTTTGTGGCCAAATCACCAAACCCCGCGCGCAAACTTCGGTTGTTAGCCGCCACCTTGCGCCGGCTTCTCGTCCGCATACGAGCTTCGGTTGTGAGCCGCTACCTCGCACCGGAACCACGTCCCCTTGCTCGTTCTTGCCAGCATGTGAACCGCACTTGATCCACCGGCCATCGGGTCCCTCGAACCAAGCCTACTTGTCTCTCCGCTCCTCGGAGGCCGCCATGGCTAAGATCTTTCGCGCCTGTTCTTCACCTGCACCAATGCAACCAAGCCGCATTCTACACCTGCAATACTTGAGCCAAGGGAAACGTCAATCCACACCACGTTGTCAATCACTCATCACACCAGGAAGCGACCATCCACCGGTCCTCGGACACACTGGGTCCTCAGAGCTCTTGAAAGCTAGATTCACATTTGTTTGACCAAACAAATGGTATGTTCTTCTTTCTGCACAACTCTGACATGGGTCTTGCAATCTTGGAGAAGTTCTCGATGAATCTTCTGTAGAATCCTGCCAATCCAAGAAAACTTCTGAGCTCTTCTGCGTTTCTTGGCTGCTTCCATTTTGATATGGCCTTAATACACTCCTCGTCAACTGCTACACCTTCATATGAGAATACATGGCCTAGGAAGGCAATCTGTTCAAGCCAGAACTCACTCTTACTGAACTTTCCATATAGCTGGTGCTGTCTGAGCTTCTCTAGCACGATCCTCAAATGCTGCTCATGTTCTGCAGCTGACTCTGAATAGATCAAGATGTCGTCGGTGAGGGTAACGACAAACTTATCTAGCTCTTCACTGAACACTCTGTTCATCAACTCCATAAAGCAGGCATGTACATTGGTCAATCCGGACGGTACCACGGTAAATTCATACTGTCCATATCTGGTGACAAAGGCTGTCTTGTGAATGTCGGTTGCACGAATCTTAATTTGATAGTAGCCTGATCTGAGATCAATTCTGCTGAAGAACTTTGCCTTCTTCAGCTGCGCAAGCAAAATATCAATCTTGGGCAAAGGGTACTTGGTCTTGATGGTGACTGCATTCAAAGATCTGTAATCGATATGCATCTTCATGGATCCATCCTTGCTTCTTAGGAACAACACAGGTGATCCCCAAGGTGAGGCACTAGGCCTAATGATCTTCTTATCCTGCATATCCTTCAATTGTCTTTTCAACTCCTCCAATTCTTCGACTGTCATGCGATAAGGTCTTTTCCCTATCGGTGCAGTTCCTGGCACTAAGTCAATCGTGAACTCCACATCTCTGTCTGGTGGTAGACTGGGTAGTTCTTTCGGGAACACGTCTGGGTACTCACAAACCACTGGTATTTCCTCTAGGGTCTTGGTCATGAGACTGTACACCATGGATACTTCTCCGGGCTTTAAAGGCTCAAACAGTATGTTCCCTGCACTCGGGTGTTCCAAATGCACAAGTCTGGGTGAGCATGATATAACTCCTTTGTGCTCTGTCAACCAATCCATTCCGAGTATGACCTCTATGCCATCCGACTTCAGCACTGTCAAGTTTGCTAAGAACTCGTGTCCGTCGATCAAGATACGCACGGACTTGCAGATCTCTGAGCATCTAATATCTCCAAGTGGTTAGCTGGTGATGATCGGCTTCCACCTTAATGCCGTTGGAATTGACTGCTCTGTGACAAACTTCGAAGATATGTATGAGCTTGTTGCTCCTGAATCAAACAGAACTAACGCTTTCGCGTCATTGACTAGGAACTCTCCCATGACAACTTCCGGTGCATTCTTGGCATCTTCCTTGGTCAGGTGATTCAATCTTCCATGATCCACTCTATCACGAGTCACATCTTCTAGCTGTGGTGTTCTACTCATGGGTGCTCGGGTCTTGACTGTCTTCTTCTTGCCACGCGGGTTCCTCCCGGGGCATTGCTTCGCCATGTGTCCAAGTCTCCTGCAGTTGCGGCATTTGATCCTCTCAACTTCCGTTGGATTGTTTTCCCAAGTATCTCCTTCCACAATTGGTTTGAAGTCTGGTTCGAAGTCACTACTCTGGTGGTCATTCATCTGAGGGTCTCCACCATAGCTAGGTTTCGGGTGAGCGGCAACTCTCGACCAATATCTCTGTCTTTCTTCGGCTCTTTTCCTTTTAGCTATAAGGCTTTCTTCCATGCTATTTTGCGCTCTCTCAACTTGCAGAGCTCGATTCACCATCTGCATAAATGAGGGGTATTTCATTCCTGCCAAGATGATCCTAATCTCGGGCTTCAGACCTTGGTGAAACCAAAACTGCTTCTTCTCCTCTGTATTGGTCTCGTCAGGGGCATACCGCATCATCCTTGTGAAATGTTGAACATATGCTTGGACAATCATCTTCCCTTGAGTGAACTCATGGAATTCTTCGGCTTTGTTGACCATCAGCTGCTTCGGGAGGTGGAAAGCACGAAATCCTTCCTTGAACTCGTTCCATGTGATACGAGCAGGGTTCTTGTGCAACCTGCAAAAGTTGTCCCACCAATCACTGGACACTCCTTCCAGCTGGTGTGCTGCTAGAGCGACACATTCTTCATCTGAGCATGCGGTGATGTCCAACTTGTTCTCGATTATCCTCAACCAATCATCTGCTTCAAGTGGATCGTTGGAGTGGTTAAAAGTAGGTGGCTTCAGTTTGATGAATCCCTCAATCTTCCTCCAAAATGTTTCCTCAGGGGTTTCTTGCTGTAGAACCACTGCATCTGCAACTTGCTGAAGTATCTGAGTCTAATTTGCCAATGCTTGCACAAGGCTTGGTTCTTGATTCGGGCCTCGGTAGACTTCATCTTGTTCTTCTGCCATGTTCTACAAGGCAAGGTGGAGGGCAAGTCTAGTTAGGTCGGTTCGGTTACTAACTAAAGGCGGAGCAGGCACAAGCAAGTAAAAACAACTACTAAAGCAATCCTACACTCATGGTGAAGAAGCATGAGAATCACGATGTTCCAAAAAGAACCATGCACTCAAGCAAATGAGAATTCTAACTTAAGCACTACTTCGTGGTACAATCAAAGTGGTAGGCTCTATTAGTAGGGGTCGTTGTTCTTCTATCTATCATCCTTTACAGCTTCTGTTGAGAATTGCTTTGACGTAGGTATGATAGAAGTTTTTCAAGTCAAAGAGGGGTAGATTTCAAAATATATCAAGGAGGGTATATAAAGTAGAGCGTTTAGAATGTCCTGAAGCTAACGACCCGTCTAGGGTAGCGTGCTACGGTCAAGTATGGCTCTGATACCAACTGTAACGTCCCAGATTTTCGTAATCGAGAATCCGGCTCTCTGTACCCTTGTGATAGTCCCTGGATCAGTAGCTATCACGTACAGATCTCGTTTCAGCATAATATCATAGTCATACAATTAATTTAGATTACAACAGGGGATTTACATCCATACCAACATGGAAATACGAGTATAATACAAGCCTCTCGGGCTGAGCGACAAGCAGAAGTCCTGCGTAGCGGTAGCTATGTCTTCAAGTCTTCATCCTTGATCCACAGGCAACCTTGAGCGAATCAGCGCTACCCATCTAACACATTCAGACTTGAACGCCAAGTCCTAACCTGCAACTTCACAAACTATCCCCAAGGAATGGGATAGGTCCACGTCACCATCTGTATGCAAGCTTTAAGTGGCCTATCATCTAAAGGGTAAAAGTATAACAAGGAACGGCTCGAGTTTCCTATGCTAGCAGCAGTAAAGAGTAAAATACCATCATCATTATCCCAAACTATATCACAACACCACGGGCTGTTCTGGCACGCCAGACTCCCGTCTCAACCTCACCACCTTCTCCTCTCGAGTCGACGGGGAAAACTTCTATCTTTCCCCATCTCAACGGCACACGCCGGACCTTATCATGAACTAGTAGCTCTCATCCCAACCTATAAGTTTTAGAAGAGGGGGAGATAGAAATCCCAAAACACTAATCAGCGAACAGAACGCAGGGGTGTCCATGACCGAGGACGCGGCTATACGTATAGTTTTAACTCTGCAGAGTGTGTACGCCAGGACCCACTCGGGCTGCAGACGGTGGCCGCCGTCTTGAGACACAACCCACAACCATGACTCCCTAACCGGATAGCACCAGCCTGAATTCCCGGATTTGGGCCCATATGAGTAAACCCGCACGATCCGGGAGCGTGAGTCTCCAACACCACACACGGGCGCTGAGAGTCTCGGAAACGAGTGCGAGAATCGCCGGGCGCCAAACATCCCGAATGTTCCATGGGCATGTTTGGAAACCGCCCAATCCTAACACACTACTCCCTCAGGACTGGTACCACCGAGAAAGAGAATGGCTGGAACCCCTCCCATAGGGATAAGCGGTGCGCACGTTTACATAGTCCCACGAAGCATAGTTCAACCGATACATCTAGACCAGAGCAGCAAAGTCCTCCATCGGCAACCTTCATAGGTAAAGCCCGCCTTCTCCTCAAATCCCGCCATGAGGTGTCCAAAGTTCCTCCCCAACCCGAGGGTCGGTTAATGTCTGCTTACTCCAGCCGGGGGTTCGAAACTCTCCAAGTTTTCCCAGTCCCAAAACACTCATGCCAAGAGGTTTTAAACCACCACTATATCCGACACATGCAAGCATAGCATATCATATATAGTAGTGTAGTAGGCAATCAAGGAATCAGGATATATAAATAGGCTATGCGGGCTCATCATCATCTCATCAATGAAATAAAGCACTAGCAATTCTACTTGCAATGCCTAATAGGTAAAAAGTATCAGATGGGCGTGAACCTGGAGTATCATCCTTATCTTCGTCTTCAGCGTAGTCGACGTCGTCGAAGAAGTCCGGGTCCTCCGGGATCCTAAAGGACGCATACATAAATAAATATCGGCATCTACTAGCAGATGAACACCAATTAAGGACCAAATCAGAAATAAAAGAGATTCAAATGAAATCAAACAGTACACCAAAGGCTTTGTCATGATTTTAGAAAAATATAGAAACTGGTTTCATATTTTTCTGAGCTACGGTTGATTTATTATGATTTTCTGAAGTTTAAATCCTTTTTCTAGCCTTCAAAACAATTCCGAAAAAGATAAATAAAACAGCAAGGGGCCTAAATGTAAAACTGCCAGGTTGGAAGGACCTATATGAAAATTCTCAGGGACCTATTTGTAATTTTGGAAAAAGTCAGGGACTAAATTGCAAAAGTGCAGTGGCGTCAGGTTTTGCTGACGTCATCGTGGGCCCATATGATGTCAGCGTTGACCAGTCAACGGTCAAGGGTCAACCGTCCAGGTGGCGCACGCGTGGCGCTGATGTGTCAGCCGCGTGGCGCCCAGGTGGCACACACGTGTCGCATGGCCACTGGCCGGTCATAGAAAAGGTCTAGGGGTTAAAGTGAAAAGCTCAGGGTCTTAATGTGAAATGAGAAGTAGATTCAGGGGGCTAAAGGCAAGAAACCAGGGGTGTTCTCGTAAAGGGAAAAAGGAAGGCAGGGGGCTGAGCGAAGAAGGGCAGGGGCTTGATTGAAAAGGTCGAGCCCGTGGCTCGTGGACTCATTCCACCGTGAGCCGTGAGAGCGGCTCACGTGGGCTTGGTCCACGGGATCGGAAAGTGGCTAGGTGTGGATCTTCCGTGGTTTGTTCCGTGCGGCCAGGTCGTGTGGTCTGGGAAAGGGGAAGAGCTGGGGCGCGCGGAAGGTGTTCGATGTAATGCCGGCTTGGCATCGACGACGGCCGGCGGGGCCAAAGCGGTGGCCTGGCGGTACTCCGGTGACTGTCGGCGATGGAGAAGCTCCGGCGAGGGTGTACTGAGGTTCAGGGTGGTCAAAAGGGGGTGGCTTGGCCTAGATCTTGGTCGAACGGGGTGCGAACGGCGGTGAACGGCGTCCTAGCCAGAACGCACACGCACGAGGATGCTCGCGGCGGTGCAGCGCGCGGGGCGCGCACGGCGGCGGCTGCGCCAGCGTCGCAAAGCGGCGAGGCAAGGTCGACGGGGCTCCTACTCAGGCTGTGGCGGCGCGGAGACTACACACAGAGGATGCGCGCGCACGGGCCTGAGGAAGTTCAGGCCACGGCGGCAGCGGCGGACAGCGCGTGGTTCCTCGGCTGGCGCACCGACGCGGCACGGGGTCTAACTTACAAAAAAGGGGACACGAAGGCAGGGTTCCCCTGGTGGTGGCGCTGCCATTGCTCTCGCGCGGGCGCCCGACTGTTCCGGGGCCGCAGATGCACGGCGGCGCGGGCTAGCTCGCGTGGCAGGGGCCGGCTCGAAGGCTCGGGTCTCAGGCAGGGCAAGGACGTGCTACGGGAAAAGGGGCGGCTTGGGTGTGCTCACCGTGGGGCTCGTCGGAGGGCGAGGTGGAACGGCGTGGCGGCGGAGCAGAGGCGAAGTGGAGGGCGCCGTGTAGGGGTCCGACGAGCAGCGACTGGGTACCGTTCCGTTGGTTCGTGCTCGCGGTGCTTGGCATCGCAGGCGGCGCTCCTTCGCCCTGCGGTTGCGCTCCTCTTCTTTTCGCGGTGGAAAATTGACGGTGACGGCGTGGTGTTCGTGGCGCTCACGTCCGGCTCCCCCTCCTTCTCCTTTCCTCCTTCAGCTCCTTGTGGCGGCGAGGTGCGGAAAACCCCAAAGGGGTGGCCTTGGGCAGGATGAGGGCGGCACCCTTGGTTTTATAGGTGGCGGCGGCAGGGAGCTCTCGTGGGGAGGTCGATCAGGGCGACGTGGACGGCTGGGAGGTGCTCTGGGACACGCGGCGGCCGATCCTAGAGGGCGTGCTAGGGTTTGGTGAGACGGTGTGATGGGATGGCCGGTCTCGGCGTGCGGGCCAGCCCGGAGGCAGGGGCAGCTAGGGGATTTCCCCGCGGGAAACTTCTAGATGACTCCCGCGGCTAGGGTTTCGGTCCAGGGGTGCGTAGAGGTCAAAGCGGGCTCTCGCTCCTTTGTCGCGGCGCGGAGGCGGGAGCGCGCGGGTGAAGCCGGTGGTGGTGGCCGCCTGGCTCTGCTTTTGCGCGAGAGGGTGAAAAGCAGAGGAGCGGCAGTTGAGAGAGGAAAGGGGAAAACTACGAGTGGGCCCCACGCGTCGGTGAGAGAAGTGGGGAGTGGCGCTCGGTGGTGACGGCCAAGGTTGCGGTCATGCTGGGCTTCCGGGTTGGGCCGAGCGAAGAGAGATGGGCCGAGCTGCGGTTAGCAGGCCGGGAAAAGATGACGGGCCGAGAGAAAGGGTTAGCTGGCCACGCGGCCTGGTGGAGAGAGGTAGGCTGGGCTGAGTTGAGGGGTTAGGTGTTAGTTGGTTTAGGCCCAAGAGAGGTTAGGGGTTAGTCTAGTTAGTTTTAAGTTTGTATTTGAAAGGGATTTCAAAAACAAACTCCACTCAAGCAAGATTCAAAAATATTCAAACCAAATCCACATGGAATTCCACAATTTCGGATAAAAGCCAAATCACACATGCATGAGTATGAGAAATATTTTATGCACGAATTAAATTACTAGGAATTTCAAAGAGAGCAATTAACTTATATTGCAAATCAATTCATGTGCCACTTCAATTCACACAAAAATTTTAAATCCCGATTTTTCATTACAAGTAACAGACTGCAAATCTGCGGGATGTTACATAATGAGCGAGTCGGTGCAACGGAGGGCCGAGAGGCGCCAGGGCCAGGCCGAACGTCCTCCCCTAGGCCGGCCGGCCCCCAACTGTCGAGCTTGAGGTGAACGCCACCACAACCGTCATCAGGACATCATCAGGAGCGTCCACAAGAAAGTCGGTGCCAGATGGCGACCAACCTAGGCCGAACGGCCTTGATAAGGTCGGCCGGCCTACTTCCATGGCCGTTATGCCTCCCCTTTCGCGTGGATGCTAAGCAAGATGGTGGTGTGACAAGTACGTGTGATACTGCCCTTGGAAGGCTATAAAAGGCGACTTCCACCCCCATTCGACACACCACGGTGAAAGGGAGAAGTCCAAGTGTAGTGTAGTGCTACCTATCTAGCTTAGAAAATAGGGAGAGTGGTGAGGTGAGAGTCCGGAGAGGAGCCGAAGTGTCGGCCCCTCTCCAACTTTGTGCCTCTGAGGAATGAAGCTTCAGTTCGAGTAAAGTTCCTCTTCTTTTGTCTTTACTGCTTTCTCTCCTTACATTAGTAGTTCTTGAATCCTTTCTCTAGTTGCGGATACCTGAGTCTGTGCTAGTGACAACGACTCTTGTTTGGGGTTTCCTCTATAGCCCTTCGCGTTGCGTGGAGGTCAGTAGCTGAAAGCTTAGGCGTGGTGCCTGTGCTGGCTAGCTATCTTAGGTTGTGTTGCACCCCACGGAACTGCAGTGGTAGACGGCAGGTGGTGACAGCCCTGTCCATCCTTCGTAGTCCACCACGTTCGGGTGTACTCATAATAGTAGTGCTGAGCCCGGAGAACCCCCTCTCTCACCCCGTTCTGAGGTTCTCCCGTTCTAGCTGTCGAAGCGACTAGAGGAATCAAGTATTCCTGATAGGAGGTTAGTAAGTTGACATTACATTACCTCAGCCCAGCTTATCTGTTCTCCTTCACTCCCGTCGTCCCTGGATAAACCAGAACCACTTCTAGTACACTTCTCGCTCCTCGTGGATTCGATACCTTGGAACACTACCAGGTGAAAGCTACATTGGTATCCGTACGCTTGCGGATTTATCTGTTAGGCTATGGATTGCCAACAGAGGCGGAGAAGGCGAATACTTAAACTCTGAAAGTAAAGAAGTAAATATATTAAATATACTCTAAAAGATACAAGAGCTTTACCAGAACTCCGAAGACTCCGATCTTCCGAGTGAAGCTCGACTCTACTCAATCCTACTCCCAACACTAAATCTAATCTAAGAAATAGAAAAGTGGAAGAGCTCCTTCAAGTGCTTTACTTGAGCTTGTTGTGTTTTGTGTCTTGGAGTGAAGAGGGGAGGGCCTTTTATAGCCTCCCAAGGTCGGTAGCCGGTGTCACTACCACGCTACCGACCTGAGTAACCGCCACGCGAAGGCCCGTTGTGTGAGGAGGCAGCACAGGGCCGGCCGGCCTAGGGGAGGCCGATTGGCCTCCACCTGACACCTCTCGTAACCGCCTTTGCAGTGGACGTCTCTGATCTTCTCCTGAGGTCGGTAGTAGTTGGATCCGTGGCGATTGTGGCCGTTAGGGGTTGGCCGGCCTAAGGTAGGCCGGTCGGCCTGCCTCTGGCTCATGTCGTCCCTCCGTTGCACCGACGTACTCATTGGACGGTTGGTTGATTGTCCAGCTTGGAGTTCACACGAATCATGCCCATAATTTGCATGCAAGTGGGACCGTTGATCCATGGTTAGGCTTGTTAGGCGTCTCGGGTCCTCTGATCAAACCATCTTTGGATTCATCGTGCATGATCATGTTCTCTGGTTTAGCTGTGCTTTGAAGAAGTGGCTCGACCATCTGGAACATCCCCAGGCCGGCCGGCCAGGGTTTGAGCCCAATTTGGCCGCCTTTTCACCTGTTTTCACCTGCAAGCACAGTCATCCAAAACTTGTAGAATTCCTGAGAAATAAACATTTTATGCATAGAACTTAGTGTGATCCTCTATTTATTGCCGAGGAGTTGACGGTCACCAGGTGGTTCTAATGACCGTCAACAAGGTTATGGCAACGAGTAGAGACTGTGGCACATGATTGCACAGGACCCTACGATACAAGGAACTAGTCGCTAAATAAGAAAAATACTCACGATAGCGAGAGTCGTACGAGTTGCTAGTCGAACTAGGCTAGGATTCCACTCTTTCCATCCTGTAACCCTGCTCACCAGTATATAAGGCGGGCAGGGACCCCTCTCAAACAGAACGAAACAAGACTAAGAGACAGAGGTTCATAGATAATCTCATCGCCCCAAGGCAAACTTGTACTCTTATATACAAGATCAGCAACAGGACGTAGGGTATTACGCCTAATCGGCGTCCCGAACCTATATAAACCTTGTGTCACGTAACCATCGAATTCTAGGTTCTGCGAATACCCCACAAAAACTCTACCACCTAGAGATACCCCTCGGCGGGATTACCGGCAGAACACCGACACCGGGTGTTGCCAAGACCACGTGCTAATGGTCTAGGATTAGCACCATGTCTTGGCTAGACCCGGTGGTAAAGGGCGCTCACCAGCGCCAAATGAAACAAGAGCACCTTTAGCACCGGGTCTTAAATCTGCCCGGTGCTAAAGGTCCTCCTATTTCATTTCGCGTGCGTTTTTTGGCGAAAGTTTGGATTTAGCACCGGGTTTTTACAAAACCCTGTGCTAAATGCAATATATATGTTACAGATGAATTAAAACATAAAAATTTTATTAAAATACAATATATTTATTACATATTGGTGCCAGTTCTATTTAGGTTATAAAAAAGTAATATTAGCCATATCTGTTTAGCCACTTCGGTTAAAAATAAAATATTAAACCATTTCTTTATATATTATTAATGTTATTAGCCATTTCTATTTGAATTATAATAAAAATATTAAGCCATTTTTTAATGAATCATCTAAACCTTAAAATATTGCAAAAGAAAGTAGAGATGTTTGAAAAAAATATATTATAAATATAGATACAATTAACATTAATATAATATTACAAATTACATCATAGTGCAATTAAATTATACAACATCATTGTTTACTTGAACACTAACAAATTTTCTCCTCACAAATCTTTCTTGATAGTGATCGCGACGTAGATAGGGTGTCTGCTTTGCTGCTAACAGAATGCTTGCGTCAGCAGTCACCGAGAATGGAGGCTCACCGTCAAGCATATCATAATTTATTGAAAATAAACATGTATTTCTCAAACTCAAACATAACAACACGACCAAGGTTCACAATTTATTCAAAATGCCTTACAATATAATAAAATTAAAATAATATCCAACATAATTTATTGAGAACAATATAAAATTTCTCTACATCCAACATGCAACACGACCTAGATCTTCAACCATCCTTGGGTGCGAAAGTAGGACGCTCTGATATATTTTTTCTGGTGCAGAGATGGTGGAGCTAGGTTTGGTGGTGATGGAGCGCAATGCCGTAATGGATCTTCAAGATAAAAACCAGGTTCGTCACCCCTTACAACACATTCTTCATGTTTTTTTGCAAAAAATGAAGTTGTGCTTTCACCCAACCTCCTATTTGTTTCGACTTATCATGAGGTCCTACTGAAGTTTTACTCATTTTGACATACAAACTATATAGTAAACCTTCTCTCAAAATGAACTAATCCATTCCACGTATCCCTAATTAATCCCTAATTAATGTAAAAAATTTACATAACAAACTAACTAAAAATCATTATATTCCATTTATAAAAAAATATTAAAAAACATACTAAAGCAACATTTCTAACCAACTTCTCTAATGCATACCTCCATTTGACGCGTTAACGTTCTTGCACGTACCCTGGCTCCAATAAACAATAACAATTCAAGATCCTACTTACAGCAGAATGTCGGAGTGCATCTCATATTCTCATCCTTCCCCACATATGTTTTTCTTTACACCTGGTGCGTACGTGTTGCTGTCAGCAGCGCCGCGCGCGGTGAGAAAGTTAAACCGCGCGACAATGCACCGGCCAGACAGGCAGACAACTCCGTCGTATGGAGTCGGTAAGAACCGCCCAATTTACACTCGGTTTAAGTGAACCATTAGTCATTCTATTAAGATGAGAGCTAGTACTTAACCGTCGTATGACATGTCAAGTACTAAATCACATCTAGAAGACATTTAACCAAACTCAAATTCATCTAAAACGAAAGCAAATCCGGTAGTCCGGTAGGTGTTCAACAACGCACCCAAGATCGAGCACACCCACCGTTACAAATTTCATCATCTCACGGACCATAAAGAGAATTTTAAACAACAACGGTTTCACAATTAAGTTACAAGTTCTTATATAAATGGTTCCAACACGAATTAAAAGAGAGCACAAGGAACAAGTTTCAAGCTCTCAACTTGACAACATAAAAGATGAATGGTTTTGTGTTTCTCCAATATCTAACTGAAGATAAGAGCACTACTACGCAGTAGATAAACGATCGATAATGCAAAAAAATGATGGTATCATTGCCCACAAACACCACCACAACAATGGCACATTTTTATCACTCATCACTCACGCTTGATCGGCAGGGTAAAAGTGACCAAAAACCAACTCCGGCTCACCTGCAACTTAGAATTTCGAAAGCAACATGAGTACGTGGGGTACTCGCAAGACTTACACAAGGAAAATATATAGCACAATGCAAGGGTATATCAAGGTTAGGCTTTAAGTTTAAACTAGCACAAAGGCACGTGCCGCAGGCACGTGTTTTAAGAAAAATATAGCGTGAGAAAGAGTCCTAGTGGCTAATGTGTAGCATGAGAAAGAGTCTTGACCACTCACATACATGACCAATATAGCGTGAGAAAGAATTCTAGGGGCTTACGTGTAGCATGAGAAAGGGTCATGACTGCTCACGTATATGACCCATGGGTCCACCTGTCCGATCAATGTGTCTTTTGACGATTGACCATTAAAATTCTTTCGCTCTTTTTAGTATAGATAAATTTAGCAAAATCCTAAGCCTAAGAAAACATAGGATAAGACATATGAGCTGCTTGCCTTAGTTCTCCTTGGGTTCCACAGCCACTTCTTCGCCAACTTCGGACTCGGGCTCAACAAACTCGCTCTCCGACACTTCGGTCGCACACTCTTGGCTTGGACGGAGGTGGTCGGAGGTGGCTCCAATGGTGGCTAGCAGCGGACGGCGAAATATGCCTCCCACGGCGGCCGGACGAATTTCTCCAGCGAAGGCCGGCGGCTTGGAGGTGGCTGTTGGTGGTCGTTACGATACGGTTTCACCACCAACATTCCGTCACATTTTAGGCTCATCCTGCTCATAACAAAGTGAAATTGATTATTTCTAATGAGTTCCAAAAGTTTTGTATAATTTGTGAGTGCAGGAGCAACCAAGCAAAAGATGAGCCACATTGGGCACAAAGCCAGGCCGGCCGGCCTATGCTAGGCCGACCTGGCCCCCTCCTGTGTCCCCTTGCCACGTCCCTGGTCCAGGAGATCACAAACATATCACTAATGATCCTGAGATGTGCGATCAACGTCGGTTTGATCCAAGGACCCGAAAGGCCTAGAGTACAAGACACATGGATTAGAGGGCCCACAACCTCGATTCTTGGACAGCCTCAACTGAACGCAACCGTTACCGACCTCAGGAGGCAATAAGGAGCGTTCAAGACGAAGGCGGTGGCCAGAGGCGCCAGGTGTAGGCCGGCCGGCCTCCTGCTGCAGCTCCATGCTACCAGCTTCAGCGTGGATGTTAAGCAGGTGGTTGGCGTGACGGTTAAGCTGGCTACCGACCTTGGAAGGCTATAAAAGGCCACCCCCTCTCCATTCCAAGACACCATCTGTCGGTGATATGATCTCCGGCAGTCTTCTACGGGGTAGCCCACGGAAGTGATTTGTATGGAGGGAACATCGCAAGGATCGAGAGCTAGATGGTTAGGGTGGACAGACGCAAGGATTTAGACAGGTTCGGGCCGTCAACTCGACGTAATACCCTACGTCCTGTTTTGGGGTGTTGTATTGCGTGGATTGTTCTCTTGAGAGATTTCGTGTTTTTCGTCTCCTTTGGAGGGGGTCCCTGCCCGCCTTATATATCGGGGAGGCAGGGTTACAAGTCGGTTTGTAGCCGATCCTATCTCTAAGGATCCTTTCCTTCTTTACAAAAACTCCTATTCTAATTAGAACTTCTCCTTCCGGATCCTTCCTTCATGCGCCGGCTTGTCCCGCACGTTATCAGGTCCAGAACGGTGGGCCGGGCCGCCCCCTATTGGAGGGCTGCCAGGCCTGCTGGTGAGGTACCCAGGGACCATATTCCCCACAGTAGCCCCCGAGCACTTCTTGGCCGATCGTTGGCTGTAATTGATCTGTCTTTTTCTTGCATGATCCGAGTGCTCCGCAACTTTGCCAGAATGCTTGATCAGATTTCCGAGTAGTCTAGGACTTCATCCGAGTGGTTTCGAGGAAGATCTGAGTGCATGCTCAATCGTTCCTGAAAACAATTTTTCAATTGTAGCCGTAGTGAGGGGAAGAAGTGCTCTTTTACACGACGCGAAAGCGAAGTGTATACACTTAGCCCCCGAGCCTTGGGTAATTTTAGTATAAAATTAGCCAAGGGTCTTCACTTTTTCTCCATCACAATCATGATCTTCAATGGCGTGCACCTCCTGGTGCACCCATTGGGTGTAGCCCCTGAGCCTTGAACATAGTAGAATAGTCTGGTCGAGGGTCAAAAATAGAATACTATAAAGCTCTTCTTGAACTTAATCCATCAATGGCGTGCACCTCCTGGTGCACCCATTGGGTGTAGCCCCCGAGTCTTGATTCGACTCGGCACGATCGTGTCAAGACTCTAGAAGCTGTGAATCCTGGCTGAATCCTTTAGCCCCCATGCCTCTGGGCATGGATTTCGAGCAATTTCCTCCTTTTAGGGTATTTTTATTAATTTTCCCTTTTTAGGGAATCTTTTCTCGAGTCCTTTGAACTCGGTGTGACTCCCGAGTCGTGTCCCACGACCCAGCTTGACCATATGGTAAATCACCTTCTCACAAGATCTATACTGATCAGCACTTGACCCGGATTTCTGAGTCAATTTAGCGATAGTATCGCAAGCCTTAAGTAAAAATCAATTGCAAGGTTGCAATATTAATTGCAAAAATAAGCCTAGCCGTCGACTAATTTTAGCCTCACGACCGAGTGGTTTCTGCCCTTGAGCATTTGCTCAGGAGCCCACGTAATTGTTAACTAACAGAACCGAAAGGTCGTGCCATTATTTTAGCCTATCAAAGGCTTAAACCAGCCCATTTAGGCCCATCAATCCTGTTAAGCCCATTGTTTCCTAGGGAAACCAACGGTTGCCTTAAGAAGCCAGAATATCACGAGATATCGCGACTCCAAATCGCATCTTTGAATTTAGCGCGACGCGACGTGCCAGCGTCAGTTGTGTTCCCAAGACTGGCATCGCGCCGCACGTGGGAGGAACGGTTTATTATAAGCCATCCTCGCCGCAATCTTCTTCCTTTCCTCACCCTAAGGTAATAAATCGATTTGTTGCCGTTTGTGTGTTCAATTCCACCCATTGGGTGTAATCCCGATGAAAAACTGATGAGGCTAGCCCTTCTGGTGGTGGCGATCCTGCAAATTAATTTTTGTAGATTATCTGTAGTATTGGTAGTAGAAGTACTTTGAACAATGTTTAATCTTTTGTGCTTGTTTATAAGTCTCTTGAGGTGCTACTCCCTCTCTTTCTGCGCTGGCCGTAATTTCCGAGTGGTTGACCTGTTACGGAGTAGATTAGCCTCGTTGGTCTTAGTCTCATGCCGCAGAGCATTATCGTGCGTGTAGAGCTTTGACTTGGCGAGTACTTTCCCCCACGATTTAAAGTTTGTTCCACTCGTACTTTATGTGCGTGACGCGAAAGAAGAAATTCGAGTAGTAGACATAATGTAGATAGAAGATGAAATCAACTTTATTGACAACTCATATGACATTTATAAATCTGACGAGTCGAAACTGGGGATGATTATCCACATAAACCACTCGTCGAAGATTATTAAAAAATATTTTAAAGAAATAAGAGATTAATACATAACTGGGTATGAAGTGCGGGTGATCTTCCCGAGTGAAGGTGATCGGTACTTCTGACCACTTAAGGTACTTAGGTACCGGTGGCTCCCTGGCGTGCATGACCTGTCGGTTGGTGAGCTTTTGCTGGCGCTTCGTCTCGAAACCTTCCGGTCCTCCGTAGATCATACGGACCACTCGGTCGGCCTCATTGCTCATCGAGCATGCACTGGAAATCTTCTGGAGTTATCCGGCCTCTGGGGCGGGAACCACTCGGATCCGAGCCACCCGTTGTCTTTGGGGGAGTGCGCTCCCTTCTGCGATCTCGATCCCTAGGTGGAGAACGGGTCCTCCGAAAGGTCCGAGCCCTAGGAGGAGATCGGTCCCGTCGGTAGGTTCTGCCGCGCGGTGGAGTCTGCTCCCCTTGCGGGGTCGGCTGCCTCCGTGAGGGAGTTGCTCGTCTTCGCGACGGAGTCGGCCGTCGAGGCGGAGTACGACCGCCGTCATTGCCGCATCTTGGGCTACCAGAGAGATCGGAGTAATCGGTATACTCTGATTCCGTCGAGTAGCCGTTCCGGTTAGAGTTACGACGGGGATTCCCATGCTCCCGATCGTATTCCTTGCGACGTCGAGCCTCTTCGCGGTCACGTTCCTCAGCGCTGCTGCGGATGATGTTCCTCACGTCTCGGTCTCTGTTGATCGTCTCGCAAAGATCTTCATCACGGTCCGATCCGCCGCTGGTCCGGCGCCGAGTCGACCCGGGCTCAGGAGCGGCCGTACGTCATCTGCTCTGCATCTGGTGAACCTGGACGGAGGCGGCCTGCATGAAAGCCATTACCTTATCCAGGCCTGGAGTACTGGGCGGTAGCCGACTGATCTCTTCGTCGATGGTGACGAGGTTCTGGACCGGTGTCTCGTAGACGTTGAATCCATTGTACTCGAACATGTCTTCGCGCATTAGGTTCCGATGGCTTTTCCTGTCGCATCGATCCTGACGACGACGATGGTCCTCCGAGGGTGGTTCTCGAGGTTGAGCGGTGCCAGATCCTGATGCGTTGGCCCCTTGCGATCGGGCGGCTCTGTGAGTCACCCGATTGGCGTTGCGTCCTCGGCGCTGATCTCTGGCTTCAGGCGCCTCATCGGCCGGGGTGAGTTCATCCTCCGACACGGGGTTAGATGGCGTTGATGGTGCCACCATGTAACAGTACGACCCGGCTCTGGCTCTTCCTTGCGCGAGGTAATCTTCCTCGGACTCGGAAAGATCAGTTGTGGGCGTGCCACGCTCCGAACTACTCGGAGTTCACCCTCCGGGTGTTCCAAATAGTTCCGGCTCCGTAGCGGAGTCGGACGCGGTGTAACCGTCTTGCAGGTCGTCCAGGATTGAGGGTCCCCGTGGGTTTGACTCGTAGGAGTCGATCTCAGAGGGGGAATCATCCACCTGAATGATCTCTTTCATCTTCTGCTGTTGGGTAAGCGCGCGAAAGCCGGGGGTCTGGATGGTGATGACCTCAGGGCTCGGAACGCGCGTCTGCTGAGCGTTTACGCTCTGAGATGACTCGGCGACGCGACTCTCAAGAGTCGGATCGGAACTGAGTGGTTGCTGATCCGCTCCCGACTGGTTGGTCCCCGCGTTTTGCGATGGACTCAGCGGGGCAGATACGGCGCGATCAGATGCGATCGGACCGGATTGGGTCGTGACGGCCGAAGTCGGTGCCAGAGAGGAGTCCTCCGTGGCGGTTGTAGCTTCTGCCGCTTGGGGATCCGAAGCGGCGGTGGTGCTCCCGAACTGGATCTCGACTCCGTCGACGTCCGGGAGGTTGCAGCTGTCCAAGATCTTGATGTGGTCCATCGGGCTCACCAAATTGATCTCGGCGATATCCCTTACCTGGCGCGCCACTGTCGGTGATATGATCTCCGGCAGTCTTCCACGGGGTAGCCCACGGAAGTGATTTGTATGGAGGGAAGATTGCAAAGATCGAGAGCTAGATGGTTAGGGTGGACAGACGCAAGGATTTAGACAGGTTCGGGCCGTCAACTCGACGTAATACCCTACGTCCTGTTTTGGGGTGTTGTATTGCGTGGATGTTCTCTTGAGAGATTTCGTGTTTTTCGTCTCCTTTGGAGGGGGTCCCTGCCCGCCTTATATATCGGGGAAGGCAGGGTTACAAGTCGGTTTGTAGCCGATCCTATCTCTAAGGATCCTTTCCTTCTTTACAAAAACTCCTATTCTAATTAGAACTTCTCCTTCCGGATCCTTCCTTCATGCGCCGGCTTGTCCCGCACGTTATCAGGTCCAGAATGGTGGGCTGGGCCGCCCACTATTGGAGGGCTGCCAGGCCTGCTCGTGAGGTAGCCGGGGACCATATTCCCCACACCATCCAATGGAGAGAAGAGTAGCTTAGTGGTTTTTTCTCTCATCTTTAGAGTTAGAGTAGGGAGAGAGTGGGTGAGTTGCTCGGGTGACAGCCGAGCTCTGTAGAGAGAGTCCTGGGATTTCTCCCCCGGTCTCGTCTCAACATTTCTGCCCCCGAGGAATATATTCAAGAGTTATCTTCAGTAAGTCCTCGGTCTCTTGCCTTTAGTACCTCGCTAGTTTACAACTTACTTTCAGCAAGTTATCGTATTTATCTTGATCTGCGGGTACCTGAGTCTACGCGAGTGACAGCGACTCTTGTTTGGGGTTTCTTCTATAGCCCTTCGCGTTGGGTGGAGGTCAGTGACTGAAAGCTTAGGCGTGGTGCCTGTGCTGGCTAGTCACCTCAGGTTGTGTTGCACCCCACGGAACTGCAGTGGTAGGCGGCAGGTGGTGACATCCCTGTCCGTCCTTTGTACTCCACCACGTTCGGGTGTAGTCATAACAGTAGTGCTGAGCCCGGAAGAACCCCTCTCTCATCCCGTTCTGAGTTCTTCCCGTTCTAGCCGTCGAAGCAGTTCAGGTTAGATATAGATAGTTTGTCTGGGGTAACGAGTAGCTAACTAAAGTCAAGCTCTCTACCCATTTACCCTTTTGCTCCTTGGTGGGTCCGGTTGGAAAAGTTCTAGGCTAGTCGCGTCTACCGTTCCTTGGATTTGATATCCAGGTTCTTACTCCCCTGGTGAAGGCTACATCGGACTCCGTGCGCTTGCGGATTTTAGTTAGGCTAAGGAGTGCCAACAAGCTTTTCTGGCGCCGTTGCCGGGGAACGGTAGCAACACTAGTGTAGGATCTTTTTAGCCGTACACCTTTATCCCCCATAACCATCTACCACATGGAGTTTTCTCCTAGTTACCCGACGGTTCCATCTAGCGAGTATTTGGAACCGCCTTCATCTTGCCACCCCATACCACCTCATGGCTTCGAGATCCGTCCCAGTCTCGTTGCCATGGTTCGTGCACAGTCTTTCGGTGGAACGAAGGACGAAAGTCCCTATGCTCACTTGCAGGTTTTTGAAAGAATTGCTCTCTTCTTATTATACCTGGCGTAAACCAAGACACTATACGATGGAAACATTTCCCATTTTCTCTGATGGGAAATACAAAATCTTGGTACGACCGGACTGCAAGGGGATTTAGCGAAGATTGGATCAAGTTGAAAGATGAGTTTTGTCTGTTCTTTTACCCTATCTCCAAGATCTTGAAGCTCAGAGTTGAGTTGATGACATATCAGCAAGGCGATGAGTCACTTGGAGCCACGTGGGAGCGGTTCATAAAATTGGCCAACTCAGGGCCACCGCATAACATTCCAGAGGAAATGCTTATGCAGCATTTTGTTGGTGCATTGAAGCCGGAGAGTGCACAGTTCTTGAACATCACCTCCGCAGGGTTAGTGCTGTACAAGACAGTGGATGAGGTACGAGAGATCTTGGAAAAAGTTCTCAACTCTACCGAGTACACTGGCGTTTTCGACGACCCACCAACACCACCAACAACCCCCACAGACAAACAGCCACTCCTCGCCCTCACATTCGATCCGCCTCCTCCGATCATAGAGGAAGTGCTCGAACACCCCAAGTCCTCAGACCAAGAAAATATTCTTGATGATCTGCCACACTTCATTCCCGAGCTCTTTACAGAAGAAGAGTACTTGGAGATCGGCAATACATCACGTATGCCCATGGAACAAGTGTGCGCAAGTTCAAGGTCTAAGGCGTTCATTCCAGAAGCCGTACCGCAGATCGAGGGTTTATCTGCGATCATGAGCAAGGAATGGACGGAGGAAATTGAAAGTTGCGAAGACATCATCCGAACCACCCGCAACTTCAGAGTACTCCATTGCGCTATTGAGGGAACTGACTCTCAGGAAGTTGCCTACGACCCGAAGGTCGGGAGTAATATCATATCAAGTGCACTCGCATCACGAGTGCAACCAGACGAACCACGGTCCTTCTCCCGTAGCACCTCAAGTGGATCGACGGCCAAATGATGGAATGTAGAGGAATCATCCGTGTTGTGCCCGTACACATGGGACGCAACAGGATTTTCCTAGACTTCCACATTTTCGATATCCCTAGAGGCGACAACTTCTTCCTGATCGGACAGCCAATAGAGCACCTTGCCAACCCGAACCATGATCGAGCAACGATACAGTTCAAGGTTGGTAAAGAGATCATCCCGGTCAGCCTTGTGCGGTCAGTGAACACTATCGCAGAGGCCCGATCCGAGACAGACCCAGTGGAAAAAGCAGTTAGCTCTACTCAAGAAGAGCAAGCTCAGTCCTCACAGGCTGAAGAGGCTAACCATTTCATCCAAGAGGCAGAAACGGACGGTTTTATAAAACTCGACTGAGGAAGAAAAGCCACAACACCCCCCTCCTGAGTTGAAGCCGCTGCCTCCTGGACTTAAATACGCTTTCCTCCATAATGACCGACGCTCGCCTAGTCGTCATCAGTGACAAACTGACAGAGAATGAGACTCGGCAGCTTATCACAGTCCTAGAGAAACACCGGTCTGTCTTCGGGTATTCTCTACAGGACTTGAAGGGGATCAACCCCAGCTTATGCACCCATCGCATACCTATGGAGCCGGACCATACGCCGTCTAGAGAACATTAAAGACGGCTGAATGATGCGATGAGGGAGGTAGTCAAGAAAGAAGTGTTGAAGCTTCTGCACGCGGGTATAATCTACCCCGTGCAAGACAGTGAATGGGTCAGCCCAGTTCAAGTTGTGCCGAAGAAGGGTGGAATGATAGCTATCCAGAATGAGAAGAACGAACTTATCCCTCAGAGGACCGTTACTGGATGGAGGATGTGCATCGATTACAGGAAGCTTAACAAAGCTACCCGTAAAGATCACTTTCCTCTCCCCTTCATCGACGAGATGCTTGAGCGGTTGGCAAACCACTCATTTTTCTGCTTCCTTGATGGATACTCTGGTTATCATCAAATTCCTATTCATTCCGATGACCAGAGCAAGACTACCTTCACCGGCCCCTACGGAACGTTCGCTTACCGGCGGATGTCTTTCGGCCTATGCAATGCACCTGCTTCATTTCAGCGGTGTATGATGGCGATATTCTCTGACTTGATCGAAAAGATCATGGAAGTATTCATGGATGACTTTACCATCTATGGTAAAACCTTCGACAACTGTCTCGAGCACTTGAAGAGTCCTCGAGAGGTGCGAAGAGCATCACCTTATCCTAAATTGGGAAAAGTGCCACTTCATGGTCAGAGAAGGAATTGTGCTGGGACACAAGGTGTCAGAAAGAGGAATAGAAGTTGATAAGGCAAAAATAGAAGTTATTGAGCAACTACCACCCCTGACGAATGTCAAGGGTGTGCGAAGTTTTCTGGGTCATGCTGGCTTTTACCGAAGATTCATCAAAGATTTCTCTCGGGTAGCCAGACCTCTTACAAGCCTTCTGGCTAAAGAAGCACCCTTCAACTTCGATGATGATTGCCTTCTCGCCTTCTACACCCTCAAGAAGGCACTTATCTCATCTCCCATCATACAACCGCCCGATTGGAATCTTCCATTCGAGATCATGTGTGACGCTAGCGACTATGCAGTCGGGGCAGTGCTCGGTCAATGCAAGGATAAACAGCATTACGCTATATCTTATGCAAGCAAGACATTGACCGGAGCTCAGTTAAACTATGCGACAACGGAGAAGGAACTCCTGGCAGTGGTGTTTGCCATGGACAAGTTCAGATCTTACTTGGTTGGTGCCAAAGTGATAGTATACACAGACCACGCTGCACTAAAGTACCTCTTGACCAAGAAAGATGCCAAGCCACGACTCATCCGTTGGATTCTGCTCCTTCAAGAGTTTGATTTAGAAATACGAGACACGAAGGGGACAGATAATTGTGTGGCGGATCATCTCTCAAAATGCAGGTTCAAGGGTCGGATCTTCCGATCAATGACTATCTCAGAGATGATACTCTCCTCAAGGTCACCACATCCAGTCCATGGTACGCAAATTTGGTAAACTTCATGGTGACTGGGTATGTGCATCCAGGAGAAGACAAGAAGAAGTTAATCTACCTCAGCAGAATTCACCTTTGGGATGACCCCTATCTGTTCAAGGTTTGTGCTGACGGATTACTCCGACGATGCATCCCTCACGAGGAAACACACAAGATCCTTGATCGTTGCCATTCATCACCGTACGGAGGACACTACGGAATTTTCCGAACCCATGCAAAGGTCTGGCAGAGTGGATTCTTCTGGCCGACCATGTATGGAGACGATAAGGAATTCGTACGGAGATGTGCCAGGTGTCAGAAACACGGGAATATCAACGCCCGTGATGCTATGCCACTGCAAAATAACCTCCAGTTGGAGATTTTCGACGTGTGGGGAATAGACTTTATGGGTCCTTTCCCTGCATCCGAGCAGTGTGAATATATCCTGGTGGCAGTCGACTATGTTTCCAAATGGGTGGAGGCACTTCCGTGCACGGCAGCCGACTCGAAGAATTCAAGGAAGATGTTCGAAGAGATCATCTTTCCCCGTTTTGGAGTACCCCGAGTCGTGATCAGTGATGGAGGATCACACTTCATCGACAAGACGTTCCGGAAGTGCCTAAGCGACTTAGGAGTGGACCACCGAGTGGCTACACCTTATCACCCCCAGACCAGCGGGCAAGCAGAAACATCAAACAAACAAATCAAGAACATTCTGCAAAAGACGGTCAATGCAATGGGGACGGGGTGGAAGCGAAAGCTACCGGAAGCACTTTAGGCATATAGAACAGCATTCAAAACACCGATAGGGATGACTCCCTACCAACTGGTATATGGCAAGACATGCCACTTACCGGTTGAGCTAGAATTCAAGTCCCATTGGGCGATCAAGAGGTGGAATATGGATCTCCAGACAGCCGGACTCAAAAGAAGAATGCAATTGGCTGAACTGGATGAATGGAGGGAAAAGGCCTACCACAACGCCAAGCTATATAAAGAAAGAACAAAGAGATGGCATGACAAGCGCATCAAGATCAAGCATTTCAAAGCGGGAGATCAGGTATTACTCTTTAACTCCCGTGTTCGCTTGTTTGGTCATGGTAAGCTTAGAAGTAAGTGGGAAGGTCCTTTTAAAGTCTTAGATGCCACTGATCATGGCGCGATAACCCTCCAGGATGATGACGGAAATACTTTCAAGGCCAATGGCCAAAGATTGAAAATATTTCTCGAATCCGAAATGCCGGAGCTCAAAGAGATGGACGTCTACGAGCTAGCCGAGATACCTAGTCCAGGTCCGGGAAGGACCTAAAAATGGCCCTTATCTAGGATAGATTTCCCTTTTCTATTTTCATTTTCTTTCCCTTAAACTTTTTCTAGCCAAATCCTAAAGAATTTCTGGTAGAAGAGCAAAGGGGGCACACATGAAAAATTTCAGGGGCCCCTGAGACAGAGCTAGGCCGGCCGGCCTCACCCAGGCCGATCGGCCCAGCCCGGGCTCGTCTCGGGACGCTCCTTGTTTGAATTGGTCACCCCGTTATCCTTTCCGAGAATCTGTGGGATTTCGAAAAGAGAAGCGCCGTTTTGAATCGAAAGGCCCCCTCACTTCATCTCCCTCATAACTCTCGAGCCTCTCTTCTCCAGAAACACTCGCTCTTTGAGAAATCCACGCCATGGCCTCTCTGTCCAGCCGCCAAGACTCCAATTCGGTCTCCCATGACAGCCACTCCCCATCCAAGTCCTTGAAAGGGACTACCAGCTCCTCCAACACCAGCAGCGTCAGGATCATCGAGAGGGCGGCGTTCGTCGAAGCCGTCGTTGCGCAGCCGGAGGCCCGGTGGCCCTCTTCCCAGGCCGATCGGCCTATGGCAGGCCGGCCGGCCTCCCCTCGCCGCCTCTCTGGCTCACCTTTGGGCAGAGCCTCCCTCCGTGATCCTAAGGAGGAGGGTCAGGGGAGTTCACTGCCGAAGACACCCCGAAGGCCAACTACGGGACTTTTGTCCCCAAAGAAGGCCATCGGGAAGCGCCTCGTCGCCTCTCCGTTCAAGAAGGAAATCGTGCCGCTGTTCATCTCCACCTCGCCGGAGTACTCACCGCAGTACACTCTGGGAAGTCCTAGCCCTCCACGCCGGGAAGGGCCAGGCATCGGGAAGGGGCTCTTCTTAGCCCCTAAGAAGCCCGACGAGGGGAGGAAGCGCTTCATGATGCCCCCTCCGATCCAAGGACCTCCCGGGCAGATGGAGTGGTCCGAGGAAGAGGAGGAGGAGGACGTGGAGGAGCTAAGGAGGAAGCTCGCCGCACTGCAGCTCAAGGTCAATAACATGGACGAGCGCGTGGCGGAGACGGTGATCGGGTAGATGGAGGCCGACGACAAGATTGAGATCCTTCGCAAGGCAATGGCCGCTAAGGTCAAGTGCCTCGCAAAGGCGACCGGCAACGAGCATCTTTACGGCCCGAAGGAGGAGTAGTTTAGGCTAGGAATAGTTTAGTTTAGTTTTGGGTGCCTAGTTTAAATTTCCTTCGATTTATTTCCTTCAAATTTCCCTTTTGTAATCAGCACCCCATGTTTATTCCCTTTCAATTGAATAAAATAAATTTATTTGAATGAAGTGACTCATAAAAAAAAGAAAAAAGTGAATGGTTGGTGCACACTTGTGTGCCAACCAACCCCTCGGACTGATATTTCAGTGAAGAACGCAGAAACACTGATGTACAGGAGGTGTACTGGTCGCTGGCCAAGGCAAGACTCGACCTGGCACAATGCCAGGCCGGCCGGCCTAGGCCAGGCCGGCCGGCCGCCTACTGCAGCCGCTCGAGGAGAAACCGTGCCCACTGCGTAATCTCGCGAATCACATAAACGAGGAACCTGAATCGGAACGTCTGGCTACAAGGCCAAGCCGGCCGGCCTGTACTGGGCCGATCGGCCTGGGCCTGTGGCCGTCGTCGTCGACTCGACTCCAGGACACGGTTTGCAACCCCTACATTTGATCTTTTCATGATTTTGATCTAAAATTCCTGGCTAAATAATTTTAAAACTTGATCAAAACTCATGAAAGTGAACCCCTGCGCATGGCACCTTGGATATACCTGTGATATTTCATGAGAAAATGTTTCATCTCCTTGGAACTTTTTAATAGGATTGCCTGATTCTCGTTAATTGATGCTTATGATATGATGATTTCAGAAGTTGAGCCTTCCGATTCGAGGTTTTGGAGATTGTTCTTGAAAATAAAACTTAAGGCAACCCTTGTTATCATCAACTTGAAGTGTCCTATCCAAAGCCATATAACAAATTCAAGTTGAAACTTCTACATAGCTACCTTCTAAATTTTGAGCTTGCTCGAATTACTTGCCTTCACGTTCGTGCTATCTTGTTCATCATGGCCATCCACGTACACGAGCATCAATAAAGTCCAAATTGTCGAAAGCTCTTCATCCCTTGAAAAAAACATGAAGAAAGGAATGATACACTCCTTGTCTTCAGAAGAAAAAAAGAGAGAGAGAGAAAGGGGAAAGATGAAAGATGCTGGAACAAGGACTCAAACATCAAAGTACAAATGCACTTGGCCAAGATGTATGAGTAGTAGGAATGATTAGACAAGTTCTTCGATCTTGCAAAATAAATAAAGAAGAGTGAGCAACATATCAAAAGCTCCACCTTACAACATAGAGAGGCTTGATTCTAAGCCCAGGGGAGGATCCAAACACTATGAGTGATCGAGAGATGTTGAGAAATAACAAGGGAATGCCTCGTTTTCTTTATAAAATTATCAAAAACTCCAAATGCCAAGAGGAAGAAGTGCTCGACCAATCAATGAGTTGTTCTAAGACTCAATTGATGAAGAAGAGGGTGTTAGCCACCAGAATCCAAGGTATGAAAGAAAACTCAGAGATATGACTTGTGTATACCTTGAGCTCATGACCCTGATCTTGCTAAAGTCCCGGTGATTTAATTCATTCTTTGCTAAGGGACTAGCAAAGTTCAGGTAGGGGGGCGTGTTGGTGGTCGTTACGATACGGTTTCACCACCAACATTCCGTCACATTTCAGGCTCATCCTGCTCATAACAAAGTGAAATTGATTATTTCTAATGAGTTCCACAAGTTTTGTATAATTTGTGAGTGCAGGAGCAACCAAGCAAAAGATGAGCCACATTGGGCACAAAGCCAGGCCGGCCGGCCTATGTTAGGCCGACCGGCCCCCTCCTGTGTCCCCTTGCCACGTCCCGGGTCCAGGAGATCACAAACATATCACTAATGATCCTGAGACGTGCGATCAACGTAGGTTTGATCCAAGGACCCGAAAGGCCTAGAGTACAAGACACATGGATTAGAGGGCCCACAACCTCGGATTCTTGGACAGCCTCAACTGAACGCAACCGTTACCGACCTCAGGAGGCAATCAGGAGCGTTCAAGACGAAGGCAGGTGGCCAGAGGCGCCAGGTGTAGGCCGATCGGCCTACACCAGGCCGGTCGGCCTCCTGCTGCAGCTCCACGCTACCAGCTTCAGCGTGGAGGTTAAGCAGGTGGTTGGCGTGACGGTTAAGCTGGCTACCGACCTTGGAAGGCTATAAAAGGCACCATTCCAAGACACCATCCAAAGGAGAGAAGAGTAGCCTAGTGGTTTTTGCTCTCATCTTTAGAGTTAGAGTAGGGAGAGGGTGGGTGAGTTGCTCGGGTGACAGCCGAGCTCTGCAGAGAGAGTCCGGGATTTCTCCCCGGTCTCGTCTCAACATTTCCGCCCCCGAGGAATATATTCAAGAGTTATCTTCAGTAAGTCCTCGGTCTCTTGCCTTTAGTACCTCGCTAGTTTACAACTTACTTTCAGCAAGTTATCGTATTTATCTTGATCTGCGGGTACCTGAGTCTGCGCGAGTGACAGCGACTCTTGTTTGGGGTTTCCTCTATAGCCCTTCGCGTTGGGTGGAGGTCAGTGACTGAAAGCTTAGGCGTGGTGCCTGTGCTGGCTAGTCACCTCAGGTTGTGTTGCACCCCACGGAACTGCAGTGGTAGGCAGCAGGTGGTGACAGCCCTGTCCGTCCTTTGTACTCCACCACGTTCGGGTGTAATCATAACAGTAGTGCTGAGCCCGGAAGAACCCCTCTCTCATCCCGTTCTGAGTTCTTCCCGTTCTAGCCGTCGAAACAGTTCAGGTTAGATATAGATAGTTTGTCTGGGGTAACGAGTAGCTAACTAAAGTCAAGCTCTCTACTCATTTATCCTTTTGCTCCTTGGTGGGTCCGGTTGGAAAAGTTCTAGGCTAGTCGCGTCTACCGTTCCTTGGATTTGATATCCAGGTTCTTACTCCCCTGGTGAAAGGCTACATCGGACTCCGTGCGCTTGCGCATTTTAGTTAGGCTAAGGAGTGCCAGTAGTGGCCGGCGGTGGAGAAAAGAGGGGGCGGCTAGGGTTTTGGAGGGCTCTAGGGTTTGGTTTTAAGGCGAGGAGGAGCGGGACGAGGCCGCGAGATCCCAGAGGAGCAACCCCTGGCCGGTGGCGACGTGGAGGGCGACATCTGCTCGGTCAACCTGCGAGCCAGGTCGTGACGGGGCGAGAGGTAAGAGAGGCACGTGGGGCCCACGGCGCGCCGATTTTTTTAAATTTTCTCGGAAATCAAACTTTGAACCACTAATTAGGTACCTTCCCAAGGTCCAAAAATTACAAATAAATGTTTGTTGGAAATCCAAAAACACAAGCAAGCATCTAATACATGAATCACCCCCGAAACACTTCGGTTTGCCCACACTCAAAAAGAGGAAAAGGCCTTTAAAGAGACTTGCACTAATTTTTACGCCTAGCAAACAACTGCCAAAAATTCTACCAAAAATCACATTAACAGCCTAGTATTTAAATAAAATAACAGCAAGCCAACTCATGTAGCAAAAATTCAACTTCCTTCACAAGTGCACAAAAATATACGTAGGAATTTAATTCACATGAAGTGCTCATGATGTTTGTTAATACTCAAATGATGATTATGCGCTATTGATCACTTGTTAAACACATTCATAAATTTTGGGATGTGACAGAGTCGTCGGTCACAAGACCAAACCCTTAAATTCCTCCTGAAGCCCACAGTTTGGTCCCTCGTCACTGTTCCAACGTCGGAAAGATCCCTGCTGCCATTTTCACATACGGATCGGAGCCCTGTCTGGGCATCAAGCATGTTCTCATCATCTCAAGTTTACTGAATTAATATTTGATGCAAGTGCTATTAATCATCACTGCATTTGGAAGACGCTTTACGCAAAACTGCCAAAGCAACAACCTAGCTTCAGAGTTCAGTGTACGTTAAGTTCTCTGTTCTCATGCAGAGTTAATGTTCTGCAACGACGACTTATCATTATAAATTAATAATTAGTTTATAATGAACTTTAAGTTTGTGCTTAATTTGCTTTTCTTTCCTTCTTTGTTTAATTGTTTGTTTTATACCATTTGTACACCTCTCACTGCGGTGGCTTCCTCTAATCCACTTCATGTCCTCTTACGGTGAGCCAAATAAACTAAAATAATTAGACTAAATAAAATTGCGGGCACCTGGTTCTTCTGACTTCATCAATAATTCGGAGCACTAATAGACGAAGGCCCCAAGTGTTCTTTAAGCTTTGAATACACATATGAATAAAGATCAAGTTGATGGTGCACCACAGCGCCCTTTGCAAATACCCAGGTCTACAAAAGCCAGGGGCCGCCTCCCATTCTCTCCTACCACAAGCACAGCGAGAATTGTAGGGCCAACCATACGGACATCATACCAAACTACTTGGTAGCTCGGTCTTTGTTGCTGGTCACACATCGCTCACTCCGCTCGTGGCAGGTGGGTGATTACTGTCTTGTTGGATTATTTTACTTGTATGGCATTATTACTACTTCTTCCCATTCTTCTAACTGTTCATTTTATTTCTTTGAGGCTGGTAATTGGTATCGGCGCTGCTAGCGCCCAGACGTCCGATGGAAAATTCCCATCGGATGGTCCATTGCAACATGGAGCAATGCGATGTGCAACATCAAAAATTATCTGGTGCAACAATGATAAAATATGACATCAATAACATTATGTGATCCCACGAGATTCTATAGGAATATGAATTCACGCTGCAACAAATAGAGATGTTTCATGGAGCATCAGATCGAAATTCCATTTTTCTCGAAGTGGAAGAACATTGCATTTCAGCTATTGCAATATCCGAGAATAACTCATGCAACAAAAAAAAAAAGACTAATGCAACACGAAATAATATTGTTGCAACATCACCGTACCAGAAGAATCATGTTGAAACACCCAGAAAAGAAACTGTGCAACATGAGGATCGAAGCAACATCCAAAAGAGGCTAATGCAACATAATATCTCTTTTGTTGCAACATGCAAAATTACTTACCGCGACATGAAAAGGTAATTTAATGTAACATTAAAGCAGTCAGTCCAGCGTCGCCTCCTTCACTCGAGCACCTCAGGTCGCCGCCACCGCGTTCCTCCCGGGCCTCTGAACTTGCTGGAGCGTTGCCACGCCCCGCCCTCATGGCAGCTCGCTAGAGCGCCGCCGCCCTTGCGTTGCCTCGGCGACGCCTCCACGCTCGCCAGAGCGCCGCCGCGCACTTCCCTCACGTTAGTTTCCCGGGTGGGGAATCATCAGCGGAGAAGCCCCTGCCGTCAGTATAGCAAGCATTCGCCCAAGAGTTCCCGATGCCGGCCGCTCGCACTGTTTCCTTGTGCGTTTCCACTGCTCACCTCGTCGTAAGAGCGCGCAAGACTCGTCGTCGCCGAATTGGCAGACGCGCGGCCGTCGGTCCTGCCTCCTGCACGGATAAGGATGAGGTGCTCGCTAAACAACCCATGGGGTGGGGGGGGGGGGGGAGGGGGGGGGGGGGGGGGGGGGTCAACGCATGGAAACTTTGGGGCCAGGCACTCGGGCCACACGCGTGGAAGCGTGGGCTGGCAGGAGCCGTCTGAGATCGGCACTTGTATCGGAAGTACGAGGTATAATTTTTACAATTTAGCCTCTTTTCGGTAAGAATTTTACACGTGGACCTTTGGCGGAAAAAATTCTAAAAATGGACCCCTAGCACGGCGCGAAAGGTCATGGCGCCGTTGTATAACAGCACGGCACCAAAGGTCATGGCGCCGTGCTATTGACATACGGCGCCATGACTTTTCGCGCCGTTCTTTGACACGTCAGCTCCACCATCGTCTAGTTAATCTATACGACGCTAAAAATCATGGCGCCATTGTATAACAGCATGGCGCCATGTCTTGTGGCGTCGCGCCGTGTATATACGGTGCCATGACCTTTGCCGCCGTGCTAGAGGTCCATTTCTGAGATTCTTTCCGCCAAGGGTCCAAATATAAAATTTTTACTTAAAAAGGACCAAATTGCAAAAATTATACACGTACGAGGGAGAGCATTACCGAATTGTTATATATCTAGAAGACAAATCATCTGGAGCAATTCATGATCCCTTGTCCGTCTTAGTTATTTCAGTTGTGCACACCTATATACCAGGAAAAGATTAAAAGCCTGCTATCTACGTTTGTACTCCATCTTGAAGATCAATTATCAGCAGGGCCTTCCGCTTAAAATGCTCGAATTTCTAAAATATTGGTTTAGCTCAAGAGCGAATAAGAGATAAATCTACTTAAAACAAATGATGCATGTACTTTCACTACTATACACTACTACAGAAAAGGTCATCACAGCCGGTTGGGGAGGGCTATCATAGCCGGTTTTGGGGGGCGGATGAGATAAAGCGGATGTGATAGTCCCCCCTATCACAGCCGGTTTTCAAAACCGGCTGTGAGACCCCATCACAACCGGTTTCATTTAAACCGAAAATAAACCAAAATAAAATAGCAAAACATTTTATTTATTTGGGGGATGGACCCCATCAACCACTACCCACCGAAAATAAACCGAAAAATCGCGCGCTACGCGGTCGGTGGGATTCGAACCCGCGACCTCAGCGCTGTGCATAGCCTCCTCTACCACTGTGAGGACCCGGTGTGTCCGAGGACCGGTGGATGGTCGCTTCCTGGTGTGATGAGTGATTGACAACGTGGTGTGGATTGACGTTTCCCTTGGCTCAAGTATTGCAGGTGTAGAATGCGGCTTGGTCGCATTGGTGCAGGTGAAGAACAGGCGCGAAAGGTCTTAGCCATGGCGGCCTCCGAGGAGCGGAGAGACAAGTAGGCTTGGTTCGAGGGACCCGGTGGCCGATGGATCAAGTGCGGTTCACATGCTGGCAAGAACGAGCAAGGGGACGTGGTTCCGGTGCGAGGTAGCGGCTCACAACCGAAGCTCGTACGCGGACGAGAAGCCGGCGCAAGGTGGCGGCTAACAACCGAAGTTTGCGCGCGGGGTTTGGTGATTTGGCCACAAAATCATCGGTGGACGGTTTCCCTTGGTTTGGGCCTCAAAACCAAGGACCGAGGACTCGACGTGGCGAAGATGGGCCGTTGGGCTGCTTGGGCTGTATGTACCCGGCAGTGCCGAGTTGGACAACTCGGCAGTGCCGAGTACATGCACCCGACTGGGCTGGCCCAAGAACGGCGTCGAGGAGCTTCGATCCGGAGGACACGCGGCGTGACTGCAAGGCTTGCGTCGGAGGGAAGCTAGCTTGCAGTGGAAGGTGCCCGAGCCGGAAAATATCTGAGATCAAAATGTCAAATTTGCCCCTGAGGGGTATGTATCACTTAGGGGTAGCTTAGTCTTTCGGACACCACCACTTGGACTACTAATAGGCCCCTTCAGGGCTGGTGGCTGTCATCTCTTTAGTTATCTTTATTTGGCTTGTTTAGTTTCCTCTTCCCTTCATCCCCTCCACCTAGAACTACTTCGAATCATTCCTAGTTTGTATAGGTGAATTCATGGTTATGTGATTGAGTTTGTGCTGTTCATCTTTGTGCCATGATTTGATTTCCCGAGCTCCTTCTTCCTTTTCTATTTTCGTGGGTATTTTCGGAGCTATTTTTGGGGGATTTTCGTTCTTCTCTATCTAGGGCGTTTTCTCTCGGATTTCTTTGGGGGATTCACGTATGAGTGCCTTGTGCCTCTTTTGCTGGTGATCCTTTGCCCCCAAGCGCCGAGAATCGCTTCAGATTTGAGATTTTCGGGATGAACTTGGTGTCATGGTGTTCATCACGAGATCTGAGTTTACGGGAGTTGTACTGAGTTAGAGGCCGAGATCTTTTGGGAAAACACTCCACTGGAGGTCTAGATCATCTGACCAAAATCTCGCCTCAAGAGCTCAAGCCGTTTGGGAGATCCATCCTCGAGTTGACTTTGGGGCTGTGCTGTTTGCGTGTACCCGGCACTGCCGAGTTGTGAAAACCGGCACTGCCGAGTACATAGACTCGAGGGGTGCTTCTGTGCTGTGTGTATTCGGCAGTGCCGAGTTCTGAAAACCGGCAGTGCCGAGTACACACACCCAGTGGCTGTTTCGGTGAAGTTTTTGGATCGAGGATTCTTTCTGTGTTTCCGCTGCATGTTTCTTGTTCCTAGGGTCAGTAGCATCTCAGTTGCTGCGTGATCTTGGCAAGATTGTGTCACGAAGTCCGGAAGTGATTTTGGGGTGAAAGCCGGATTTGGAAAAGAAATTTTTATCGGCTCCCATTCACTCCCCCCCTCTCTGGTCGCCGTTTCGGTCCTTCAATTGGTATCAGAGCCGGTTACGGGTCTTTGCGACTCTAACCAGTCTAAGATCCAAAGATGGCGTACCAAGATCGGGGTTCCGGGCCTCCGCACTTCGATGGGAAGAACTACCCGAACTGGGTTGCGCGTATGGGCGCTTTCTTGCGAGGCAAAGGAAAGTTGCTGTGGGATGTGACGAAAGATGAAACTATGTCAATCCCACCAACTTAGATGCCCAGGATGCAAAGGATAGATTTGAGGCGAATGCCCGAGCTGTTGACTACTTGTTCCGTGCTTTGTCCGCCGAGGAGTTTGAGCGGGTTTTGGGCGAGGACCTAGCTAGCCAGATCTGGCAGAAGCTCAAGGTAGCCCACGGTGGTGATAGCCATGTCAAGGCTAGGCTTTTCTCGATGTACAGGAGAGAGTATGAGAACTTTGCTCATTTGCCTGGAGAGTCGGTTGATGCTTTGTTTCAGCGTTTCACTTCGATTGTCAACAACATGAAAGCCAACATTACCGTGCTCCCATACTCGGATCATGACCGAGCTATCAAGCTCCTGCAAGCACTTGATAGATCCGTGTGGGGTGCCAAGGTTGAGGCGATCATGGAGTCGGCAAACTATGAGACTCTTTCTGTTGATGAGCTTTTCTCGAAGTTGAAGTCTTCTGAGGTTGACAGGCAGTTGCTTGCCAAGGCTAAGAGTCCGACTGATCCCCATAGTCTGGCTCTAGTCGGTGGCTCTGGATATGGACATGCTAACACTCCTAGACACTTTGCTTTGTCTTCTCTTGTGTCCCTTCCAGATGAAGAGTATGAGGTGCTGAGCGAGGAGGATCTCGCGTTGCTCACGAGGAGGTTCGAGCGGATGTACCAGAACCGCAAGGGTTCGAGGCGTGCCGGGAGTACGTGCTACAGATGCGGGAAGATGGGCCACTTCATCGCCGAGTGCCCCGAGGAGATCAAGAACGACTACAACCGCAAGCACCGCCCGCGAGACGACCACAAGCACCGTCCCAAGGACGAGTACCGCGCCAAGAACAAGAACAAGGAAGAGAGAAGATCCAAGAACAAGCACGGTGGACACAAGAAGCACAGATCTCGAGCGATGGTGGCTGATGCGAGCGACATCGACACAAGCTCCACCAACACGTCGTCAAGCTCAAGCAGTGAAGATGAAGACCGCGGCCGCCGCAAGGAGAAGAAGAGCTTGAACCGCAACTTCAACGGCATCTCCTTCGCCGCCGTCGACTACTGCACCATGGCGCACGACTCCGTGAAGAGCAAGGACGACTCCGACTCCGACTCCGAGGATGAGGTATTGACAGATCCCACCTCTTTGCGTCAGGAGATTGCTAGGTTAGAGCAGTTGGTCGATAACCGCGATGATGTGCTTAGGAAGACCAACAAAGAGAAGAGGGAGTTTAGGTCTTTGCTAGGAGAGTCCAAGGATAGAGTGGCTGAGCTTGAGACCTTGCTTTCTGAGACTGGAAAGAAGGCCATGGAGTTTGAGTCTTTGCTTTGCGAGTCTAGGGAGAGAGCAGCTTCGCTTGAGTCTGAGATTGCTGTTTTGAAAGATGCTCCTCTTGTGTCTGATGAGGTAGAATGCTCGTTCTGTGATGTGCATATTGCTGATCTTGTTGTGCTCAAGGAGAAACACATGAACTGCTTGGATGAACTAGAGAGTGCTAGAGTTGAGCTTGCTGAGTTGAAGTCTAGGTCATCTTTGCTAGGTGCTTGTACTTCTTGTCCTGCTTTGCATGCTCAGTTGCTTGAATCACGCACCATGATTAGTTCACTTGAAGCACAACTTAAATCTCCCATTGCAAATTCCTGTTCTGCTTGTGATGTTGTTGCTTTAAAGAATGTTGAGCTAGAACAGTGTGTGAATAGATTGGAAGGATGAGAATGATGAGCTGAGACAGTGTTTGGGTTGGTTGTCTGGTCGTGAGCCTCAGCTCAAGATGTTGATTGCGAGTTTCAAGAGAGCTGATGGTTGTGGGCTTGGTTCTGAGAAGGTTGGTGAGAGTAGTGGTGAGAGAGAGAGAGATCCAGAGAGCTCCACCGCAAACATTCCCACAAACCCACCAAAAACCATTCTCAAGAACACCTTCACACCCAAACCAAACCACCTGCTGAACAAGCTTGACACCACTCCAGATCCTCCCAAGTTTCCACCTAAGTCAGAGAACTTTCAGAGGAGAGTGACCTTTGTGAGGAGTGGGGTTTACCAGCCGAGAGAGAGGGCACAGCCGAGAGAAACCCCAAAGCCAAAGCCAGTCCGCTTCCATTGTGAGCATTGTGGAAGGGATGGTCACCTTGAGGAGTTTTGTTGGAGGAAGAAGAGGGAGGTGAGAAGAGAGAAGGAGGTGGGGAACAGGGACAGGTACTACTCTTCTCGTAGTGTGCCTGTGTCTCGTTCACCCTGGCCGAGAGGCGACGCTGTTGTGCGTACAGTTCCTGTGGTTGCTAGTCGTGGTGTTCCTGTTGTTCGTGAGTTTGCTAGGCGGCCTCCGTTTCGCGGTCAGTTTGGTTCAGGGAGGTTCGACCGTAGCTTTGAGGCTAGGAGAGAGTCTAGGCCACGTTTTCCCCCGCGTGGTGCTAGAGGTCCGATGGTGAGAGACGAGAGGGTGTCACGCGGTAGAGTTGATTTTGCTAACCCTTCTTTTGAGCAGATGGCCCGACACTGGTTTGACTCGTTCTGTGCTAACCCCAGTGTCGAGTCATTTGCTCATTCTCGTTCTCGGTTCTGATTGTGCAGGTGGGAGGCTTGGAGAACTTTTGGTTGATGGATTCTGGCTGCTCGAGACACATGACAGGTAATGGTAAGTGGTTCTCCAGTCTCACCCCGGTGGTGTCCAGGCAGTACATCACTTTCGGGGATAAGGGTAGAGGTAGAGTTTTGTCAGAGGGTGCTATTCAGGTGAGCGACACTTTCATGTTGAAGCGAGTTGCTCTTGTCAAGAATCTTGGTTTCAATTTGCTCTCAGTTTCTCAGCTTCTTGATGAGGGTTATGAGGTTCGCTTTAAACGTGGTGATTCGAAAATTCTTGATTCTCGAGGTGACCTTGTGTGTATGATCATTCCTGAGGGACAGATTTTTCGTGCTGATTTTTCTCGATCTTTTGGTCCTTCACGTTGTTTGATCGCTGGTACTTCTTCTGAGCTTTGGAAGTGGCATAGGAGATTGGGTCATGTGAGCTTTGATTTACTCACACGCTTGAGTGCTCTTGACCTTATCCGAGGATTGCCCAAGCTCAAGTTCGAGAAAGATTTGGTTTGTGCACCGTGTAGGCATGGAAAAATGGTTGCTGCTTCTCACCCACCTTTGACAGATGTTATGACTGAGCGTCCAGGGGAGCTTTTGCACATGGATTTGGTTGGCCCCGCTCGAGTTCGTTCAGTTGGTGGGAAGTGGTATGTTCTTGTGGTTGTTGATGACTTTTCTCGGTATGCGTGGGTGTTCTTTCTGGCGTCGAAGGATGAGACTTTTGATTTTGTTCGAGATCTGATTTTGAGGTTGAAAACGAGAGTAATGGTGGTGCCATGAGAGCTATTCGTAGCGACAATGGTACGGAATTTAAGAACACTCGTTTTGATGCCTTCTGTCGTGATCTTGGTCTTGAACATCAATACTCGTCGCCATATGTTGCTTGTCAGAATGGTGTTGTTGAGAGAAAGAACAGAACACTTTGTGAGATGGCTAGGACGATGCTAGATGAGCATAGGACTCCTAGGAAGTATTGGGCAGAAGCGGTGAACACAGCTTGCTATGTTTCAAATCGGATTTTCCTTCGTGCTTTCAAGAAGAAAACTTGCTATGAGCTTTTCCATGGTCGTTCCCCCCGTGTGAGTCACTTTCGGGTTTTTGGTTGCAAGTGTTTCATCTTGAAGAAAGGAAATTTGGACAAGTTTGAGTCTCGTTCGATGGATGGAATTTTTCTTGGTTATGCTAATCATTCTCGAGCATATCGTGTGCTCAATCTTGAAACTAACCAAATCATGGAGACTTGCGAAGTCACCTTCGACGAGACCATTCCGTGTAGCTCTTCTGCTTTTGAGTGTGCAGGTGATGATGACTTGGGACAGCCCATCTTTGAGGAAGAACAGCCTGATGATGAAGATGATGAGGAATTTCAGGCACCATGTGGAGATCGTGTACCTTCTACTTCCACTACTACCACGACGTTCGACGACGGCCCTTCTGCTACACCTTCGTCGAGTCGCGCACCAGATCGAGTTCAAGTGGAAGCTGATGTTGAGGGGGAGGCAATCTCGAGGCGAGAAGCTCCCCGGCTGGTACAGAGGGATCATCCACCTTCGAAGATCATCGGGAACATGGATGAACGCACTACACGGTCGAGGTCACAGAACATCTCTCATTATGCTCATTCTGCTTTTGTCGCGTCTTTTGAGCCCAAAAATGTTGGACACGCTTTATCTGATTCTGATTGGGTCAATGCCATGCATGAAGAGCTTGAAAACTTGAGAGAAATCAGGTGTGGAAGTTAGTAGAACCACCTCCAAATTGCCATCCCATAGGAACCAAGTGGGTGTTCAAGAACAAGAGGGATGAGAGTGGTGAGATGTGAGAAACAAAGCGAGGTTGGTTGCTCAGGGGTTTTCGCAGCAGGAGGGGATAGATTATGAGGAGACATTTGCTCCTGTTGCCCGTTTGGAGGCAATTCGGATCCTTCTAGCATTTGCAGTTGCTAAAGGGTTCAAATTGTACCAAATGGATGTGAAGAGTGCCTTCTTGAATGGGGTAATCGAAGGAAGAAGTGTATGTGAGGCAGCCCCCGGGTTTTGAGAGTGAGAGATACCCACACCGAGTGTACAAACTCCACCGAGCTTTATATGGCCTAAAGCAAGCACCCAGAGCGTGGTATGGTAGATTGAGAGGGTTCTTACTTAGCAAGGGGTTTGTGATGGGGAAGGTTGATAAGACGCTCTTCTTGCTGAGAAATGGCAAAGATCTTTTAATCGTTCAGATTTACGTGGATGATATCATTTTTGGTGGCTCTTCTCATGATCTTGTTGCCAAGTTTGCAGACGATATGAGCAGGGAATTTGAGATGTCGATGATGGGAGAGTTGCAGTTCTTTCTCGGGCTGCAGATCAAGCAAACCAAGGATGGGACATTTGTGCACCAAAGCAAGTACACCAAGGACATCCTCAAGAAATTCGACATGAGCGACTCCAAGCCGAATGACTACGCCGATGAGTACGACTACAGCTTTGGATGCGGATGAGGACGGAGAACCAGTGGACCAGAAGGAGTACCGGAGCATGATCGGCTCCCTCCTCTACTTGACGGCGACGAGGCCGGACATACAGTTCAGCGTGTGTCTGTGCGCTCGTTTTCAGGCTTCACCGAGGACTTCACATCGTCAGGCCGTCAAGAGGATTTTTAGGTATCTCAAGTTTACTCCTGAGCTGGGTCTTTGGTATTCTGCCGATTCCACTCTTGCACTCCATGGTTTTTCTGATGCGGATTTTGCTGGATGTCGTGTTGATCGCAAGTCTACTTCTGGTCAGTGTCAGTTTCTTGGCTCGTCTCTTGTGTCTTGGTCTTCTCGCAAGCAGTCTAGCGTAGCCCAATCCACCACTGAAGCCGAGTATGTTGCTGCTGCTAGCTGTTGTTCTCAGTTGCTTTGGATCACATACACCTTGAGAGACTTTGGCTTAGACATGTCCCATGTTCCACTTCTTTGTGATAGCACCAGTGCCATAAGCGTAGCCAAAAACCCGTGCTTCAATTCCAAAACCAAAAACATAGAAGTGAGGTACCACTTTCTGAGAGATCATATGGAGAAAGGAGATATTGAGCTTGCCCACGTTTCTACCCAAAACCAGCTTGCAGACATTTTCACTAAGCCACTTGACCAAGTTACCTTCACCCGCTTGCGAGGGAACTTGGTGTGTGTGCGGTTTTCTGAGCTGAGTTTTAGAGGCTTCTCCTGTAGCATATGTATATTTGTGTACCATCTTTGTATCTTGATTTTATCTTTTGTATCATATATTAGGATGAGCTTCTCCTATAGCAGTGATTTGTACAACTTGCTACATTTTAGAGTTTAGCAGGCTGGCTAGGGATTGATTGGGATGGATGGCTATGCTCTTGATGGTTTTGATGTATGTTCTGTTGAGATAGTCTCTTTTTGAATTAAAATGACAAACTGAACTTAATTTCTTCACCCATGAGTAAATGCCTTGCATGTCTGTTTGAGTCGAAATGGCTATATCTTGCTTAAGATCATGCTAGGGTGTTGTATTCTTTTCAATTGGGTCAAAGACCTTTGTCATTGTAAATGTTTAGCCCATGCTTTATCTTGTGGAGGAGATAAGCTTCTTTCTGTCGCAAAGACATTTCATGTACCATGCTTAACTTGAAAAACAAAAAAAAAAATGAGATGTCTATGCATGAAAGAAGAAAGTTGAGTAAAAGATATATTTGCAGAAAATTATGCTCATGTCTCTATGCTCTCACCATTGCACACACTTGCACACATGGGTGCTAAGCGGTTGCATGTTGTTTGCGGAGAAGTCTCCCATGAGAAGTGAACACATGGCTCCGTGCTTTGACATGACATGAGGTAGAACTTGGGCGTTTATAATGATCTTTTGTCAAGAATGCTTTCCTTTCATGATTTGGGTGAGATGAAGTTATTTTGCTTAAACAATCCTATGGTTAGGACTTTGCTTCATGCGGTGACATTTTGATAAAAATCACAAATTGCTCATGACTTTGTCAATTGGATATATGTCTTCACCTTCTTGATGGCAATGCCGTGTGACATGATGAACTAGCTTGTATGCCTCTTCTCTAATTTGTAGCACTTTGTATTGCTCATTGTATATTTGAGATAGTTTTTTTTCCTTGAATCGAAATAAGTTGGGTTCTTTTATTGAACGAAGCTAGTATTCTTGCAAAGTTTTATAAAAGGAACAGATCGATTGTTGTGCACAAGTTTGTATCCCAGACTTTGTTGTGTTCTTCTGTTACTATCGGTGAGTGGAGATAATTTCGATTTGTGGAAGTCGACCCTCACGATCCGACTACGACGAGCAAACCCGAAGCGCCAATGCAATCACTGAATCAACTCTCTGGGTTACTGAACCTGTTGCAATCAAGATCAGCAACTTCCTGTACGCAATCGAAGAACGAACAAGAAAAAGAAGGCGAGCAATCTTAATATCACTCGAAGGTGGGGTTCCGAATCGCACGAGGACAGCACGTGTTTGTGCATGTTCGGTGTAGCTAAAGCTAGATGTAAAACAAAATCCAAGACTTCTTTTTTTTGAAGGTAATACTGTGGGGAAGTTCCCCACAGTGCTTCTTTTCCATTATAGTTAAAAGGGGTACTTACAGCGAGTGAGTTTAGTTACAGATGAGGTTGGGATGGAAACAGCCGCACATTACAAAGTATTTCTAAGCCATTGATTAACTATGAACCTTTTATCCTCCCTGACCCGAAGTAACTGGAGGCTAACTTGCTCTTTGAACTTAAAAGCCCAAAGTCGAGGAGTAACTCTTGCACCATCGAAGATCACTGCGTTTCTAAGCTTCCAAAGCTCCCAAGCAGCAATAATGAAAATTTCCATGAAGAAGGGCAGGTTAGACATTCGTTTTCCTGCAAGGATACGGTCGTGGATCATTGGGGAATCAGGCCAGAAGAAATGTATCCTGTTCCAACATTGCTCCGCAAATGGACAGGTGAAGAAAAGATGATCCCTATCTTCAGTGGCATTTTGATGACACATCAACATTGTATACCAGTCTGCACATTGCATCTTCGTCGGTGCAACATGTCTTTTGTGTTGAGTCTGTCCACCACTAGTAGCCAAGCAAAGAACTTCAGTCGCGGCGTACAACCTGTTCCCCAAATCCAACGAAATGTTGGTGGGACATCCAATCCTGAGAAGGCAAGCTTGTAGAGTTTGCTTGCTGCATATTTAGCATTCCCCCAAAGGAAAGTCCACTCATCCTTTGCAGATTCATCATAGATGAGAGGCTGCAGGAAATTTTTTAAGCTTTCAAGTTCAATGTGAGCTTCAGCAGATAGAGGAAGTGAAAATATGGAGGCCAGGTCTGGAGCGAAAATAATATCTTGTACAGACATATCTGGATGAGTAGCAAAGGAATATAGTCTTGGGAAGTTTTCTGACAGTATATGAGAAGACCATAAGTCATTCCAGAAAAGAACTGTAGACCCATTCCCAATATTGCATTTGGCAATTCCCCTGAAAAGAGTGTGCAGCCGCCAAATATCCTTCCACCAGAAAGATCCCACCTCTCTTGTGGCATGTGGCACTGAATTAGGATAATAAGTGGACCAGACAAGATTAACCCATGGGATGTCCTTCTTGGAATAGAACTTGTGAAGGTGTTTCAGGAGTAAAGCATCATTCTGAATGTTAAGGTTAATAACCCCTAAACCACCTTTATCTTTTGGCTTTTGAACCATGTCCCATGCTGCTAAGTTACCTCCTTTTTTGTTCATGTCATTGCCCCTCCACAAACATTGTTCCCTAGCTCTATCAATATTGTCAAAGACACCTTTGTGCAGCTTGATGATGCACATTGGGTATAAAACTTTTGGGGTGACAACCGAATTAACCAACTGTAACCTTCCAGAATATGATAGCAGGGAAGAACAGGCAGTGAGTGTTCTTTCAATTCTGGTCATAATTGGAGAGAAGTCTTCAATTTTTGGTTTTGTTGTCCCCATTGGCAGGCCAAGATAGGTGAAGGGCATAGAACCAACTGAACAGCCAAAAGTTCGTGCTAGATGTAATGCTTTCTGCTCTGTCATATTTATAGGCACCATAGTTGATTTACTATAGTTGACCTTTAATCCTGTTGAATCTGCAAAAGATTGGAGGAGCCCCTTCAGACAAAAAAGTTGCCTAGCATCAGCTGGCAGAATTAATATAGTATCATCTGCATATTGTATTATTGGATAATCTTGTGTTGCCTGTGGCAGTGGAAGCTGCAACAGACCTTTTTGACAGGCACCATTCACAATATATTGCAGGAGTTCAGCAGCCAAGACAAAAAGGAGGGGGGAGAGGGGGTCTCCTTGCCTCACCCCTCTTTTGCATTTAAATTGTTTTCCAGGTACTCCATTCAGTAAGACAGAGGAGAAACCACTATTGAAGATCATCCTCATCCATTGCAACCATTTATCAGGAAAACCCATATGCTGCAGAATGCTTAGAATAGATAAATGTTCCACAGTGTCAAAGGCCTTAGCAAAATCAAGCTTTAAGATTATAACTTCTCTCTTTGATTGATGACACTGATGAATATATTCAAAACACCAAGCAAGACAGTCATGAATGGTTCTAGACTTTATAAACCCATACTGATTCTCATGGAGCAGCTTAAGGATGATCTGTTGAAGCCTGTCTGCTAATAATTTTGTTAGGATCTTGACAGTGGAATTTAACAAGGATATGGGCCTGAAGTCATTTACAGTTTCAGGGCTATTTGTCTTTGGCACTAGAGTGATAAATGACTTATTTATTGGTTCCAAGTCTAGAGTTCCTGCATAGAAGTCTTCACATAACCTGTATATGTCTTCTTTTATGATGTTCCAACATTTTTTGAAGAAAAGTCCATTAAATCCATCTGGTCCTGGGGCCTTATCAGATGGCATTTGCTTAATGACAGCATCTATGTCATCCTTTGTAAAAGGTGCAACCAAAAGCTGTAGATCAACATCCAAATTTATAAGATTATCCAAATCAAATTGCATAGGAGGACTGGATGTGACTCCCATTCTTCCTCGAAAGGAATTCCAAAAGAGAGCTGCCTTGCCCTCATGATCAGAAATCACAAATCCTGCTTCATCCTGTACTTGTGAGATATTGTTTCTCCTGTTTGTGATAGTGGCCATTGCATGGAAATATTTGGTACACTCATCGCCCAATTTTATTCTATTTGTTGTATGTCTTTTCTTCCAATATAAATTCTGATATCTCAACAATACTTGAAGCTGTCTCTTTATAATGCTTCTCAGATTCCATTCAGATACATAAAGAGGCCTACAATCCTCCAGGCTGTCCAGACAAAAGATTACTTTGTTACAGTTAGCTATCAGGCTACCAAGGTTTGACAGATTTTTGCTCCAAATTTTCAGGGAGTGCCTTAATTTCTTGAATTTCTTTGATATTACCACTATACTGTTGGGATAAGCTACTCCATCATTCCAAGATGCCTCAACTACCTGCATAAACCTGGATGCTCTGGCCAATAATTTTCGAATCTGAAGATGTTTGATTTTGGGATTGAGGTTCCTATCATAACCTTACATGGTATATGATCAGATGTTGGTTTAGCAAGTGGCAAAACTACTGTATTTGGGTAAGCATTTATCCAGTTAACAGAAGTGAAAAATCAGTCCAGCTGTTCGAGGAGTGGCTCTTGTTGCATATTACTCCAAGTAAAAGCCCTGCCCTTAACTGGTTGTTCAATTAAACCCAGATGGCCAATCATGTCATTAAAGACAATGGTGTCTTGAAAATTACCCCCTGGCTTATTTCTGTCATCTAAGGATCTATAGAAATTAAAATCCCCAAGAAAAAACCAGTTATCATCATCCTGAATATCAATGTCCTTGAGCCAGCTTATAAAATATGATCTTGCTGGCTCAGTACATGGGCCATAGACAGTTGTTAACTTCCATTGATCAGCATTCTGTGTAGATGAGAAAGAAACTGTTATTGCAAAGGACTCTTTAGCAAGCACCAAGCCTGTGAAGATGGCACTATTCCATCCAACAAGAATTCCTCAGAGGCCCCCACTGAGGGGGTGAAATCAAACTTGTCAAATCTTTTTGGGGCAAATTTTCTAATGTATGAAGCATCAAAGTGTTCCCTTTTAGTTTCTTGCAAGCAAAAAACAGCACAAGAACTTTCTTCTATTTTATTTCGCAGAGCATCCCATTTCCTTTCACTGTTAATACCTCTGACATTCCAACACAAAATATTCTAGGTTCTATTCATTGAGCATTATTTTGCAAAGGATGATAAGTCTCACACACAGTGCAAGAAAGAATTTGTCTGGGAGGATTAAACAGCACCAGAGCAAAGAAGAGAAACCATTGACCAGGATAAGATCCATGCACATATGAGTGAATAGGATTAAGAGTAACAAGCTGATATAATAAGTTCCATCACCAGCAAAATAGAAAGTACTGAATATTAGGAACTGTTGCCAACACAAAATAACATAATAAACAACTGCCACACAGACATGGCAGGTTGGAGAAGTATTCTTAAGCTGTAGCATCATTAGGAACATCAGCTTGTAGTATTTCATTTGTGAGCTCCTCAGGAGTCACATTGCAGAGTAGACCCCAACTCTTCAAAGTTTCTGTTGGGATTTCGCCAGGGACTTCATCATCTGTAGGCACAGGAGGTTTATCTAGCAACAGCGCAGCTTCCTTGGGACTGAGTGCAACCTCTCTCCACACCCTGCGTTTCTTCCTTGGGTTATCCTCCAGCTGGATGTGCTGCACAATCTTGTATCCATCCTTCTTCTGACTGATTCTGGTGCTGCGTCTGACTGAAGAAACCTGAAGAGGTGTTTCCCCACCATCCAAGGAAACTATGTCAGGCAGGCAGATAGACTTGCGCGTGGCTTGTTCCATGGAGCAGGATGAAATATCCATACTGATGTCTTCATCCCCCTGCGTCATAGACTCTACATTCTGAGCATTGGCCCAAATAGTGATGAGGACAGCATGAAGTGTTGGCTGAAAAGGGACTATTGCTGTTGCAGGATCACTGACAAGATGGTCTCTTTTAGAAGCTGTCTTCTGATTGTTGACAGGGTCAAATGACACTGGTATCTGCAGAACTCTTGGAATACCTATATTTGATAGTTTTGCAAAGGCCATGTTTTCAGCCAGCTGAAAGGAGGGGGATGGCACTTTGAGAATTGCCATAGTAATTGAATCATCTGAAGATGATGATGAAGAAGCAGCAACCATCTTGCCCTTTAGAATATCATCAATGTTCAGAACTATGTCAGGTCCATTGGCCCTGAGATATTCAGCTGTGGAACCAGACTGATCAAAAGAAATTGATTCCTGCTGCACACCATCATCCTGATTTCCAATATTATCTTCTTGATGTTCATCAGGCCAAGCAGGCCAGGCCTCCCCAACATTTATGTTATTGTTCAATCCATGATTGAAACCATGCATCTGAACATTAGCTCCTGCATCACCATGTATTTCCTGAGCAGCTCCATTCAAATCATGTTGCCAATTCTGATCTACATTAGGATTTCCATCAAGGACATCTCCATGCATTGGGTGTGGGTTCCCATTAGCAGGAACTGGATCCTCATCCTGAGGGAAAGCATCTGGAAAGTGCCCTCCAAGGATGAACACCGGCACAGACCAGGAACGGCCATTGCCACCCAACAAAGTGCCTTGTGATACCACTATGCTATGCGGAACACGCTCTGGTGAAAGAACAAGGCATTGCAACAGAACTCTGGACTTGTTTTGGCTGTCAATCCACTGAAGAAGACGCCCAAAGGGGGCAACTGCTGCTCTAATGAAATCAAGTCCTTGATAATCCAAGGGGAAGGCAAGCATCATGATCCAGCATTGTCGGATGTAAGGACAAGCTCTAAGATTTCTAGCCTCATCATGCTTTTGAACTGTCAACCAACCATGACCAAACTGTATTGGCGAAGCATCTAACAAGGATTGCCTTTGCACAGGATTTTCGAACTGAAAAAGCCCTAAACCAAAGGGGAAGGGTAGGACGAGACAACTCTCACCGGGAAATCATGCTCCAGGGTCTCAGCGACTTCTTGGATAATCTCCTGAACTTGCTCTGGAAACGGCGGTGGATCCAACCTGATGATGGCATACTCCTCATGCCGACGCGGTGGCTCACCGCCTAGCGCAACTCGTGTGCGGGCTGGCCTATGCCAGGCTTGCTCCAGGTGCATTCCTTGAGGAACGTAGGGCATCGGATTGCAAGGGAAGTTCGCCATTGGGTCCGGCGAGAGCTCCTCTGGATTTGTGGAGGGTTGTGACGGCGATGGTTTGGATGGCAATGGAGCTTGTTGGTGCTGTTCCGTTTGGGAATACGGAGCGACAGGGGGATGTTCACGAGAAATTGGGGGAAGATCAGGGGAGACAGTTTCTTTCCGTTTATCCCCCGAGTCACGCTCTGAGGTCCTGCTTTTGGGGGCCCAAATCTTTTTGGGCCGCAATGGACAGTGAAAGGCTTTATGGCCCAGTTTGAGACAGGCTTTACACCTCCACTGCAATTCGCATAACCGAGCCACATGACCATGGGCCAGACATTTGCCACATCTGAGATTTGGATTTGAATCCCTTGGGTCCCGCGCAGGCAGCGTAGAACTCGCCTGTGAATTAGGCAACTTCTCTGGAAAAGGAATAAAGCTATCTCACAATGCAGAGGTGCTAAATTCACGGTTAATACGGCCAAAAACTTGTTTAACAGGAATACAAGAGTCTGATTGTTTCGGAACATATTTAGCAGAGGAAGCAGCACCAAAAGTTCTTTGAAAAGATTCTGAAATCGATTCCGGATGATCCAATGAAGAAAATGCACCAAATTGCAGAGATACCTTTGGAAGAGAAGGCTGCGGTGCCTTGGTGGGGGATTGAACAAGCTTGTCAGCAAATCGTACCTTCTTTTGGGGGTACCGAGAAGCCCTCAAATGTGGATCTTGTTTGTTCGACTTTCTTTGCTTTTGGATAATACTTTAGTCCATTTCTGCTGTTCCTCAATTTCCCATTTGCACTTGTCATGTTCACGATAAGCCACTCCATTGTTCCACAAATGAAAGTACAAATCAAAGCAAGAGCCAATAATTCTCCGCTGCGAATATATATGAAAACCCACTAACTTGCAAGAGACCGAGATACGATAATGATTATTGCTGACACATCAGACATGAAAACCAGCTGCAGATCCTCCCAAACATGATTGCAGAATGAGAGCCACAACATCCTCTGTCAGACGAACTGTGTGTCGTCGGAAAGTGACAAGCAGAAAAAACGAACCAATCGGCAAGGAGGATGGATGGTGAACTGATTTACTGAATTTCTGAAGAATCTCCCGTTGGAAGGCCTTGCCAGGAGAGAAATCAAGTTTCTCCAGAAGATCCCGTTGAGCATCCATCCGAAAAGCAGTAACCAAAGAAGAGGCCAGGAAGAGGGAAACCAGAAAGCCGAAGAAGACTATCCAAATCACAGAATCAAAAGGAGGTGCGGAGAAAGTACCAGGGACAATCACCACGATCGACGCCAGCAGGTTCACGATCAATGCCGGCAGTGGGGAAGATCAGTAAAATCTAGGGTGGGACGATGGAGTCGCCCAGATCGCCCCTCCGCAGTTTCCGGACCTCCATCTCCACCAATTGGACATCTCCACCAAACATTTTGCTGCGTTGCTCTAGGGCATCCAAGACTTCTTGGCAGCGGCTAGGGGGTATATGATAGGTGGAGGACGATCAAAGGGGTGCTGGGGTCGTGCTCCAACCCTAGGACACATCCCTAATGGACCCAACTTGATACACGGCCCGTGGGCCAAAATAAGGTGTCGCAGCACCTGGACAGAAAAACCTTCAGGTCAATGATTTGACGATTGCGGCCTCTTCATGATAGATATGGACACGAGGCCGGATCCATATGAAAGTAGACTTCATAAGCTTTCCATCAAGTACTTGAACGCCCCAAACAGAGTCCGGATGAAGTCGTGGAGGCCGTTGAAAGTCAGGACTTTCCTGTAGTCCGAATCCAGCGTTTCCAAAACGTGTTGGATTCAATCTCTTTATTTCCTTAGACCAAAAGTGACGTGATAGCCTGGTGTAAAACGTGGGAACACTTGGACTTGGTTCCCAATCAACCTCTTTGGTCCTCCATGCCTTCCTTGTATGTTTAACACTCTTCATGTGTGTCATGTCCTCATCATCCTCCCCTTCTTGACGAAAAGCCGTCCTCGGCGTCAATTGTACGTGAAACCAATCCTGCATAACACAAAGGAGAACGGGGTTTCGAAAAACAAGGAAACCGAAAATATTAAGAGGAGGGATGTCACTATGTTTCCGATTCACGAAAGTGTCATCTCGTATAGAACTTTTAGCAAACATGTATGCTTCTTGATCGGCCAACACGCGATGTTTTTCAACACGATCCTGCACAAGATTAGTACCAACAAAAGACAAAGCAGGCATAGATAGTAACCAGCAAGGCTCCCCTTCTTTGGATTGAACATGTTTCTTGAAAACAAAGCTAGAGAAATTGGATGTGACATGATTATTGTTATTGCAGCCCTCTAAGTTATCACATTGTTGTCCAACCAAAGAAGATTTCAGATTTGAACAAATATAAACTCGATGCACCATATATTCTCTGTTGTGATTATATTTGCCAATGAAGTGATATGTATTGCTAGATAAGGATGGCAATTTGGGATATGCAAGAAATCTCTCCTCCAAACAATTTAGATTACATAGAACATCAAATTCAATATAACCTAAAGTATTTAAAGAAGATAGCAATTTTTGTTCATCATTTGCGCAAGTAATTGGAACAAACATTTTATTTTCAACAGAATTATATGGCTCCAAAGCATGTGTATCATCATTATGAAGTAATTGTGGAAGAGGAATAGAAGAATCACTATCACACAACTCTTCTCTATCACAAGGACATCAAGCAAATGATCTTTTGACAAAGGACAAAATTAGTAAGGGTTCTTTCGATAGTTGCTCTATGTTATCATGTTGAATTTCAGCACAAGGGTGTGATTTTAAAACATGTACAACAGAAGCAGTTATCATACAAATCATCTTTATCACAGGTAGCAACAAGCATATCATCATGTGACAAAGATACGTCAAGAGATGGTTCTACTAACAATTGCTCTATGATAGCATGAGGTGTGGAAAAATTCAGCACAGTAGAAGTGGTCTCACCATCCGTGAGTGGAGCACCTGTGGTCGACGATGTTGTAGGTGTGGTCGTCTTCTCACAGCGTTGTAGTGCTAGGCGTGGATGGCGTAGGGAGAGCAGGATCTGCGCTGGATGTCGGGCTTCGTCCTGCAAAAGAGTTAGTATATGTCGTCGAGCGGCGTCCCTGCACTTCACGTTCAGCTTTGCAAGCATACTCAAGTAATGTGGCATATCAACATAATCATTATCAAGTTGTCCTGATTTCGCGTTCAAACCACCGCGAAAACGTGCCATAGCAGCGTCATCCGTCTCAAACAAACCACAACGAATCATACCTTTTTGTAGCTCCTGGTAATAGTCCTCAACAGATTGTTGACCTTGCTGAAATCGCTGCATTTGTTTAAGCAAATCTCGGGCATAATATGAAGGTACAAATCGATGTCGCATAGCAGCTTTTAATTGAGTCCAAGTGGTTGGAATAGACGTGGGATGTTTTAGCTTATAATCATGCCACCACATTAAAGCAAAATCAGTAAATTCACTAATAGCAGCTTTAACTTGAGCACTAGCAGGAATATCATGGCATGTAAAATTCTGTTCTACCTCCAATTCCCAATCAAGATATGCAGCAGGATCATATTTGCCATTATAAGAGGGTATATGAAATTTAACCGTAGCAAATGAGTCAATGTGTGAATGACATACCACACGGCGGGTACAACCGTGGCGATCTCCATCGTCTAGCTCCATGTCACTGTCATAGTCCTTGTGCAACGCCGTGACCGACGTGGACCACGCATCGAACCGTGCCACGATGCCGTTGACGTCTCCTGACATGATTAGCGCAAACACAAAACAATCCTACGGCAACAAAGGTGTGGATGGAATGCTCACAAAGATGCTGCGATCAAGTTCTTATCCGTTCTTATCAAGCAACAAGGGCGACCTGCAAGCAACAAGTAGCACCTGTGAAAGATTGGAGCAGCGATTGCCTGGAGAAACAAAAGTCGGCTCGTCGTAGGAATATGTGTAGTTTTGGGTAGGCTGCACTCAAGTTAAGGATTAGCATAATCAAATAATAATGCAAAGCTGAATTATAGTGCTAAACACGTAACAAAGCTGCTGGAAACAAGTGCAACGCGCTATGGAGCAAGCAAAGGTAACAACGAAGTGGGTATGCAGAAACGGGAAATCTCCCGGAGCCCGGTACGTTGTGTAAATGGCGTTTTTTGGCTTCGAAACCGAATTCACCTCTCTTTGCCAGGTGGCCTATATAGGAGAATTTGTAAGCTTTTCGGAAAAAAAAGAACGCTGAAAACGGAGATCCGAGCGAAAAGTTATGGCCGTTTTCGTGAAGGTGTTCGAAACTGCACAAAGCTTCCAAACGTAAACCGAGCAAGATTAGGCAACTTTGTTGTTTCCCTTTTTTTATTCTTTCCTTTTTCTTTCTTTTCTTTTTTATATTTCCTTTTTTGTTTCTTTCCTTTTTTGTTTCTTTTTTTCCAAACTTCGAACACGCGGCCGAGTAGGACTCGGTGTGGGAGGCGCGGCCGAGGCAGGGAGGGTTTCGGTTTTGTGGGGTGGAGTTGTAGGGTTTGGGTGGGACTCGATGAGAGGGAAAGTGGCTGCGGCTGCGATGTGAGGTGGCGACGGCGAGGTAAAGCGGCGGCGGCGAGGTAAAAACTGCGGCGGCGAGGTGGGGCGGCGGCGGTGATAGGAAAAGCGGCAGAAGCACAAAGTGACCAGCAACAATTGAACGCGAAGCACACAAATTCAACAACGCAAATTATTGAAAGAAAGTGCAAGGCGAAGAAAGGTGTTGGGACAATGATCTAACCTGAATTTTTTTTGGTTTTTGTGGACTGTAGGTAAAGGAACAACACTCGATAAAACTCACCGATCAACCTGGACTTTTGATACCACTTGATAGAGCTGAAGTGCCCGATCTTTCGGTGAGTGGAGGATAATTTGATTTGTGGAAGGCGACCCTCACGATCCGACTACGACGAGCGAACCCGAAGCGCCAATGCAATCGCTGAACCAACTCCCTGGGTTACTGAACCTGTTGCAATCAAGATCAGCAACTTCCTGTATGCAATCGAAGAACGAACAAGAAAAAGAAGGCGAGCAATCTTAATATCACTCGAAGGTCGGGTTCTGAATCACACGAGGACAGCACGTGTTTGTGCGTGTTCGGTGTAGCTAAAGCTAGATGTAAAACAAAACCCAAGACTTCTTGGCGGCGGCTAGGGGGTATATGATAGGTGGAGGACGATCAAAGGGGTGCTGGGGTCGTGCTCCAACCCTAGGACACGTCCCTAATGGACCCAACTTGATACACGGCCCGTGGGCCAAAATAAGGTGTCGCAGCACCTGGACAGAAAAACCTTCGGTCAATGATTTGACGATAGTGGCCGCCTCAGGATAGATATGGACATGAGGCTTGATCCACATAAAAGTAGACTTCATATGCTTTTCATCAAGTACTTGAATGCCCCAAACGGAGTCCGGATGAAGTCGTGGCAGCCGTTGAAATTCAGGACTTTCCTGCAGTCCGAATCTAGCGTTTCCAAAACGTGTTGATTCAATCTCTTTATTTCCTTAGACCAAAAGTGACGTGATAGCCTGGTGTAAAACGTGGAAACACTTGGACTTGGTCCCCAATCAACCTCTTTGGTCCTCCATGCCTTCCTTGTATGTTTAACACTCTTCATGTGTGTCATGTCCTCATCAATCATCAGGGTGGTGAAAGATTGAAGTATTCAGTTCCAAACCTTCCTGAGGTAAGGCATAGGTCTTGACGATGAAAAGGGTATATCTTTACCTAATAATAAAGTGAGGATTGTCTCTGCCAATTTTGTGGTCCGTCACCCCTAACCCACGGCCAGAAATTAGAGAAAACAGGAAAAAGGTTCGAACCAGCAAACTGGCTCCCTCACGCTGTAAAACTTGGAAGTTCTAACCAGTTGGGCTAGAATGCACATCTGTCACAAGAAGACACTGAAAGCTAATTATATAAAAATGATTTTTTTTTTGCGACTACAGAAGCCAGTTTGTTTGATTCACCACTCTTTACTCCTTCCCCTTTAAAGAAATACGATTTAACCCTACCACTTATGAATTGATAGAGAACATAAAAAACAGAGAACATAAATCATGTTCTGGCTATCTAATTACTACGTCTTGCATGATGGTATGTCTTAGAACATGTAACATATGATTCACGTGTTTTACAGGCTAGCAAATCGGCACTACTAGACGTCAGACATGCATGCCTCACACATTAATGCAAGGCTAGCCGAGGCATCACGATGCACTACCTTCTAATCGGGCTAACCATAAGATCAACACCTATTAGTGCATGCACACTAAACTCATGCAATTAATAGCGATGTTTTTCATGGTGGTCTATCTATGACAATAATTCTTTGCTAACTCGGATCAGATGTTATAATAAATAGAGATGAGGTCATGTTTATGTAGTGAGTATAACTTAAGTAGAAGGAATTATTTAAGTCAATCAAAATTGAAAATGCTTTAAGAGTTTCAAAAGAAAATACTCGAGTTATTATTATCTACATAACCTGTTAGTCATCCAATGTGATACGTGGATAATGAAGTTGGTGCGACACACTTACAATGTTAGTCATCCAAATAACAGAATTATTACATATTTGAATTACCATGTTGTTTAAAAAACACATGAGATATTCTATAATAGCAAAATTATATGATAATATAACCCTATGTCCTTCGGCCGTAGCAACGCACAGGCATTTTTGCTAGTTACAAGTAAAACACATTGAGGCATAAGTATTGACGATGAAAAGAGTATATTACAAGTAAAACACATTGTGACTGCCATCATTGACGGGCTTATGCTAAACTTATAAAAAATGCTGCACATGTATTTTTGTTACTATACTACAGTGAAACTAAGTTGTACCTTAGTGATTAAAGTGCTTTTAGTTACATGGTAACAACTACAACAGAGTTTATTTAAAACACACAGCTGTGAAATAGCTGGCTTCCTCCGATCGAAAAATTGTAGACGTATAACCAAATTTCTAGTGCATGGTGATGCTGCTTAGCATGTGATAACTTTTATTGTCATGTGTAACTCTTCTACTCTAATACATATTGAACTTCCATACATGTTTTTTAAACAATAAATGATCTCTAATATTTAGAAATTAAACATCCATCTAGAAGTTAAAATTTTAATATAATGCATGGATGCATGCACATTCTTTGCTTACTAAGATTTTTCTTTATATTATGAACATGGCTACATCTATTGTATTTCTCACAAGGCCATAGAAAATATAATGTTACATGGCTACATTTATTGTCACGTACAATATTTCTCACATGGTCAAATAAATATAATGTTTTTTCTAAACCATAAACAAAGCCTAGTTTAGGTGGTTGGTGGGAAGGCTTCTAATTTTTAGTTCGACTAGTAGGTTGGCACTTGCCACAGGCACGTGTTATAAAAATAACATAAATTTAAAAAAATCTTAATTTTTTAAAAAATAAGTATGTAAAATAATGCATACTTTTGTTAGATAGCATATTAAAATTATTCAATAGCATCTCATATTAAAAGTTATATATTCATACATCGAAAGCTTGAGCCTCCGGCGGAAACAGAAGGAAATTTTTGTATAATTAAATCTTAAACAATCAGCAACATATATAAAAGAAAATATTCACGATACATGTATCCATGAGCAACTCGGCACTGCAGCCAGCTTTTTGATGATGGGGAGGCCGAGAAGGTTGCTCTCCTCGTTGCCGGTGTTGTGGAGCAACGACGCCACGCACTCGACGGCACCGGACACCGTCACAACGCGGAGCATGTTCCGCTTTCTACCTGGCGAGCTTGGACACGACGAGCGTCGTGGCCACCCTTGCGCCGCGCTCGACGCCGACACCCTTGCAAAGAAATATGAACTCTGAATAGATGATAAGAATGAAGGGAGAGACTGTGTGCTTTGAGAATAAGGAGGGGTGCCTTATATAGGGGGCAGGAGGGCTAAGGAGATGAACATGGACGCCCACGACTATGGTAAGTAATAGATTACCTGATTGACTCCCACAACTATGGTAAGTAATCAAGTTTTAAAAGGAATAAGACACCCGATTGCGTAGATGTCATTCCTTTTTTTGAAGGAAACCTTGACTGGTACACAACACATATATGGACGCTAGCCATCTACAAAAGGAAAGAAGTAAATTCAAATTCCTTGATGCACACGACCATATAAAGAAAGGAAAGCGGGCGAATTTCAAAAGGAATGTGTAGGCGCCCTGGTTGCATAGGAAGGTGGAGGAAAGAAAAGGGGTGTTTTTTTGGGAAGGAAACCAGCGTACCTTTTTGCATACGAATACAACGAATAGAAAGGAAAGGAAAGCGGCGCCTTGATTGCATTACCCTACAAAGAACACGATCAAAAGGAAAGGAAGGTAGGCGAATTTACAAAGGAAGATGGAGGAAAGGAAAGGGGTGTTTTTTGGAAGGAAACCAGCGTATCTTTTTGCATACGAATACAACGGATATAAAGGAAAGGAAAACGGCGCCTTGATTGCATTACCATACAAAGAACGCGATCAAAAGGAAAGGAAGGCAGGCGAATTTCCAAAGGAAGGTGGAGGAAAGGAAAGGGGCGTTTTTTTGGAAGGAAACCAGCGTATCTTTTTGCATACGAATACAACGAACAGAAAGGAAAGAAAAGCGGCGTGTTGATTGCATTACCATACAAAGAACGCGATCAAAAGGAAAGGAAGGCAGCGGGTATACAAAAATGCCAAGGTGAGAAAGAATAGGGGGGCGGGATGGCGTCGAGGCGCAAAAGAACGGGGGTGACGACCAAACGCGTCTACCCCCTGGTCGTGCGGAGCCACCTTTTGGCTCTGAATTGTGGGTCCTCTGTAAGGTTTATGAGGGTAATTTTTTGAATGAGAAACCGTTTCAATTGTGACACTGTTTATATTATAGATTAGGTACAAGGACCAAATTGAGGGCAGAGACATTGCTTGCTGAGGATTTCTCACCTAATTCTACGCGGTGGTGGCGACTAACATATCGGTTTGGGTTCGCACGGTCAGCCACCAGGCTAAGTCAGGGGAGACACGTCGATCCATTAATTCCTTTCACTCTTGTTGAAAGCCCCAAACCCTTGCCTGTTGCCGCCGCCGCCGCCTCGCCACTCCCCACCTATGGCTCCTAATATCCCGCCCTCCTTCGGGTCCATCGCCGGCGACGAAGAAGGGCTCCCATCGATCTCCGCCTCGGCCATCGTCGCCGTCGCCGCGAGCGGCCACCACGTGCTCAGGATCCAGGGCTACTCGCGCACCAAGTCCGCCCTACCCAACGGCAAGTACATCCTGTCCCGCCCCTTCCGCGTCGCGGGGCGCACCTGGGCTATCAAGTACTACCCCAACGGCGAGGGCCCGGAGGTCGCCGACTACGTCTCTTTCTACCTCGTCTTCAAGGATCCCGCCGCCGAGGCCGTCCTGGCGCAGTTCGAATTCAGCTTCATGGACCAAGTGGAGAAGCAAACGCCATCCCACATGGCCAATCGCACCGCGCGCAGGTTCGTTGCCAATAGTTGGGGATACAAGGAATTCATCAAGAGGGATAACCTGGAACAATCGGATCGCATCAAGGACGACTGCTTCACTGTCATCAGGTGCGACATTAGCGTCCCCAAATTAAAGAGCCAACCACGGAGGACGCCGTGGTTCCTGGCGCTCCCTTCGTGGTGGTACCTCCAGTTGACTGGCCGCAGCACTTCCGTGCCCTCCTCCTGGGCGGAAAGGGTGCTGATGTGTCGTTTCTTGTCCAGGGAGAGACATTTTCCGCACACCGGTGCATGCTTGCTGCCCGCTCTCCAGTCTTTGACGCACTGCTCTTTGGCCCGATGAAAGAAGGAACCACCACAGAGAGCTGCATACAGATTGACGGTATGCTGCCTCAGGTGTTCGAGAGCTTGCTGCATTTCATTTACACCGACTCACTGCAAGAGACGGAAGGGCAAGTGGAGGCTGGCGCCACGATGACACAACATTTGCTAGTAGCTGCAGATAGGTATGACATGCAGAGATTGAAGATAGTCTGTGAGGACAGGCTGTGTCGACACATTGACGTGACCACAGTGGCAACCACGCTGGCATTGGCTGACCAGCACCACTGTCAAGGGCTTAAGAAGGCGTGCTTTGAGTTTCTCAAGTCCCCTAAAATGCTGGATGAGGTCATGGCAACTGATGGATTCCAGCATCTGGCAAAAAGCTCTCCTTCTGCTTTGTTTGAGTTGATGTCCAAGCTTGCTGAGCGTTGAGTTCTGGAAGAGTAAATGGTGGCTTGATTCTGGGGTTTCAGTACACCAGGAATGTTAAATATCCTGAAAGACTAAACAATGGGTTAGCTATCTAATACTAGTTCTAGTAGTTTTATGCTTAGTCATGTCCGCAAAAAGGATGTGATGTACCTGTTGCCTTAATTTGCAATTGTTTGGTCATCGCATCGTTTGTGGATTGCTTTTTTACTTAATGATGTCAAGAACATGCATGCTAATGTGACCAGCAGTTAGTTTACTTCTAATCCATCAAATTAACATGGAAGTTTGTGATGGAAATTTATAATGCCTTCGATCACTGCACTTTTGCAATTTCCTATCGACTCTTTGTTAGCAGGTTGGATGTGTTTCTGTTCAGTATAATGCTTTATTTAGGTCCAGATAGGGCATAATTGACATAACGATACCGCCCACTGAAATTCTTCACACAGTTGTATGACTGCTATATAGAAGACTAACATTATCTTGATGCCATCATTAGAAAGCGACAATCTCATATACATGTAAACAGAATTGTTTCGACAATCCTGGCACTTGTTTATGTGCTGATTTCGCATTTTTGTTATAGTATTTTGACAGTCCTGACCCTCTCAACAATCTCAACCATCAGCATGAACTTGTTCGAGTATGCTGATAATGTAGATTGACATGAGGAAATTTGGAAATGCCATTAGTTTATGATTTGGAATCGCACTTGCTTATGTGCTGATCTCGCATTTTTGTTATAGTATTTTGACAGTCCTGACCCTCTCAACAATCTCAAGCATCAGCATGAACTTGTTCGAGCATGCTGATAATGTAGATTGACACGAGGAAATTTGGAAATGCCATTAGTTTATAATTTGGAATCTGATTTTATGATTTTGATTCAATTTGTCACGTCGTATTTTGTCACACCCTAAAATTCTCCAATTTCAGGATGTGAATTTAGAGAATAATTATACAACAATTTTCTCTCAATTTTAAAACTTTTCCAACATTTATTAATTTTACAGAGAATTTAGAATAGAAAGAAGAACAATTGTTTGCTTTTACAAAATTAAATAAATTTGTTTTGAGTGTTGCATTCATGTCGATGCATCATCGTGTTTCATGAGTGCAAAGTTTTGAAAAACGTGTTTATCCAACGTCCAGGTTCTTCCGAGAATTTTCCAGCTTTTTCTGGAATTTATTCTCCTCTTTCTAGAGCTAAATATATTTATTAGAAGGCTCTAAAATCTTTTTCACGAGCTCTAAATATTTTATTTGGACTCCTCGTGTCCCAATCTATCTCTAGAATTTTTCCTAGAACTTTTGGGAGTTTCTGGATGTTTTTCGTGCTTTAAAAACATTTTCTAGGTTTTTCTAGAATTGTTTTCTCATTGAAAAGTATTTCCGGAAAATAAAAACACAATCTTTTTCCTTAACGGATTGGGCCGGATCCAACCGAACCCGACTCGACCCGCTTCATCCTAACCCGCTCCGCCCCTTCTCTCTGCTGGTGGCCCGTGAAGGCCCATCTGGCCCGGCCGCCGCCGCCGCTGTTCTTGGCGTGCGCGCCACGGCCGTCCTCGCGTCCCCGCACGCCCGCGCCTTTATAAGCCGTCGCCCTCGCCCCTTGTGCTGCTGCTGCTCGACCGCCACCTCGCTAAGCGCCGCCGTCGCCCGGAGCCTTGGATCGGAACGCCGCCGCCGAGCTCGGCCGCCGTTTGGCCGGCTCCATCGCCGCCAGGCCAAGGCGACCCCGCCGGGAGCTTCGCCGAGCCGAGCCGCACCCGACCCCCATCTCCTCGTCGTCCAATCGTCGCCGGAGCACCGCCGCTGCTTGAAGATCGAGCCGCCAGCCGCCGTCCCGCCGCCGACCAAATTCCGGCCAAACCCGAGCACCTCCGCCGCCGGCGAGCACTCCCCCGTGATCCCCTCGTCGTCCTCCTCCGATTTCCCGCCTCAATCGAGCCCGACGCTGACCGAGTTGCCGGTGATTTGGCCGCCCGAGCCGCCCAGCACCACCGGGCGTCCTGTCTAGAGGAAGAAGAAGGCCGTTTTGCTGTTTGGCCCTCGAAGAAAAATGTAATTATCAGATAAGTTTCTATGTCTTGCGGTTTTTCCATAAAAGCCCCTGCAAACATCAGATCCTTTCAATCTAACCCGGCCATGATCCTTTTGCATATCTAACCCCAATCTTTGGTCTATTCGTAGCACTGTTCACTGAGTCCACGGAATCTTTTCAGCTAGCCCCTGAAATCTTTGGTTAATCGCGATCTAGTCCGTGCAGCCTTGTTTTAGGTATAACTTCCATGTTTTAAATCCGTTTCGATTCGTTCTTGTTTCGTTAGACTTGTAATCACTTAAATTACGTGTTAGTGGTGTTATACATGATAGTAGTGTTTTTGTAAATTAATTTTAAATTTTAATTTAATTCATTGCTTATAGACATGTTTTGCAATTAAAATCTATATAGCTTTATACCACGTGCTTTCATACTAAAGTTTAATTGGATTAATATTTATTAAACTATCTTTTCTGGATAAAATTTAATTAGGCTATATCTGGGCTTTACAAATTAAATATTAATGTGGTTAATGCTTACTTTACATGCCTTTTCTAAATAAAACATGATTAGGCTTATACTTCGTTTTCTTAAAAAAAGTTAATATGATTAACATCTACATGAATGTGTTCATAAATGTAATTTGCTTAGTTTAACACGTGTTATAAAATTATTCAATTAGATGTTTCATATTTGAATTCTTTTTATAAAGTTAACTGTTTAATTGGTATAATTTGTACATAAACAATTGCAAATAAATATGGCTAAGTTTACTACGACTTTTCAATTGCAAATACAATTTGAGTTAATTCTAATATAAGTATGTTTTCTAATTAAAATAAATGAAGCACATAGCTCTTGTTTTGATAATTAAAACCTTTCGATAGTTTATTTATAATCGCAGTTCCGTTTTCAGCGTTGGGTCTTGCGTTTGTAACAACGAGCCTCATCGTTTAGTACGCTCTTTAAAAGCTTTTATTTTGACTGGTGTATTGTTCTTAGTTGTCTTTGTTTGTTTGCTATAGAATGTTTGCTTTGCTTGGATGATTGCTACGAGTAGAAGAAACGCGGTTCGAGAGCTTGAAGAGTTGAAGAATATTCTGAGCAGTTATTTATTATCTGGAATTGAGGCAAGTGTGCCCTTGTGCTTTTGTCCCAATAACTTTATTATTCATTATTGCATTGCTCTGCATTAACATTGATGGGTCCTATTAAGGTTTGCCTAGTCTTTCATGATTATTCATTGTCTGCCTGGGTTTATCTTTATGCTGGGTAGCTATGCTAGTTGCTATACCTGGTTTTAGGGTGGTTTCTAATGAACAACAATGATAAACATGCTTTACTTTATGCTATACCTCTGGTTAAACAAGATCATATGACTTAATCGGAACGTGGAGCGACCACCCAGGAAAAATAGTACAACCATAAGACTAATGCGCTCTGGTCTTGGCTGAATAATTAGAAACTCTAACTTGGGATAGCTTTACCTGATAAGGGCAAGGGGGGACTGAGTCGCGGTCTAGCCTCGGTCCTCTTGGGAAGTAGCCTTTGCTAAGGTACATGCCTATTAGGGAGGGTTAGGAGCGCCAGACACCTGGAACCATGCGAGCTAAACCTTGTTGAGGAATCTTTGTAAAGGCCTCGTAGCGTCCCTATGCAGTCACACCTCGAAGTGTGATGCGTGCCTAGCTAGCACAGCGTGGTTGGGTTTAAAGTTCTATTGAACTTTTACGCGACTTATGGTGAAAGTGTACAACCTCTGCAGAGCGTAAAACTGTTATAACAGCCGTGCTCACGGTCAAGAGCGGCCTGGACCCTCACATGATAATCAAACTTGAAGATGGACTTAAATCGTGGTTATGCTTGTGCCATGTGCTTATGGCGCTCTGTTTATATTAATGTGGTTTGGTATATATTTATATCATAGCAAATAGGTGCTAATAAAATATTGACCAACTAAAATTGCTTATCGCTTTAAACCCTCAGCCTTTCCTTGGTTCAGCCTTGCATTCATATTTCTCCACACTTGCTGAGTACGACATGTGCTCACCCTTACTATAATCAATGTTGCTCAGAAGAAGGAAGCTACCCTGGAGTTCTTTGAAGATGTTGCTGAGTTCTAGGCGTACGCAACCCCCGGTCGTCTGCTTGTGAAGTTGGAGCCTCCGTTTCCAGGATTAAGCTGTGTAATACTCTGATAGTCTCTTTGTTCATTTCCTTTTACGTGATACTGTCTCTATTATTCACCTTTTGTTCGCCGTATGTGTGAAACTTGATCCTGGCACACATACGGTGCGCACTCGGTTTTGTTTTTCAGAACCGGGTGTGACATATTTGCTTCTCCAGCTAGAGCTTGGTTGGTGGTTTGTTTTACCCTTTTCTTGCATCTGGTCATACAAGATATATATTCCAGTTAGCTTACTGCAGTATGTCCAAATCAGGGTAACCTGGTGATGTTCCTTCAAATGTTTTAGTTGTTACTGCTGAATTAAAAACATGAATGGACAAGAACATGGTGCTTCAAATTTCAACAGTGTCCAGAGTGACAAATTAGGCTTTTTGTTTTATGAAACTCAAGTTCTTTCTTTCCTTTTCTTTTGTAAAGGAAGCTGTCCGGTACTAGTACTACTAGTTCTAGCATCCACAAAAGGATGTGTTTTTGTTTGGTTGTTTTGCCATTTGTGATAGATTTATTAAGGAACCCATTTATTAACAATTGGAGAAACAAGCATGCTGTTGTGATTCAATTAAATGCATTTTGAGAGTTTAGGGACCTAGATGACACCTCGCGACAAGTTTAGGTACCGGCCATGCAGATTGGCATGTGTCAAATTGAGAAGGTTATTTTCTCCTGATTGGATCTGAACAGGCCAATCAGATTTTGACTCATTCTTGACCACATATTATCTGCTCAAGCTATTGCTGTTCAGCACTACTTCAGCTGGGTTTTGTCGCCTTCATTCTAAATACTATGTCATTTTTTTATCTTATAGTTGGTCACTGCAAGATGTCTTGTAATCAGCTTATATTGAAGTGTATGTTAAATAACCACATGGCATAATTTAAATTCTAGATCAAGACACACAAACCAAATTTGCAGGAATATGAAATCTGGGTAAATTAATATGAGCATCCGTCTGTAGCAAAGATATTTGTGTTCCCTATTTTTCACATTTGTAATATCTGCATCTGTATTGTTTGCACTGATGTTCTTGTTACTACTTCATACTGTTGGACTAAAATGACTCGGCAAATTTCCTCTGGGCAGGAAAAACTTCGGCTTCAGGCGGTCAGTGCCTGGTGGCTTGGTCTACAGCGTGCAGACCGCAGCATTTCGGTGGCCTGGGGATCCCGGACTTGAAGGTAGCAGCCTACTCACTTCGATTACGATGGCTTTGGTTGAAGAGAAGGGACGCGAGGAGACCATGGAGGAACCTGCCGCTTGACTTTGGAAACGACAAGGAGGCACAAGCGATGTGAACCAGCGACAGAGGAGGCGCCGGATTTGTGTAAGCTGGTGAACCAGCGACAGAGGAAACGCCGAACTGTGGCGGAGGCAACGCGCGAGAAAAAATGGATCGACGACATCACCGGACAACTCACCGTGCCGGCGATCAGGCAGTACATACAGCTCTGGCGAGCACGTCCAATCTGGCGCGCTTGGGCGCCCCTAAAGGTGAAGTTCTTCGCTTGGCTCGCCGTACGGAATCGCATCTGGACAGCAGACAGAAGGCATCACCACGGTCTGCAGAATCAGACAAACTGTACGCTTTGCGATCAGGAACCGGAGACGGCCGACCACATGTTCATCAACTGCAGCTGCACGCCTTGTTTAGTTTCAAAATCTAAAATCCAAAATGAATGTTTAGACACATGTAATGGCGTACTAAATGTAGGTAAAACACAAATCGCATTATATAGATGGACTGGAATTTACGAGACGAATCCAATGAGTCTAATTAGGATGTGATTGGACACTAAATTGCTACAGTAATGCTACAGTACATGTGCTAACGACAGATTAATTAGGTTCATTAGGTTCGTCTCGCGAATTCCAAACGTAATCTACAATTAGTTTTTTAATTAGTCTATGTTTAATACTTCAAATGTTCAAATGTGAAAAGATCCCCTTTCAAAATCTTTTCACCGCGGAACTAAACACGGCCTAAGCAGGTTTGGCACGCAATCTTGACAATGCTCGACATTAGCATCAACACCTCAAGCGGGGAAATGGAGATACTGGAGTGGTGGCTTCGACTTCGGCATGGACGCGGCAAGTTCAAGCAGAAAGGAATCGACACAGTTGTTATGTTGATCATCTGGTGCGTGTGGAAAGAGAGGAACGGGAGAGTCTTTGGTAGCCGTCCAGAGAAAACTGTTGGTCAACTAATCGACGTGATCATCATGGAAGGCGATCTATGGGCAAAGGCCGGCGCCAAATGGCTGGCCGCACTCGGATGGCCGTCGTCAGCAACTCAGGGATAGCCTAGGAGGATCTGGGTTTCCTTTTTTTTTGGTTGATGTCTCTAGCCGTATAGTCCATCGTTGTAATCATGTTCGGGTGCGTGCGCTAACCTTGGCCCGCGTTGTAAACCAAACTCTTGCTCATCTGAATATTTCTTCATTAACTCATCTGAATAATTACTCTGCACTGCTCATCTGAATGCTCACAATGAAACAAATATTATACATGGGGAACAAAAATGTATACTTATGGAACACAAATATATACACGTAGAACAAATGTTTATGAGAGATTATTGTAACAAAAATATATACAGGAGAAACAAACTATTGTACGCCTGGAACGCAATATATGACTTTGCGAACAAATTATGACTCATGATACAAATTATATTATAATTATCTTCAAACAAAGAAAAAAAATCAGTCACACTATGGGAGAGAATACATATAAAAAATAGACATGAGACAAAAGATTAGCGAGATAAAAATAAATAGGAGGAAAAAATAAATAAACATGAAAAGAAAAAGAAAAAAGAAACGTGAAACAAAATATTATACATGACGAACAAAAATATATACTTATGGAACAAAATATACATGTACAACAAATGTATTATAGAATATTACTGGAACAAAAATATATACTTATGTAACAAAATATACATGTACAACAAATGTATTATAGAATATTACTGGAACAAAAATATATACAGAAAGAACAAAATACTATACACTTGCAACAAAATATATGATTGGGAACAAGTTATAACTAATAGAGCCAAAATATATACATTTGGACTAAATTATACCACACAGATTATTTTCAAATAAAGAAAGAAAAAATAAGTCTTGCCATGGGAAAGAATATGTAAAAAATTAAACAGGAGAAAAAAGAGTAGCAAAATAAAAAATAAACAGTGAAAAAGGAAAAAAAATAAATAGGAAAACAAAAAGGGAAAAACAGTTAAACAATAGGAAAAGTAGTAGTAAAAGAAAAAAAAAGCATCAAACCAACTCACCACGAGGAGCCACAGCCACGGATACTGTACGTACGCACATGCGTGCGGAGGCCACGGCGAAAAGCAGTGCAGCCAGGGTCCAGCCGGACAGGCGGGTGGGTGTGCGTCGGAGCGCGTCATGCCGCATGCGCGGCCCATAGCATTCCCGTCCCTGTCGTCCCCCACCCCACACACTCCACTCCACTCCCTCCGTCCCAGCGGCCAGCGCAAAACCCCACTTCCAGAGCAGCAGCCGCAGTGATCAGGCGCCGCCGAGGGACGGGGAAGAGGCAAGGATCAGGCGGGCCGCGCCAGCCTGAGCCCGTATCCCACCGGCCGACCGCGACGAGCCCCGCGTCGTATCTGCTGTAAGTAACGCGCAGCCAGCCGCCCCCCTGCAAGCAGGGGAATCTCCCTTTCCTCATCTGTTCTTGTACGGCGCCACCATGTTCTTGCGATTATGCCCCAAATGTTGCTAAAAGAGTTGGATTTTCCTACTTATTTTACTCCCCCGGATCGATCGGGAATCTAACCTTTGGATCCTACCAGGGATTCTTGTGATTTTGTCCCAAATTCAGTAGATCGTTTTATGGTGTGAAGAAAGCTCAGATTTTTTCCCCCCTCCCCTGATTGCAGGCTCGCAATGTCAGTCTCAGCCTCGTCAGTCGGCAGCACCGGCGCGCTTCCGCAGCCTTCGTCCCGGTCATCCATCTCCGCCGCCGCGGCCACGGGGAAGCACCAGCTCAAGATCGACGGCTACTCCCTCACCACGGCCGTGCCCCGCGGCGCCCACATCAAGTCCTCCAATTTCCAGGCGGCGGGATTCAGCTGGTACATCAACTACTTCCCCAACGGCTGCGGCCGCCTCCTCAACCGCGGCCGCGGCCACGTCTCCCTGCAGCTCGTCCTCGACGGCGCCGCCCCCGCCGCCGCCGTCAAGGCGCAGTTCACCCTCACCCTGCTCAACCACATCGGCCAACCGGTGGCGGACACCGTGCGCAAGAGCCCCGTGCACAAGCTCGCCGGCGGGTGGTGGTTCTTCAAGTTCGTCAAGAAGGAGACCCTGCTCGCCCCGTTCCCGGGGCTCCTCAGGGACGACAGCTTCACGCTCCAGTGCGAGGTCGTCGTCCTCGACAGGTTCCAGGCGGTCAAGACTGCCCCCTTCGTGGAGGTGCCGCCCCCGGACCTGCACCGCCACCTCGGGGACCTGCTCGTGAGCGGGGAGGCCTCGGACGTCACTCTCCGTGCCGGCGGGGAGAGGTTCAGTGCCCACAGGTGCGTGCTCGCCGCGCGGTCGCCAGTCTTCAAGGCGGAGCTCCTCGGTTCCATGAGGGAGGGTACCAGCGATTGTGACATTGACATCGAGGACATGGAGCCACGGGTGTTCAAGGCTTTGCTGCAGTTCATGTACACCGATGCGTTGCCGGAGGTGGACAAGAAAGAGGAGGCCGCCATGACGCAGCATTTGCTTGAAGCTGCAGACAGGTTCAACCTCCAGAGGCTGAAGGTCTTGTGTGAAGACAAGCTGTGCGGGTGCATTGACACAGGCTCGGTTGTGAACACCCTGGTGCTGGCTGATCAGCACAACTGTCAGGGGCTCAAGGAGAAATGCTTCGAGTTCCTCAAGTCAACTGGTCTGAATGCAGTCATGGCAACTGATGGCTTCAACCATCTGGCAAGTAGCTGCCCCACCGTTCTGGAGGAGCTCATGTCCAAGCTCACTCTCCACTGATATGGAAGGAGAGCATAGCTTTCTCTAGTGCTGGTGGAATGGTAGCTGCAGAAGCATGTTTCAGTACTGTGCATTAGCACACAGCAGCAACTCTTTTGCATCATTGCTGTCATCAAGATGAGATGTAACTCTGTGTCTCTGTTCTTTTTGGTCCATGTGGATGACCCCTACGACTTTTGTGTAATGCACTAGGATTCCTGTTTAACCATACCAAATCCTTCTGCTAAGTTATGCTATAGCATGATTGACCCCAATATGAGCATGATTGATCCTAGTGACTAAAATAATATGATTTTTGGCCCCTGTGAACCTGTGAGTCCAAGCCATTCAACCTGATGAATCCTTTCTGGTTGTTGCATGCGTGCATGATCTCTAGGTAAGCAGTCTGTTGAGCTTCACAATTTCTGTGATTGCTGAAATAAGTACTAGTATACCTAAAATTGGCTGAGAGGATTGTTATTGCTGCAGATATATGGCCAATCTATTTGCAACTGTTGCTTACTAAAAGCTGATCAATAGAAAGGATTGTTGAGAAATATACAACCTGTCATTGTCACCTGCTGGAGATGGATTGCCTGAGATCGAAGGCACTTTGGTTGAGAACCTTTGTCTCACTAATTAATGTGGCCCACAGCATTTCCGTCATAACTTCGTGGTTGGTTTTCATCCTTGCATATTCAGGACATGAGCATAAGCCTCGGAATGATAATTGCAAGGGTTCAGAAAGACAGGTGAGTGCCTTAGAGCAACTCTAGCCCACCCTCCATATTTGAGCCCTCATTTTGTTTTTTACATGAGCATCTAAAATTTAGTCTCCCCCCACTCCAACCGTCTGAACAAATTCTGACGAGCGGGTCCCACGGCGTCCTCCCCCCTCTCTCCTCCCGCATGTCGTCCCTGCTTTGCCCCGCGCCGCCGCGTCCGCGCTCGCCGCCGGCCCCCGCGCCCCTGTGCCGCACCCGCGCCGCCGCGCGCCGGCCGCACCCCTCTCCGGCCGCGCCCACGAAGCGGCGCCCACGCCGGCCCGCGAGGCCGCACCCCGCGCCCACCACCGCGCCCGCCGGCCGCACCCCGCGCCGCCCGCGCCCACGCGCTCGCGAGGCCGCACCCCGCGCGGAGCGGAACAAAGGAGGAGGAAGAGGATAAAATTTAGGTGGGGCCCATGGGTGGATGGAAATGGAGGGCCTCCAAATCTAGGGGCTTTGGACCAACATTTGGAGGTCTCCACAAAATAGAGGCTCATCTAGGGGCCCAGCTGGAGCTATTTTTTTGCACTTGGGAGACTAAAATAGGTATAGAGGCCCATTTGAGGGTTGGGCTGGAGTTGCTCTTAGCTACAAACAGTGGGCGAGGAAAATTTAATGGACCCCATGCATACAACCAATATTCAGTAAATATTAGTCAACAACCCTATTGGAAAAAATGAATTTTCAAATGTAAATTGGAGAATACTCCATATATCTAATTTGTTCAGAACTTCAGATACATAAGGTGAGCGATAATGCTGAAAACCATAGACAGGTGTATCCTTAACCTGAAAAATATTTTTTGAAATCTATGCCACGGGGCCATCACATCCTACTCAAGGGTTTTGCGAAGGGCAAGGGAGAAAATTGATAAAATGGCACCGGTTTCGCCCCAAGGGCAAGGCGATGGCATACTTTGATTCTGCTTCGCCAACGAGGTGGAGAGGCATATGCAGTCCTACTTCTGTACCATCATGGCAAACAAGTAAGAAATTCATCTGGACGAGCTCAAGCTACCTGAAATCTTTGTCAGTTGCAAAGTGTACCTCGCTGCCTTCAAATGTACTAAATCAGGGCCATAGCCATACCTGAGATCTCTGAGTGCTTCACATGGGCTCAGGGAAGGAAAGCTTTCAGTCAGGTTCATCGAAGTTTGCTCGGTCGCTGGATGTTTAAACTGATTCAAGTTTATCAATACTTTTGGTTATTGAAGGTCTGCATGCAATGGTTTTGGTCAGATGCTCGGGAGCATTTCTGATATCGTCTGGCAGCAACTGGACAGTTCTGTTTCTGCTGTCGTTGTTGACATGCTTGAAGAATTAGCCATCTGCTCATTGATTTATGGTCTGAATGTCTGCATTGAGCTTTGCGCTTTCCTTTCTTTGATGTGCAAGGGTAGTTTTTGTTAGACCGCAATATGAGGCTTGAGTTTGAAGTGGTGCTTTTTAGACTTCAAGCACCTTATCCGATCCTGATTCGGAATTAAAGGATATCACTCGCCTGAATATTGGAATTTATAGTACATGAAGATAAAATTAGCTATGTGATTAATTATATTTGTGTGCCCATTATAGTGCCATTAAGAATGTTATTTTAAATATTATTAAGCATTCTACTTCAGATATATGCTGATAGGCAGTCACAGGTTAAGAAGTTCAATTTAAATGACAGATTTAAGAGTTTTGCTAGTTGAATGCCTAGGTTGCAATAAGAGCCAAAAATTAGAAAAAAGGCAATAAAGTTCGTGAAGCACATCACTAACACACATCATTAAGAACCACCATCCACAACAATAGATCCTATCAATACAGATTAAATGTACAAGTGTGCACATGACCGGCAGAGAAAAAAAACTGTTGATGTATCACAGATGAACAATATAATATGAAAAATAACACAAAGGCACCAACCATTTCCCTCAGAATTTGAATAGATCAAGACCGGTTTTTTGTGTAGGGCAGCTGTAAGTTGGTAACCACTGTATCTACGGCCTTTCTTGTGGAGCAGGCGAGCAGCTCACGTGTGCGGTACGTATAAATGAGTGATTAGATAGCCTAAACTTTGTCTGATGTGGCTATTTAAGCACCTATTATTCAATAAAATCCCAGCTGTGAGCTTATGCCTGCTGTATGCAAGTCACAAAATGAAAGCAGTCACCTAAACCCCTTTTACAGAGAAAATTACAAAATAAGTTATTACATTCTCTATTCTAGCAGATTGTTCATATATATGAAGTGAAAAAATTATGGATTCAAGCACTAGAAGTAGACGCAAAGGACCTGAGAGGCTGAGAAGTGGACGGTGCAGGTGGAATCAGCCTGAGAGCAAAGCTAGCGAATGCGCCGGCTTGCTGGCGAGTGAACGGTACCTCTTTTTTTTATTCACCACCGCTTGCATCATTAATGCTTATCAGGCTTTACCGCAGGTCGGCAGCCACGGAAGCCCGGAATAGAACCGGTGGGCCTGAAACAGTGTTGCGCCTACGCCCCTGTTTAGTTGGGCCCAAAATGCGAAATGTTTTCGGATTTCGGCCTTTCGAAACTAAACGGGCTGGGCGAAAAGATTTCGTGTTTCGGCCTGTCAGGCCCAACAGGGCTGGCGGCGGTCACGGGGTATACTGGGCACCCCACCGACGCCGCGGCTGCCCCTCCTCATTCGCCTCCTCTCTCGCCCGACCGTCAAAACCTAGCCATTCGCACCTCGCAGCCGCTTTCGCTCTCTCTCCCAATCTCGCCGCCGTGTCTCATCCTTCGCCACATCGCCGCATATGTCCACCAGAACCGGGCCGGTGGCAAGCAGATCAAGTGTTTATTTGACGAGATCGAGCGATCCCGCCATCCCTTTCGCTGTCGCTCTCAATCCCGCTGCCGCGTCTCAAGCTTGCCGACATCGACGAACATCTCCACCAGATCCGGCCTTCCGTATACCAGATCGAGGGTGTGCTGCTCCGGATCGAGCGTTCCCCGCTTCGGATCGAGTGTTCCCCGCTCCGGCTCGAGGATGGACGACAACATTGACCAAGGCGTGAACCACAACAGGTACGGAAGCGGCAGCGACAGCCGTGGCATGGCCGCCTTCGGCAACTCCAGCGCCGACGGCTACGAAACAGGCGACGGCACCGGCTACGGCTCCGGCTACGGCACCGGCTACGACACCGGCTACGGCGAGGGAAGCGTGTACCGTGGTGCAGGCGCGCACGCGTACGGTGCTCCCGAGGCCGGAACCGGATCCGCCAGTAACACGGCTGACTTCTTGTCCGAGTCCCCGGTCTTCGAGGCGGGCCGTACCCCTACCAAGGTGACAGCACCAGCAACCCTACTCAGCTGAGGACGGGGTCGCTTGACCTCAACCCCTCCCTTGCGTGGCCGCACATGGGTGGGTTCCAGCAGTTTTTGCGGTCCGGCGGTGAACAACTTCCTCGTGGTCCACCTCCCATCGTCGTGCCTCCTCGCCCCGTCAACCGCACCCTCAGCTTCTTCGGATCTGATGCCGTGGAGGAGCAAGGTGGATCCGCAGGACTGGGTCGCGGCCGGCGCACACCCCCACATCCTCCTTGTCGTTCTAGTGCCGCGGCAGCAGGCGGATCCAGGCTGCGTGGTGGCCGCCGTGCTGCCGGCGCACCACATCTGCCTGCGACCAAAGCTGGTGCCGCAGACAGCTTCGGCACCGTCAACGAGGACGCCCAGCAGAACATCCTGGTAAGACTTCTTTCCCTCTTGTAGCATCGCGTAGATGGTGCCCCTTTCGTCTAGTGTAGAATGTATGCCCGTTGTTGTATGCCTTCATTGTTCCTGTTTTGTGCATCCAGCCCGTAGAATTTAGCAGGGCCAACTGGACAACTGAAAACATGCTTAAGTTTTGCCAAGCTTACTGCATGCAAAGGGAGAGGAAAGAGTTGCGCAACGGTGTCATGTCCAAGGCTGGTTGTAAGGATGTCCAGCAAAGGTTCTTTGCATCCACTAGGCTGATGCATGACCATGATCAGTTCACTAGCTGATTTAGGCAGTTGCGAGCTATGTGGGTATTCATTCAGAAGTGCATGAATGACACTGGTTTGGGCAAGAACCCTGATGGCACCATCCAGGCTAGCGACGAGTGGCGGGAGTCAAAGACAGAGGTACGGTGTGGTGCATTTATTGTTTCCATTTCTTTGCATTTGTCTGCCATTTAGACCTGAAATTGACACATGTATATTGTTATGCAGGGGCACCCAGAGTGGAAGAAACTAAAAATGGGTGGCCGGTCTTTTTGGATGAACTTAAACTGATGTTCAGGGGTGTGGTTGTGGATGGGATGTCCAGTTTGGGTCCAGGACAGCACAGGAGGAGGGACTACATCTTCGGCGTGGAAGTTAAGCAGGTCGGTAGCGTGACGGTTACGGTGACTACCGACCTTGGGAGGCTATAAAAGGCACCCTTCACCCCCACTCAACACACACCACATTGGAGAGAAGAGAAGCTTAGTGAAAGTGCTCTCATCTTTAGAGTTAGAGTAGGGAGAGAGTGAGTTAGTTGCTTGGGTGACAGCCAAGCTTCGTAAAGAGTCTGGGATTCCTTCTCGACCTCATCTCAACATTTCCGCCCCCGAGGAATATATTTCAGGAGTTATCTTCAGTAAGTCCTCGGTCTCTTGCCTTTAGTACCTCGCTAGTTCACAACTTACTTTCAGCAATTTATCTTATCTATTTTATCTGCGGGTACCTGAGTCTGCGCGAGTGACAACGACTCTTGTTTGGGGTTTCCTCTATAGTCCTTCGCGTTGGGTGGAGGGTCAGTTGCTGAAAGTCTAGGCGTGGTGCCTGTGCTGGCTAGCTACCTCAGGTTGTGTTGCACCCCACGAAACTGCAGTGGTAGGCGACAGGTGGTGACAGTCCTGTCGGTCTCTCGTATTCCACCACGTTCGGGTGTACTCATAACAGTAGTGCTGAGCCCGGAAGAACCCCTCTCTCACCCCGTTCTGAGTTCTTCCCGTTCTAGCCGTCGAAGCAGATCAGATTAGATTTAGATAGATTGTGTGGGGTAACGAGTGGCTAACTAAAGTCAAGCTCTCTACCTACTTACCTTGTGCTCCCTGGTAGGTCTGGTTAGGAAAGTTCTAGGCTCGTCGCGTGTTGGGTATGGAACCCCAGTACCCGTAGAGAAACCACTCGAAGGAAGGAAATAAGAAGTCGGACTACTACTAGGACTCTACTCTGTAATTCTACTAGGACTCTAACATTGTAACCGACTAGCTCCTCGCTCCCTGGGATATATAAAGGAGGGCAGGGGTGACTAGATCGGTAGGACCATAGACAACACCAAGTCTCCCAACAGAGAGACACCCATTACATCCATGCGCAATACAAACCACCAAACAGGATGTAGGGTATTACGCTATCTTGGCGGCCCGAACCTGTCTAAAATCCTGAGTCTCTTAGCCATTGCGTTCCTGATCTCGGTGAAACCCCACCTGAAATCTACTACCTCGGGGTATCCCTCGGTAGGATCGACGGTAGAACACCGACATCTGGCGCGCCAGGTAGGGGTGTTCATCGAAGATCCCGTGGCGAACTCAATGGCGCCTATCCAACTCGGATTGAACTACTCGAGTTGGTCTATCGAGTAGTTCGGATTCGAATACCCACCCACCCTGATTCCCAAGATCATTCTACGCGGCAACTCTTGTTAGGACTCCTGCATCAGATCCCAGATGAGGCCGTGACGAAACTCGCAAGCATCAAGTCAAGCCGTTTTTGCTGCACTGCTCGGTTGTATTCTCAACTCAACGATTCGATCCTGCATGAAGCTGTCTAAGTCAGCAGGCTGGGCGCATATGTTCACGTTGAAGTCGTCGAGTTCCAATTCGACACGGAGACCAAGCATGCTGCACCGCTCAGAGTCCGACTAGATATCGATTTACTTCGTCTTATTCGAAGCGGAACATGCCCTCACCTTCCCGTTGCTAGTACTGCATGCAAGCAAACAAGCCAGAAAGGAATCGGTTCCGGTATCCGAGCCCGAAACGCAAGCGAAGTACTCCGTACTCAAGTCTCGGCGAGTTCCTATCAACAAGTACTGGCCTGCTGCACCGTTGAGGACCAAAGCCACCCAGCATATACTTTATGGAGACGTGTCGCTGCAGTCCCAACTCAGAAGGCAAAGATTGGTAACAACACGTACATCAAGCAAAGCACGAGCAGCATGCCCTGTTTTGGTGCGGCCAAATTCAATATGCTCTGTTACGTGCACTCGAAGGCCAATTGAAGATAAATTCAAGCAAACACAAGATGACGTACTGCCATACCAACAAGTCGCCAACGACGACTACTCCGCCAGGACGCTCTCTGCATCAACTTGCCGCGAAGTACTCAACGCGGCTCCAGCTCGCGCCGTCAACACATTGGTGACACCTCCGACTACTTCAAGCTTGCGCCGCCGTCGACTACAACTACTCGGTTCAACCCGAAACTACTCCGACGGCTCTCACGCACTCAAACTAGTCGGAATCAACTCCGACTAGTCTACTTCATCGACAAACAGCGACGAATCAAGCTAAGTTACTTGTTTCGATTACTTTTATTAAATTCTCTATCTTGTTCTAACAAGATTGGCCAAGCGCCGACTACTTTGTTCGGATATGCCTCTCAACGAGATTTACGCAGTTACTCTCGGAAGCTACGCCGACTTCTTTGCGCACAATACGCGCTCTTGCCGACTGCTTTATAAGTCTGCATCCTCTTTGTCGCACAGTCGACTATTTATTTCGCTGATTTCTTTTAATGGTCGTTATTCTTCTCGAGTAGCAAATGCCTTAATCCGTGAAACCTTGAGATTCTCAGTCAGAACCGAACCGACTCATACAAACATGAGCGACTCATACATATGAGGTAAGGCAGTACGAGACCATGGTGATTAAACGTAAAAGGTGGACTACTCGGGAGAATATATGGCCTAATAAGAGCTCAGCATGCCCAAGAATTGGCGCTCTATTCTCTTACTGAATATAATATCGGTATATTGAATATTTCACATTATGTACTACATAATGTTTTCATTGTCCTTTTCAGGTGACAACTCTCTAGGCCGCGCAGCGTGCCATCACATCTTCACCAGCTTCCATGCTCGAGGGCTGACGCTAAAATTACAACTCGGTTTGCCATCAGGCTTACCTAGTTTGGGAAAAGAATATCGGCTTAACCACTGTTCTGGGAGACGTCCCGGGATAAGCGGGTTTTCCTGATTTTTCTTAGAAAAAGATTCGATGTGACCATTATTTCTGGGCATAAATTACCACGCGTATGATGATCTCCAAGATGATTCGATGAACACTAAGCTCGCTGGACCCTTGAATTGGTTATTCTAAATCATTTCAAGGCTCGGGGGCTGATAGGCGATATACAACGATTGTTGATTTTTCAAGACGAAGAATGAAGACTCAAATCAAGACCCTCGGCTCGATTCTACGAATTCAAACCAAGGCTCGGGGGCTACTTGATATCAAGTGCAACTTTTCAAATTGCACATTTCAAGACAAGACGAAGATTCAAGATACTGTGGACCCTCAGCCTGATTTTTCGACTCAACCTAAGGCTCGGGGGCTACTCCATATGGAGTGCGACTTTTGCCGCACCCCATATTGAATATTGAAGACTACAAGTTGATCAAGATCCACAGGGCATGAGCACCTCACAGCCTCGTGTCAACCAAGGACTAGCACTCGAGGAACTAGCAGAAGCTCAAGAAAGCACTCGAAGCACTCAAGAAAGTACTCGATAGACTTGGCAAGTCCTTGATTGATAACAAGAACTCGGCAATGAAGCGCTCGGGGGCTTGTTGGGTATGGAACCCCAGTACCCGTAGAGAAACCACTCGAAGGAAGGAAATAAGAAGTCGGACTCCTACTAGGACTCTACTCTGTAATCCTACTAGGACTCCAACATTGTAACCGACTAGCTCCTCGCTCCCTGGGATATATAAAGGAGGGCAGGGGTGACTAGATCGGTAGGACCATAAACAACGCCAAGTCTCTCAACGGAGAGACACACATTACATCCATACGCAATACAAACCACCAAATAGGATGTAGGGTATTACGCTATCTTGACGGCCCGAACCTGTCTAAAATCCAGAGTCTCTTAGCCATTGCGTTCCTGATCTCGGCGAAACCCCACCTGAAATCTACTACCTCGGGGTATCCCTCGGTAGGATCGACGGTAGAACACCGACATCGCGTCTACCTTTCCTTCGATTCAATATCCAGGTTCTTACTCCCCTGGTGAAAGGCTACATCGTACTCCGTGCACTTGCAGATTTAGTTAGGCTAAGGAGTGCCAACAAGCTTTTCTGGCGCCGTTGCCGGGGAACGGTAGCAACACTAGTGTAGGATCTTTTTAGCCGTACAGTTTAGCCCTATAACCATCTACCACATGGAGTTTTCTCCTAATTATCTGACGGTTCCATCTAGTGAGTATTTGGAACCGCCATCATCCTGTCACCCCATACCACCTTATGGCCTCAAGATTCGTCCCAGTCTCGTTGCCATGGTTCGTGCACAGTCTTTCAGTGGAACGAAGGACGAAAGTCCCTATGCTCACTTGCAGGTTTTTGAAGAGAATTGTTCTCTTCTTATTATACCCGGCGTCAACCAAGACACTATACGATGGAAACTTTTCCCATTTTATCTGATGGGAAGTGCAAAATCTTGGTACGACCGGACTGCAAGGAGATTTAGCAGAGATTGGATCAAGTTGAAGGATGAGTTTTGTCTGTTCTTTTACCCTGTCTCCAAGATCTTGAAGCTCAGAGTCGAGCTGATGACATATCAGCAAGGCGATGAGTCACTTGGAGCCACGTGGGAGCGGTTCATTCAGTTGGCCAACTTAGGGCCACCGCATAACATTCCAGAGGAAATGCTTATGCAGCATTTTGTTGGTGGATTGAAGCCAGAAAGTGCACATTTCTTGAACGTCACTTACGCAGGGTCAGTTTTATACAAGACAGTGGACAAGGTATGAGAAATCTTGGAAAAGGTTCTCAGTTATACCGAGTACACAGGAGTTTTCGATGACCCTCCAACACCACCAACGACCCCCACAGACAAGCAGCCAATCCTCGCCCTTACATTGGATCCACCTCCTCCGATCATAGAGGAAGTGCTTGAACACAAGTCCTCAGACCAAGAAATTATTCTTGACGATCTGCCGCACTTCATACCCGAGCTTTTTACAGAAGAAGAGTACTTGGAGATGGGTAATACATCACGTATGCCTATGGAATAAGTGTGCGCAAGTTCAAGGTCTAAGGCGTTCATTCCAGAAGCCGTACCGCAGATTGAGGGTCTATCTGCGATCATGAGTAAGGAATGGACGGAGGAAATTGAAAGTTGTGAAGGAATCATCCGAACCACCCACAACTTCAGAGTACTCCATTGCGCTATTGAGGGAACTGACACTCAGAAAGTCGCCTATGATCCAAAGGTCGGGAGTAACATCATATCAAGTGCACTCGCATCATGAGTGCAACCAGACGAACCTCGGTCCTTTTCTTGTAAGTATCTCAAGTGGATCGACGGCCAAATGATGGAGTGCAAGGGAATTATTCGTGTTGTGCCTGTACAAATGGAACGCAACAGGATTTTCCTAGACTTCCATATTTTCGATGTCCATAGAGGTGACAACTTCTTCCTGATTGGACAGCCAATAGAGCACCTTGTCAACCCGAACCACGATCGAGCAACGTTACAGTTCAAAGTTGGTAAAGAGATCATCCCGGTCAGCCTTTTGTGCTTAGTTAACACTATTGCAGAGGCCTGACCCGAGACAGACCTAGTGGAAGAAGCAGTTAGCTCAGCTCAAGAAGAGCAAGCTCAGTCATCCGAGGCTGAAGATGCTAACCATTTCATCCAAGAGGCAGAAACAGACGGCTATATCAAGCTCAATGAGGAAGAAAGACTGCAACACCCCCTCCTGAGTTGAAGCCGCTGCCTCCTGGACTCAGATATGCTTTTCGCCACAATGACCGACGCTCGCCAGTCGTCATCAGTGATAAACTGACAGAGAATGAGACTCGACAGCATATTGCAGTCCTAGATTAACACCGGTCTGTCTTCGGGTATTCTCTACAGGACTTGAAGGGGATCAACCCTAGTTTATGCACCCATCGCATACCTATGGAGCCGGACCATACACTGTCTAGAGAGCATCAACGACGGCTGAATGATGCGATGAGGGAGGTAGTCAAGAAAGAAGTGTTGAAGCTTTTGCACGCGAGTATAATCTACCCGGGTGCAACACAGTGACTAGGTCAGCCCAGTTCAAGTTGTGCCAAAGAAGGGCAGAATGACAGTTATCCGGAACGACAAGAACGAGCTCATTCCTCAAAGGACCGTTACTGGATGGAGGATGTGCATTGATTACAGGAAGCTCAATAAGGCAACCTGTAAAGATCACTTTCCTCTCCCCTTCATTGACGAGATGCTTGAGCGGTTGGCAAACCACTCATTTTTCTGCTTCCTTGATGGATATTCTTGTTATCATCAAATTCCTATCCATCCCGATGACCAGAGAAAGACTACCTTCACCTACCCCTACGGAACATTTGCTTATCGGCGAATGTCTTTCGGCCTATGCAACGCACCTGCTTCATTCCAGTGTTGTATGATGGCGATATTCTCTGACTTGATTGAAAAGATCATGGAAGTATTCATGGACGATTTCACTGTCTATGGCAAAACCTTCGATGACTGTCTCGGGAACTTGGAAAGAGTCCTCGAGAGGTGCGAAGAGCATCACCTTATCCTAAATTGTGAGAAGTGCCACTTCATGGTCAGAGAAGGAATTGTGCTGGGACACAAAGTGTCAGAAAGAGGGATAGAAGTCGATAAGGCAAAGATAGAAGTTATCGAGCAACTACCACCCCCGACGAATGTCAAGGGTGTGCGAAGTTTTCTGGGACATGTTGGCTTTTACCAAAGATTCATCAAGGATTTCTCTCGGGTAGCCAGACCTCTTACAAGCCTCTTACAAGCCTACTGGCTAAAGAAGTCCCATTAAATTTCGACGACGATTGCCTTCTCGCCTTCTACACCCTCAAGAAAGCACTTATCTCAGCTCCCATCATACAACCTCCCGACTGGAATCTTCCATTTGAGATCATGTGCGACGCTAGCGACTATGCAGTCGGGGTAGTGCTCGGTCAATGCAAGGATAAATAGCATTACGCCATATCTTATGCAATTAAGACATTGACCGGAGCTCAGTTGAACTACGCAACAATGGAGATGGAACTCCTGGCAGTGGTGTTTGCCATGGATAAGTTCAGGTCCTACTTGGTTGGTGCTAAGGTGATAGTATATATAGACCATGCTGCACTAAAGTACATCTTGACCAAGAAAGACGCTAAGCCACGACTCATCCATTGGATTCTGCTCCTTCAAGAGTTTGATTTAGAAATACGAGACAAGAAGGGGACAGATAATTGTGTGGCGGATCATCTCTCAAGAATGCAAGTTCAAGGGTCGGATCTTCCGATCAATGATTATCTCAGAGATGATACTCTCCTCAAGGTCACTACATCCAGTCCATGGTATGCAAACTTAGTGAATTTCATGGTGACTGGTATGTGCCCCCAGGAGAAGACGAGAAGAAATTGATCTACCTCAGCAGATTACACCTATGGGATGACCCCTATCTTTTCAAAGTTTGTGCTGATGCATTACTCCGAATATGCATCCCCCACGAAGAAACACGCAAGATTCTTGATCGCTGCCACTCATCACCGTACGAAGGACATTACGGAATTTTCTGAACCCATGCAAAAGTCTAGCAGAGTGGATTCTTCTGGCCAACTATGTATGGAGACGCTAAGGAATTCGTACGAAGATGTGCCAGATGCCAGAAACACGGGAATATCAATGCCCGTGATGCTATGCCACTGCAAAGCAACCTCCAATTGGAGATTTTCGACGTGTGGGGGATAGACTTCATGTGGGGGATATAGTACCCGGGTACCTCACGAGCAAGCCTGGCAGCCCACCAAAAGGGGGCAGCCCAGCCCATCGTTCTGAACCTGAAGACGTGCAGGACAATTCGGCGCACGGAGGAAGGATCTGGAAGGAGAAGTCCTAGTTGGAATAGGAATTATTTTAAAGAAGGAAAGGATTCTTAGAGATAGGATCGGCTACAAACCAACTTGTAACCCTGCCCCCCGATATATAAGGCGGGCAGGGACCCCCTCCAAAACAACTCAAGCCAACTCAACTCACCACATCTCAACTCATAGCGAAATCCACGCAATACAACACCCCAAAACAGGACGTAGGGTATTACGTCGAGTCGACGGCCCGAACCTGTATAAACCCCCGTGTCTGTCCATCCTAACCATCTTGCTTCCGATCTTTGCGATCTTCCCTGCATTACAAATCACTTCCGTGGGCTACCCTGTGGAAGACTGCCGGAGATAATATCACCGACAGTGGCGCGCCAGGTAGGGGATATCGCCGATCAATCTGGTAAGCTTGATGGATCGCGTCAAGATCTTGGACAGCTGCAACCTCCCGGACGTCGACGAAGTCGAGATCCAGTTCGGGGACATCATCACCGCCGCCTTGGATGCCCAAGCGGCAGAAGCTACGGTCGCCACGGAGGTCTCTTCTCTGGCGCCGACTTCGGCCATCACGGCCCAGTCCGGTCCGATCGCATCTGATCGCGCCGGGTCTACCCCGCTGAGTCCATCGCAGAACGCGAGGCCCAACCAGTCAGGAACAGATCTACAATCACTCGGTTCCGATCCGGCTCCTGAGAGTCGCGTCGTCGAGTCATCGCAGAGCGTAAACGCTCAACCAACTCGCGTCCAGAGCCCTGAGGTCATTACTGTCCAGACCCCTGGCTTTTGCGCGCTTGCTCAGAAGCAGAAGATGAAGGACATCGTCCAGGCGGATGATTACCTCTCTGGGAGCGACTCCTATGAGTTAGACCCAAAGGGACCCTCAATCCTGGACGATCTGCCAGAAGGATACACAGTGTCCGACGCCTCTACAGAGCTGGAACTGCTAGGATCACTCGGAGGACTAACTCCGAGTAGTTTGGAGCGTTATACGCCCACATCCGACTTCTCCGAGTCCGAGGAAGACTACCTCGCGCAAGAAGGAGTCGGGTCATACTGCTATATGGTGGCGCCAGCAACGCCAACCAACCTTGTCTCAGAAGACGAGGTCACTCCCGCCGAGGAGACGACTGAAGCCAGGGACCAGCGTCAAGGACGCAACGCCAGTCGGGCGACTCGCAGAGCCGCACGACCGCACGGAGCCACCGCGTCAGGATCTGGCACTGCTCGACTCCAGGAACCGCACTCTGAAGATCATCGTCGCCAACGGGATCGGCACGACCGGAGGAGCACCCGGAACTTGATGCGCGACGGCATGTTCGAGTTCAACGGATACGACGTCTACGAGACGCCAGTCCAGAACCTCGTTACTATTAACGAGGAAATCAGTCGGCTGCCACCCAGCACCCCAGGCCTGGAAAAGGTAAGGGCTCTCGTGCAGGCCGCCTCCGTCCAGGTTCACCAGATGCAGGGCAGAGCGACCACGGACGCTCCTGAGCCCGGTCCGTCCCGACACCGGGCCAGCGGCGGATCGGATCAGTGATGAAGACCTCGCACCACGATCAACAGAGATCGAGATGCGAGGAACGTCATCCGCAACAGCACCGAAGAGCGCCATCGTGAGGAAATCCGACAGGCGCGAAGAGTACGATCGGGATCATGGAAATCCCCGTCGTAACTCCAACAGGAGCGGCTACTCGACGGAGTCAGACTACTCTGACCCTTCCGGTAGTCCAAGGCGCTGGCAACGACGGCGGTCGCACTCCGCCACGAGGACTGAGCGCTTCCACCACCCAGGCGACCGACTCCGCCAAGGGAGCGAACTCCACCGCGCAGCAGAATCTACCGACGGGACCGAACTCCACCCAGGACTCGGAACTATCGGAGGACCCGTTCCCCGCCCAGGGACCGGGATCGCAGGAGGGATAGCACTCCCCCAAGAACAACAGACGGATCGGGTCCGAGCTGGTTCCCGCCCTAGAGGTCGGATCGGCGGATTCCAGTCATTCACCGAGCGCTTGAGAAGCGTGACATGGCCCAGAGGCTTCAAGCTGTCGGACATCGACAAGTACGACGGGAAATCTGGTCCATCTCAATGGCTTCAGATCTACTACACCGCCGTGCAAGCGGCCGGCGGCGACGAGGACGTGATGGTGAATTACCTTCCCATCATGCTCACCAAGGACTGCCGCAACTGGCTGGCAGGACTCCCGCAGGACACCATCGACAACTGGGAGCAGTTTACCGAACTTTTTGTCGGTAATTATCTCGGTACCTGGGAAAGGCCCGGGAGCAAGCGGCTCCTCGGTCAGATCAGGCAGCGCAAGAATGAGACCCTGCACGACTTCGTGCGCAGGTTCTTAGAGAAGCGCAACTCCATCACGGACGTGACGGACCAGGAGGTGATGTCAGCCTTCCAGCAGGCATCTCCGATGGGAGGCTGATTCACAAGTGGACTCGAAAGCCACCCGCGACTGTCAATGACATGTTCCGGATCGCTAGCACGTGGGCGGATGCAGAGATCGCGGAAAAGGAACAACTCAGCGAGATCAGGAGCCGCTGGGAGGAAGAGAACAAGACAACCCGCAAGCGCGACCGCCGCGAAGACGAAGACCAACACGACGACCATCGGCGCACCGACAGTCACCCTCGCAAGAAGAAGAGCGAGGGAGATATGGTTGCCGCCCTGGACCGGTCCAGAGGCCGAGTAACTCCAGAGGATTTCCAGCGCATGCTCGATGAGCAATGTCCTTACCACAAGCACAAGCACTCGGCACGAGAGTGCTACGGGCTTAAGCGAGCCTTCACTGGGGGCAACAGAGGCCCTCCATACAGAAAGAGGAACGATGGTTCCCCGCGAGACGACAGGCGGAACGACGAGCCCGGCGACGACTTCCAGGAAGCCGACCGAGTGGTTCGCATGATCTATGGCGGACCAGAGTTCGAGTCAAAGCGCCAGCAGAAGCTCACCCATCGCCAGGTCATGCACGCGAGGGAACCACCGGTACCTGAGTACCTTAAGTGGTCGGAAGTTCCGATCACCTTCACCCGGGAAGACCACCCAAACTTCATACCGAAGCCCGGGTCCCACGCCTTGGTAGTAGCCCCGACGATCCGCAACGTTCGGCTCACCAAGGTACTAGTCGACGGTGGCAGTGGCCTGAACATCCTCTTTGCTAACACATTGAAGGAGCTCGGCCTGACTACTCTCGACCTGAGTCCCCCCCAATCCGCATTCTACGGTCTGATACCGGGAGAGGGGGCGGAACCACTCGGGCACATCACATTGCCCGTGACCTTCGGAGACCGGAACAACTACCGGACCGAACATATGCAGTTCACGGTGGCGAACTTTGAAACTGCATACCACACCATCCTTGGGAGGCCGGCGCTCGCCAAGTTCATGGCGATTCCTCACTACGTCTACTTGCAGGTCAAGATGCCAGGACCCAAAGGCATAATCACCGTCTTGGGGGACATCCGAGTCTCTTACACATGCGAACAGGAGACCCTCAACGCGGCAGCTGCTCTGGCCAAGAATCGAGTCGTTGACTCCACGGCAGGCTCCGTCCTGCTCTGCTTTCTCGATTGCTATCCAGCTTATTACCAGACAGGCCTGAAGCTGGAAGATCAGATAAAGACCACGTTCATCACGCCGTTCGGTGCCTTTTTGGCCTTCGGTCTGAAAAACGCCGGCGCGACCTACCAGAAGACAATTCAAACGTGCATGAATCAATTGACTCTGGACGTAGTAGAACGCCTACATCGATAACTTCATGGAACATCGAGCACTTACAGCGTTTCTACGCCTGATTCAGTTAAGTATTTATCTTTTTTGTTTAGATTTGTTTTTTCCGAGTGATTTTGGAGGGTAATCATCCCCGGTCACGACTCGGCAGATTTATAATGACTTATCAATAAAGTTGATTTCATCTTTCATCTATTTCTACTACTCGAATTTTCTCTTTCGCGTCACGCACATAAAGTATGAGTGGAACAAACTTTAAATCGAGAGGGAAAGTACTCGTCAAGTCAAAGCTCTAAACGTACGACAAAGACTCTGCGGCATGAGACTGAGACCAACGAGGCTAATCTACTTCGTAACAGGTCAACCACTCAGAAATTAAGGCCAGCGCAGAAAGAAAGGGAGTAGTAGTCCCATAAAACTTATACACAATAAGCAAAAGCTTAAACATTGTTCAAAAGTTCTACTTCCATCAAATACTACAAATATTCTATCTACATTACACTGCAGGATCACCAACACCAGATGGGGCCGCTTCATCAGAGTCATCAACAACATCCTTGGACAGGACATTGGCGATAGGCTCGACCTCAAGGAGCAGTCTTTCCACGTCGTCTTCGGAGGTGCCAGCAGCGTATCCGCGGCTGAGTGGCTCCAGGTCCGACGCCGGGAACAGAGACTTCAGCACCGCCAAGACATGACCACAGCTGGCCTGGCTGATGGAGCAGAGCTGTCGCCGGAAGAAGCGTGGGAGCGCCCGAACGCGGTCGAGGATAGAAGCCGAAGACGATGACGCCTCCGGCTCGATCTCCTCCGCCACCACTCGGATAGCGTCCTCCAGCGCGATCCTCTCGGTGCGCAGGCCCTCAGCCTCGCCTTGCAGCCGAGCCACCTTGGCGGTGAGCTCTGCGAATTGGGACATAATCCGATACAGATAATCTACAGAAAGTTAGATCTGGATAATATATTCACGTCTGACAGAAAAACAAACAGGGAATAACATACCTCTGAGCTCGTGCACGGCCTGGGCTTCGTTGAGCTTAGCCTGCTCCACCTCTCCGCGAAGATCGCGAGTGGTGCCCTGGGCTTCCTCCAACTTAGCCTGGTGTTGGGTCGCAGCAGCTTCGAGTTCAGCCACTCGGGCCGCCAAGGAGTCGGCCTTAGCGACTGCAGATGACAGTTCTTGAATAACCGAGGATTTTGCTTCGGCATCAGCAGCTAAGTCCTGCAAAGACAAGTCAGATGACAAAACAAATAGATGTACCACTCGGTACTTGACCTCAACAAGAAAAGTGGCTCAGGAAATACCTTGGCTATCTGGCCCATACGAAGATGGAGTGACATGAACTCTTCCAGAAGAGTCATGGGAGCATCACCACACAAAGCGCCGACCACCGCAGAAGCAACTTCGACCGCCGCAGTCCGGGGCTCCTCCACTGCAGCAGCCTGTTCAACCACAGGAGCAGGCTGGGGGCTGCCTTGAGGAACTGGCGGTGGGGTCGGCGACGCTGGTGTAGGACTCGGTGGAGGCGGGGTTGGTGCTCGCAGCGACTCTGGTGGCGGACCCACTGGTTGATCGCTGAGAAGATCAGCCGAGTGGGTCGGCACCTCTGGCATTTGGATTGACGGGACTTCTGTCTCAACGGCCGACTGAGGCGCAGGACCCGCAAAGGGGATCTCAGACGGCGTGCTACAGGATAAAGGATATATGGATTAATCACAGAAAAACATAAAAGAAAATCAAGAGATGACAATGAGACTTACAGAGTAGATACGCGCATTCTCGGGCGCTTTCCTTTCCGAGTGGGGGAAGGAAGGTCCCTCGGACTTGCAGCACTCAGAGGTACTATTGCAAGGGGAGACTGCTCCGAGCTGATGATTGGGGGCGGGATTGACGACTCGGCACCGCCAGCTTCGTCTTCTTCCGAGTCAGACGACTCAGAAAGGAGGAGTTGGCGGCGGCTTGGCGCATCCCCAATCACGATCCCTGTTGAAACCTTCCGCTTCTTCGGGACAGGGGCAACCTTCCCACCACTCGGAGACAGCACGTCTGGAGAAGGAGAGGACGACAGAGTGATATCAGAGTCGTGCAGGTCACTCTCACTTCCTCCGACTGCTTCTTCAGCACCAACGGCTCTGCGCCGAGCCGGTTGATCCACTCCCTTCGGCATTTCAGGCAAAGGAGGGAGGGATACAAAGGCAGCTCGACCCTGCGAAAATTGGGTTCAGTTCTTTACTGAGATTACACACAATGGGTGGAATTGAAATATAAAACAACAACAGATGGATTAAATACCTCAGGGCGTGGATTCGATAAGTTGAACGCCGGAGGACAATCAGTAGTCCTCAGGGAAGTTCCTGTCGCGAAGAATTTGCCAAGTCGAGCTGCGGCTTGGACTTTGTCGACACGCTCGGGGGCTTCACGTGTGTTGTCCCCCTCGGCGTAGTACTCATACGCCGGATGAGCCCGCTGCTTGAGGGGCTGGATCCGGCGCAGCACGAAGTTGGCTGCCACTCCGACGGCAGACAACCCTCTGTCCTTCAACTGGGCTATGAGACCCAGCAGTTCCCGAACCTCGTCCATCTCACTCTCCTTGGGAAGAGCAGTCCAGGACTGGGAGGGAACAGGACGTGAATCAATTTCAGGGGAGATGGCAGGCGAGTGGTTTCCTACGTAAAACCACTCGGACTGCCACCCCTTGTTGGAGGTAAGAAAAGGGATGTCAAAATACTCCCGAGTTCGACCCTCGCGGAGTTGGAATCCGGCGCCCCCGACTACTTGCGGGCACTCGGTTCTGGGATAAGGTTTCAGAAGAAAAAGATGAGAAAAAGATTGAAGTGAGGCTCTATCCCAAGATAGGCCTCACAGAGGTTGATGAAGATGGCGATGTGAAGAATGGAGTTGGGATTCAGCTGCGCAGAGACTGATCCCATAGAAGTGCAGCAGCCCGCGGAGGAAAGAATGCGCGGGCACGCCAAAGCCGCGCAGAACGAAAGACTCAAACACCACCAAATCAGAGGAGTTTGGGGTGGGGAAAGACTCACCGGCGGCTGCGCGCCACTCGGCGGTTTGCTGGTCAGGGAGGATGCCGTCGACGACGTGCTGCTCGAGGCGCCTGGTGGTGGTGATGGACTCCCTCCACTCAGCGGCGCGATCAACGGCGACTTCAACGGCGGCCTTGGCCTTGGCCGACCGGGCCCTTCCCGGCGACCTCTCCTTCCGCTTCGGGGCTTCCTTCCTCTTTGGCGCCATGGCGACGAGCGGGGGCTGAAGATCGAGGAGGAAAGCTGCGAGAGTGGATCTAGGGTTTGCTCTTGCGTGCGGAGGAGAACTGGAACGCTGGGGAGGCATATGGCGAGTAAAGGAAGAAGATTGCGGCGGGGATGGCTTATAATGGAATGAACCGTTCCTCCCGCGCGCGGCGCATTGCGTGTCTCGGGAACTCAACCGACGCAAGCACGTCCCGTCGCTTTGAATTCAAAAGTGCGGTAAGGAGTCACGATATCTCGCGATATTTTGCCTTCCGTAGAGCAACCGTTAGGTTCTTAGGAAACAACGGACTTTACGGCATTAGTGGGCCTACATGGGCTGAAATGTAGCACGACCTTTTCGGTTCTGTTACGCTAAATTTGTGGGTTCCTGAGCTAGTGTTCAGGGGCAGAAACCACTCGGTCGTGAGGCTAAAATTAGTCGACGGCCAGACTTGATTTTGCAATTAATATTGCATCCTTGCAATTGATTTTTACGTAAGGCATGCGATACTATCGCTAATTCGCTCAGAAGTCTGAGTCAAGTGCTGACAAGTATAAATCTTGCGAGAAGGTGGCTTACCATATGGTCAAGCTGGGTCGTGGGACACGACTCGGGAGTCACTGCCGAGTTCAAAGAACTTGAGAATAGAATCCTTAAGAAGGGGAAACAAAAAAGCCCCAGAAGGAGAAAATTATCCAAAATCCATGCCCAGAGGCATGGGGGCTGAAAAATTCAGTCAGGATCTACAGCTTTCAGAGTCTTGTACACGATCGTGCCGAGTCGTATCAAGACTCGGGGGCTACACCCAATGGGTGCACCTGGAGGTGCACACCATTGATGGATTAAGTTCAAGAAGAGATTCATAATATTTTATTTTTGACCCTCGACCAGAATATTCTATTCTGCTCAAGGCTCGGGGGCTACACCCAATGGGTGCACCTGGAGGTGCACACCATTGAAGATCAAGATACAGATGGATAAAAGTTGAAGACCTTTGGCCAATTTCATACTAAAATTGCCCAAAGCTCGGGGGCTAAGTGTATTCACTTCGCTGTCGCGTCGTGAAAAAGAGCACTCCTTCCCCTCACTATGGCCATAATTGAAGAATTGTTTTCAGGAGCGTCTGATCATGCACTCAGATCTTCCTCGAAACCACTCGGATCTTCCTCATAACCACTCGGATCTTCTTCGAAATCACTCGGATGAGATCTTAAACAACTTGGGAGCACTCGGATCATGCAAGAAAAGACGGATCAATTACAGCCAACGATCGGCCAAGAAGTGCTCGGGGGCTACTGTGGGGGATATAGTACCTGGGTACCTCACGAGCAAGCCTGGCAGCCCACCAAAAGGGGGCAGCCCAGCCCATCGTTCTGAACCTGAAGACGTGCGGGACAATTCGGCGCACGGAGGAAGGATCTGGAAGGAGAAGTCCTAGTTGGAATAGGAATTATTGTAAAGAAGGAAAGGATTCTTAGAGATAGGATCGGCTACAAACCAACTTGTAACCCTGCCCCCCCATATATAAGGCGGGCAGGGACCCCCTCCAAAACAACTCAAGCCAACTCAACTCACCACATCTCAACTCATAGCGAAATCCACGCAATACAACACCCCAAAACAGGACGTAGGGTATTACGTCGAGTCGACGGCCCGAACCTGTATAAACCCCCGTGTCTGTCCATCCTAACCATCTTGCTTCCGATCTTTGTGATCTTCCCTGCATTACAAATCACTTCCGTGGGCTACCCCGTGGAAGACTGCCGGAGATAATATCACCGACACTTCACGGGTCCCTTCCCTGTATCCGAGCAGTGCGAATACATCCTGGTGGCAGTTGACTATGTTTCCCAAATGGGTGGAGGCACTTCCTTGCACGGCAGCCGACTCAAAAAATTCAAAAAAGATGTTCGAAGAGGTCATCTGTCCCCGTTTCGGAATACCCCGAGTCGTGATTAGTGATTGAGGATAATACTTCATTGACAAGACGTTCCGGAAGTATTTGAGCGATTTAGGAGTAAATCATCGAGTGGCTACCCTTTATCACCCTCAGACCAGCAGTCAAGCAGAAACATCCAATAAACAAATCAAGAACATTCTGCAGAAGACGGTCAATGCAATGGGAACAGGGTGGAAGAAAAAGCTACCAGAAGCACTATGGGCCTACAGAACCGCGTATAAGCCTCCGTTCACAGATCAGTGATCAGTTGATGGGGGTTCAAAATACATGTCACGAGCCAGTCAGTGGCAATGGGGAGGGCTCCGGGATTTCCGGACTGGCGATTCTCGTCGTGGTGATCATCTGCTCCGGTGATTGGCTGCGGTCCCTGCCTCCAGTGTTCTACGGCGGCGACCCGCTTCTCTCCCTCATCTAGTGGTTCTTTTTCTGGTCTTTCTCTCGGGATCTCCATCTGGATATTGGTCTCCTAGTCTGATGGATCAATGCGAGGATCTGCTCCTGGACATCGGGGCCAAATTGGATTTCGAGCATGGTCGTGCTTTCCAGAGAGAAATTCTCCATCGCTTCTGCAAATCGGTACACCACCCTTCCTCCAATGTTGATGGTTCCTTCTTCCTGCTGGTTACTTTTCGTCGGTTCACTTTTCGTCTATCAGAGGAATCTGTTGCCCTGGCTTTGCAATCTTGTTTGGGTGGTTCTGCTGCTGGTTTTCATGTAAAATTCCTTAGTGAAAACCACTTTCGTTTCTCGGTTTCCTGCAAATCGGTGGGGTTTCATGTTTATGCCCTTCGGAGATTCATTGGTCGCTCTTTTGATGCGTATTTCCATCTCTGGAATAATGGGGTAGCTTTTCGTGAACGTGATAAACGTATTTGGGAGGAAGAACAGAGTAAGGAATGGACTGTTGTTCAATCCAAAAGGCAAAAGAGACAGGAACGGGCTGCTGTTAATGCCAAAAAAGTTTGGGTTCAGCGCTCAGTCAAGAAAAAGAAGAAAAAAGTTAGCTTTGCTGAAAAAATCATCCAGGACTCTCCTGTCAAGAAACATGTGCCACAAGAGGCATCTTCACGTCTGGTTTTTGGATGCTTTGAGTCCCTGGTTGATCAGAGTGCTTTCACTAAGGCCTTTTGCCCCTCATCCTTTGGTCGTGGTTCGCGTAATTCAGTTCCAGTTTCAAGTGTTTTCCGACGACTCTCTGCGGATCTCAGAGCACAAACTCCAGAATCTCAGCCGTGTTCTTCGCCTGATCGAGATGTTCAGGCCGGGAAACGCGCTACCCATTTAAATTCAAATTATCTTTTACTCTGTCGTCGCTGTCTCGGTACTGGGCATTGGGCCTCTTCTTGTGACTTGGGGGTTCGTTGTCGGGCCTGTTTCAATTTGGGCCATGTGGCTAAACGGTGCCCATCGGAGACCAAGCCCAAGCAGCGTTGGGTTCGCAAATCCTTGGCATATCCAGCTAATAAGGAAACTCGGAGCCGACTTCCCTTGAAACCAGTGCGACATCCTCGGACTCCTCGCCTTCTACGCCGGCACCTACTCGATCCTCCCCTGCTGCATCCCCCAACAGTAATAGATCGCAACAAATACCAAGTGACCTCTCGCCGGAATCATCCCAGCCACGCTCCCCGCCGTCACCAATGGCAAACTTCCCCTGCAATCCAATGCTATACATTCCGATGGGAATGCATGTGGAGCACGGGTGGCAGCGTCCAGCTCGGTCCAGGGTCGCACTGGGAGGGGAGCCTCCTCGTCGTCATGAACAATACGCGATCATCTCCCTGGATCCAGAACCCATTCAAGAGCAAGTCTACGCCATCATCCAAGATGTGTCCGAGATGCTGGAACAAGATTTTCCGGTGAGAGTGGTATCTGCTTTCCCTTCACCCCTGGGCTTAGGGCTTTTTCAGTTCGAGACACCTGTTCAGCGTCGTATTCTGTTAGAGGCTTCGCCAATCCCCTATGCACAGGGTCAGCTTATTGTTCAGAAACATGATGAAGCTAGGAATCTGAGGGCTTGCAATTACATTAGGCAGTGCTGGGTCATGTTTCTTGCTTTTCCTCTTGATTATCAGACACTGGAGTTTATTAAGGCTGTTGTCGCACCTTTTGGTCGTTTATTGCACTGGTTTGAAGGGCCAAATAAATCCAGAATTCTCACGCAGTGTCTGGTTCTGATGCCTGATAGAATCCCCCGTAGTGTGGTGATTTCCCAGGGCTCAGTATTGGGAGGTAATGGACGGTCGTGGTCGGTTCTGGTCTTTGTGCTAGATGGTCATTTTCCAGATGCATTCCCTGCTGATGAAGACCCAGTGCCTGCTGATGGTAATCCTCACCCAGTTCATGGACATGTGCAGCATGTCAATCACAATGTCAATCAGCACTGGCACCATGATGTGGTTGGAGCAGCTAATGATGTTCAGGCAGATATGGGACTGAATAATATTCAGATGAATGAAGCTGTTGAGGATCTGGCAGGACCACAGATTAATATGGATATGGATATTGATGATCCTGATAATGGCTGGCCAGATGTTGCTTTAGATAACCAGGAGATGCCTGATCCTATTCCACAACACCCTGCACAGCCTCAAGACACCATTAGTTTTGACAACTCAGGTTCTACAGCCAACTACTTCAGAGCAAATGGACCTGATATTGTTCTTCAGGTGGAAGATATTAGAAGGATTTCACAGTGGACTGATGATTCCTCATCCTCAGACTCAGAAGTGCAGAGTCTACCTTCAGTCCACTTTCTGGCATTTGAGTCTCTAGCTTTCAACAAGCTGAATTTGGGATCTCTACTCAGCTTCCCAAACATATGCATTCAGAAGCCTCTGAAATTTGGTGTTACTCATCTGGAAAACTCACAGCCAGAACAAGTTGATCAGTCCCTGGCCATTGTGCCATATTGTCCCAGTCTTCATGCTATTATGCTCATGGTGTGGGCAGATTTTGCGGATAGCTCTAATCTAGTCCAAGGAGGACCTGCGGTTGACAACACACCTCTGAATGTAGAGTCAGAGCATGAAGAAGAAGAAGATCAGGAGTATGTGCATCTCCCCTCTGAAACTTCTTTCACAAATGAAGAGGTGGTTTTAACAGATAACTCTGTTAGGAGGAGTGTCAGGTTAAGCAAAGACAAGGATGGTTACAAACATATCCAACTAGAGGACCACCCAAGAAAGAAGCAAAAAGTGTGGGCTGAAGTTCCTGTCAAAGGAGATGGCTTCAACCTCCTGAACAATCCACCAAAGCCAACAGACAAGTTAATTCCGGGGCAAATTCCAGTGTCCATCCTGCAGAATTGGGGTATTGATTGCAATGTGGCTCCTGAGGAGATCACAGGCGAAAAGCTGATGATGCCTGTCTCCAATGAAGATACAACTGAATGAAGCAGGGCGCAAAGGGAGTTGGAAGGCTCTCCTGGGTGGCTTCCCAATCTCCTGGCTTTATCTTCAATGCGTTTTATTTATATCAGTTTGCAGACTTATTCCCTTTTGTTATGTTGCACAAAACTATGATCTTCAAAACTCTGGTGGACTATGCTTCTTTTGTTTCCCTTTGATGATACAAACTCTTGGTTATCAGTGTCATGAGCAGTGGGCTGTCCTTTATGCTACAGATTCTGTCTTCCTTTACTGTCTTATTTTCACCTGGTCCTTCCAGGTGCTTCAATGGTTATGTGTGGTGGGCACATACATTTCTTTTCCTCATCACTGGTTAACAAATGAATAGAAACTGGAACATTCTTTGTTGGAATATTAGGGGCATAAACAATGAAGATAAATGGAACGCACTCAGGAATAAAATTGATGAGAGTGGTTGCTCTATCTTTTGTCTTCAAGAAACCAAGCGTGATTCTTTTGATACTCAATATATAAGGAAATTTGCACCTAAACGTTTTGATCATTTTGACTTTATACCCTCTGTTGGAGCTTCAGGTGGCATACTAGTGGGTTGGACCAGTAGCTCTTTTGTGGGGGTTGTTCTTGAGAAAAAAAATTATGCAATCACAATTCAGTTTGAATCTAGGCATAATAAAGAAATTTGGAAGCTCACTTCAGTCTATGGTCCTTGTATTGAACCTGCACGCTCTGAGTTCTTGCAATGGCTAAAGGATCATGATTTACAGGATGATGAGAACTGGATTTTTCTTGGGGATTTCAATTTTTATCGATCTCTAGAGGATAGGAATAAACCTGGTGGAGATATACTGGAGACATTTCATTTCAATGATGTTATTGGCCATCTAGGACTTTTGGAATTGCCAATCAAAGGGAGATCATTCACCTGGAGTAATATGCAAGAGGATCCCCTCTTAGAACAGCTTGACTGGTTCTTCACCACAGTAAACTGGACAACAACCTATCCAAACACAATGGTTCTCCCGATGGCTAAGCCAATTTCTGACCATGTGCCGTGCAAAGTTGAAATTGGTACAAGCATACCGAGATCGAAGATATTCAGATTCGAAAATTTTTGGCCTGACCATCCTGGTTTCTGGAAACAGTAAAGAAATCTTGGGAGGTACATCCAAGAAACAAAACAAGCTCTACATCAATCATATCAGCAAAACTGAAGTCATTAAGATATTCCCTCAAGGCTTGGAGCAGGAAGTTGTCCAATTTGAATCAGCTGATTGATAATTGTAACAAAGTAGTTCTTTTCTTGGATTCACTGGAAGATTGCAGGCCTCTATATCTGGTCGAATGGAACTTTAGAATTATAATAAAAAATCAGCTACTCTGCCTTTTAAAATATAAGAATGCCTATTGGAGGAAGAGACATACAGTCAATAGGATAAAGCTGGGAGATGAATGTACTAAATATTTCCATGCAATGGCTACTGTCACTTATAGGAGGAACCTTATCTCTCAACTCAAAGATGATGCTGATAACTTGGTTACTGATCATGATGGCAAAGCAGCTCTCATATGGACAACATATAAAAATAGAATGGGAGTAACTACAGACCCAGGAATGGTCTTTGATTTACAGAGCATGGTTCACTTGAGCATTGACCTAAGCTCTCTTATACAGCCATTTACAAAGGAAGAAATTGACAAAATAGTTCACCTCATGCCAAATGATAAAGCTCCAGGTCCGGATGGCTTCAATGGCATGTTCTTCAAAAAATGTTGGCCAATCATAAAAGAGGAATTCTACAAGCTTTGTCAGGATTTCTATGATGGGTCAGTGAGTCTTGAGCCTATCAATAACTCCTTCATTGTCCTAGTTCCAAAAAACAACAATCCAGAGAGAGTAAATGACTTTAGACCCATCTCACTTCTGAATGGTAGCATCAAGCTCCTCACAAAAATACTCTCTGAGAGACTGCATGAAATAATTCTGAAGCTGCTTCATGTTAATCAGTATGGGTTCATCAAGTCTAGAACCATTCAGGATTGCCTTGCCTGGAGTTTTGAATATATCCACCAATGCCATCGTTCTAAAAGGGAAATTGTGCTATTAAAATTGGATTTTGCTAAAGCCTTTGATACAGTAGAGCATCAGGCCATCATATCCATCATGCAGAGTATGGGCTTCCCAACAAAATGGATCCAGTGGATACAATCCATTCTCTCCTCTGGTACATCATCAGTTCTGCTCAGTGGTACACCAGGGAAAACTTTTAAATGTAAAAGGGGTGTAAGGCAGGGTGATCCATTGTCACCACTTCTCTTTGTCCTAGCAGCTAAGATCTTGCAAATTGTGATTAATCAGGCTTTTCAGGATAACCTTCTTGTGACACCCTCAAATTTAAATAGAATTAATTTAGGATTTATTAGGTTAATCTCTAGATTTATTAGATTAATTCTAGATATAAATATGAATAATAAACTATAGATAACTAATGGGAAAATAAAGGGATGCATCATAATTGGAATGTTAAACTTAGTATTTAAAACTCTGGAATCAAATTAGAAAAGATTTGGTTTAAGTTGAATTCAAATCTCCTTCAAAAACCGTTTCAAAATAAATAGAAAACCATTTAACCACTAAGTGGGCCGAAACTTCACTTTCAGCCCAGCGAAGTCTGGTAAACCCCCTCCCACTCTCGGCTTCGGCTGTTTCTTCTCCTCCCTCCTCCGCGCGGCCCGCACACGCTCCGCAGGCCGACAGCCCCGCGGCCCGGTGCACCTCCCGCCCGGCTCCGCCCACCTGCCGCGCGGCCCACCTTCCCCACTCGGCCCACCCGCACCTCACAGCCCACGCCCGCGCGTGCCGTCCCTTTCCCGTGGGCCGTGCGTACCTTGGCCCAGCAGGCCGCCAGCCGCGCAGCCCACACGGCCCGCGCGCCGTTCCCTTCCCCCTTCCCCTACCCCAGCGCCGCCGCCGCCGTCTCCACGCGCGCCGCCGCCGCGTCTGGTCGCCGCCGGCCGAGCCCCGCCGCGCGCTAGAGCTGGCCTTGGCACCCTGCATCAACACCATCACTCCTCGTGGCCGAGCGCCACGCGTCCCCTGCCCGTCCCTCCTATCCCCTGCTGCCACGAGGGCACCCGGCCGCCGCGCCATTAATGGCGACGGCGTGCCCATGCCGTGCACCCCCGCCTCCCCTCCACGGTGCTCCGTACGGGTCCACGGTCGCACCGCTACCACGCGATGTCGCTTGCACGGCCGAGATGGGGAGAAATTGCAGCGCCAACCACCTCTTCTTCCGCCGCCGGCTCAAGCTCCATTGCCGGACCTTGGGTCTCCTCCGGCAGCCACGTACCCCGCTCCGCCGGCCGTCCTTACCCCCTCCATGCGACGTGGCGTGCTCCGCTGCTCCTTCCACGCCTATAAATAGAGGGGCATACCCCCCCTTGCCCAGCACCAAGCAAGGCCGAGCCGAGCTCCATGCCTCCATGGCCGGCCCCTCCGCTCTCCCTCTTTCCCCAAGCCACCACTCAAATTGGAGCCACCTCATCCTCCTCTTCACCCCCGTGGCCTCCTCATAAGCCTCGGTGGCCAGAGTGCGTGGATCGGGGCGAGCTCCAAGCTCCTCCCCTCCCTGCCATGGCGACCGGGCGCGAGGTGGAAGAAGCCAGGAGCGCCGTTCGCCCCAGCGTCTTCCCCTGTCCGGCCCTTGTTCCTCTGCCCGGTGGGCCGCCCCCCAAACGGCGTCCCGCGCCGTTTCCCCCGGCACGGGTGGACGCGGCCCAATGGACCGCTGTCACCCCCGCGCCTGGTCCACCGACCGGTGGACTCGGTCCACGGAACAGTAGCCACAGCCGTGGGTCCCACCGGCCCACGTCAGCCGGCCCACCCCTGCTGCGTCAGCCAGCCTGAAAATGCTACGCGCACCCCGGTGAGTACACACAAATATTTATTTAGAGCCCTTCCTTTATTCCAAAAATTCTCCAAAAATACCCAAACATCCTAGGAATATTTCTAAGCCTATTAGTGCCATCCAATCCTTTTTAACATCTCATTAGAGCCTAAATCCCATTAGGCTAAGTTCTAAGCCAATAAGGAGCCGTCATTAGCGTACCCCGGAAATTCCCCTTCCCATATCTTAGCCCCATAAAATCCCCAAGAATTTCCACAAATACTAGGGATTATTCTAAGCATTTCATATGCTTATTACCCTGGTATCCATCCCCTGACTCCAAAACCCAGTCGCACACTTCCGATGCCCCGCCAGAACCCCGTCTAAGCTCCACGGGCATCGTTTAGCCGTCCGATCAAAACCCGGAGTTCTGGTAAAACCCTAGCCGGCATGCTGCCCACAAACACATAAGGATTTTCTAGAGATTCATCATTCGGGGTTTATTCCTTAGAAATCTATATAAATCCCGGAATACTGATGATCATCGTTCCAGCCACCGTTCAGGGAATTATTTAATAATTCTCTTATTCTTAACCTTTGATCCATTAATTATCTTATAATTAATGGATTATTAATCCAAATCTCTAGTCATCAGCCCATAGGCAAATCCTTCAATCCCGGCCTCCCTTTCCTTGCTTCTTTTCCTTTTGCGATTTGATTGATGTATTGTTATACTGATTGTTATTTTATGTCTTCTTTTGGTCGTCCAGGTCCAGAGAGATCCTCTTCAGCTCCGTCTCCTTGCTTGGCGCGATGGCTTCTCTTGCTGGCTTCTTGGTGGGGATCTCTAGAGCGTCCTTGTCCACCTCCTGTGATGCAGCCAGTACTTGTTCCATGCGCTTGGACATGTCCAGGGCGGCTGCCGCGTTGAGAGTTTCCTGCTCGCACGTGTATGCGACTCGGACGTCTCCCAAGACGGTGATTACGCCTTTCGGTCCTGGCATCTTGACCTGCAAGTAGACGTAGTGAGGAATCGCCATGAACTTGGCGAGTGCCGGCCTCCCAAGGATGGCGTGGTATGCAGTTTCAAAGTTCGCCACCGTGAACTGCATGTGCTCGGTCCGGTAATTATTCCGGTCTCCGAAGGTGACGGGCAGCGTGATGTGCCCGAGTGGTTCTGCCCCCTCTCCCGGTATCAAACCGTAGAATGCGGATTGGGGGGGACTCAGGTCGAGAGTAGTCAGGCCGAGCTCCTTCAATGTGTTAGCAAAGAGGATGTTCAGGCCACTGCCACCGTCGACTAGTACGTTAGTGAGCCGAACGTTGCGAATCGTCGGGGCTACCACCAAGGCGTGGGACCCGGGCTTCGGTATGAAGTTTGGATGATCCTCCCGAGTGAATGTGATCGGAATTTCCGACCACTTGAGGTACTCAGGTACCGGTGGCTCCCTCGCGTGCATGACCTGGCGATGGGTGAGCTTCTGCTGGCGCTTCGACTCGAACTCTGGTCCGCCATAGATCATGCGGACCACTCGGTCGGCTTCCTGAAAGTCATCGCCGGGCTCGTCGTTTCGCCTGTCGTCTCGCGGGGAACCCTCGTTCCTCTTTCTGTATGGGGGGCCTCTGTTGCCCCCGGTGAAGGCTCGTTTGAGCCCGTAGCACTCTCGCGCCGAGTGCTTGTGTTTGTGGTAAGGGCATTGCTTATCGAGCATGCGCTGAAAGTCCTCTGGAGTTACCCGGCCTCTGGACCGGTCCAGGGCGGCGACCATGTCTCCCTCGCTCTTCTTCTTGCGAGGTTGGCTGTCATTGCGTCGATGGTCGTCGTGTCGGTCTTCGTCGTCGCGGCGGTCGCGTTTGCGAGTCGTCTTGTTCTCTTCTTCCCAGCGACTTCTGATCTCGCTGAGCTGTTCTCTTTCCGCGATCTCGGCGTCCGCCCACAGTGCTAGCGACCCGGAACATGTCATTGACAGTCGCGGGTGGCTTCCGAGTCCACTTATGGATCAGTCTCCCATCGGAGATGCCGCGCTGGAAAGCTGACATCACCTCCTGATCCGTGACGTCTGTGATGGAGTTGCGCTTTTCTGAGAACCTGCGCACGAAGTCGTGCAGGGTCTCGTTCTTGCGCTGCCTGATCTGACCGAGGAGCCGCTTGCTCCCGGGCCTTTCCCAGGTACCGAGATAGTTACCGATGAAAAGTTCGGTAAGCTGCTCCCAGTTGTCGATGGCGTCCTGCGGGAGTCCTGCCAGCCAGTTGCGGCAGTCCTTGGTGAGCATGATGGGAAGATAGTTTGCCATCACGTCCTCGTCGCCGCCGGCCGCTTGTACGGCGGTGTAGTAGATCTGAAGCCATTGAGATGGGTCAGATTTCCCGTCGTATTTGTCGATATCCGACAGCTTGAAGCCTCTGGGCCACGTCACGCTTCTCAAGCGCTCGGTGAAAGACTGGAATCCGCCGAATCCGACCTCTAGGGCGGGAATCACTCGGACCCGATCCGTCAGTTGCTCTTGGGGGTGTGCTGTCCCTCCTGCGATCCCGGTCCCTAGGCGGGGAACGGGTCCTCCGATAGTTCCGAGTCCTGGGTGGAGTTCGGTCCTGCCGGTAGGTTCTGTTGCGCGGTGGAGTTCGATCTCTTGGTGGAGTCGGTCGCCTGGGTGGTGGAAGCACTCGTCGTCGACCGCCATTGTTGCCGCGCCTCGGGCTACCGGAGAGGTCAGAGTAGTCTGACTCTGTCGAGTAGCCGCTCCTGTTGGGGTCACGACGGGGATTTCCATGATCCCGATCGTACTCTTGGCGCCGTCGGATTTCCTCGCGATGGCGCTCTTCAGTGCTGTTGGTGATGATGTCCCTCGCATCTCGATCTCTGTTGATCGTGGTGCGGAGGTCTTCATCACGACCCGATCCGCCGCCGGCCCGGTGTCGAGATGAACCGGGTTCAGGAGCGTCGGTGGTCGTTCTGCCTTGCATCTGGTGAACCTGGACGGAGGCGGCCTGCACGAGAGCCCTTACCTTTTCCAGGCCCGGAGTGTTAGGCGGCAGCCGATTGATTTCCTCGTTGATAGTAACGAGGTTCTGGACCGGTGTCTCGTAGACCTCGTGTCCGTTGAACTCGAACGTGCCGTCGCGCATCAAGTTCCGGGCGCTCCTCCGCTCGTGTTGATCCCGTTGGCGACGATGATCTTCAGAGCGAGGCTCCTGGAGTCGAGCAGTGCCAGATCCTGACGCGGCGGCTCCGTGCGGTCGTGCGGCTCTGCGAGTCGCCCGACTGGCATTGCGTCCTCGACGCTGGTTCCTGGCTTCGGTCGTCTCCTCAGCAGGAGTGACCTCATCTTCTGAGACAGGATTGGTTGGCGTTGCTGGCGCCACCATGTAGCAATAGGATCCGACTCCCTCTTGCGCGAGGTAGTCTTCCTCGGACTCGGAGAAGTCGGATGTGGGCGTATAACGCTCCAAACTACTCGGAGTCAATTCTCCGAGTGATCCTAGTAGTTCCGGCTCTGTAGAGGCATCGGACACCGTGTATCCTTCCGGCAGATCGTCCAGGATTGAGGGTCCCAGTAGATCTAACCCGTAGGAGTCGCTCCCAGAGAAGTAATCATCCGACTGGACGATGTCCTTCATCTTTTGCTTCCGAGCAAGCGCGCAAAAGCCAGGGGTCTGAACAGCAATGACCTCAGGGCTCTGGACGCGTGTTGGTTGAGCGTTTACGCTCTGCGATGATTCGGCGACGCGACTCTCAGGAGTCGGATCGGAACCGAGTGATTGTAGATCTGTTCCCGACTGGTCTGGCCTCGCGTTCTGCGATGGACTCAGCGGGGTAGATCCGGCACGATCAGATGCGATCGGACCGGATTGGGCCGTAATGGCCGAAGTCGGCGCCAGAGAGGAGATCTCCGTGGCGACCGTAGCTCCTGCCGCTTGGGTATCCAAGGCGGTGGTGATGACGTCCCCGAACTGGATCTCGACTTCGTCGACGTCCGGGAGGTTGCAGCTGTCCAAGATCTTGACGCGATCCATCGAGCTTACCAGATTGATCTCGGCGATAGCCCCTACCTGGCGCGCCACTGTCGGTGATATTATCTCCGGCAGTCTTCCACGGGGTAGCCCACGGAAGTGATTTATAATGTAGGGAAGATCGCAAAGATCGGAAGCAAGATGGTTAGGATGGACAGACACAAGGGTTTATACAGGTTCGGGCCGTCGACTCGACGTAATACCCTACGTCCTGTTTTGGGGTGTTGTATTGCGTAAATTGTGAGATGAGATGTGGTGTAGTTGTGGTTCAGATCTTTTAGAGGGAGTCCCTGTCCGCCTTATATATCGGGGGGCAGGGTTACAAGTCGGTTTGTATTCGATCCTATCTCTAAGAATCCTTTCCTTTTTACAATAACTCCTATTCCAACTAGGACTTCTCCTTCCAGATCCTTCCTCCGTGCGCCGACTTGTCCCGCACGTCTTCAGGTCCGGAACGGTGGGCTGGGCTGCCCCCTTTTGGTGGGCTGCCAGGCTTGCTCGTGAGGTACCCGGGTACTATATCCCCCACAATGACCGGGCCCGACGAGACAACGAGACGTCGAAGCTCCAGAAGACCCGAAGCCCAAGCCCGGTCAACCTACGAAATATGCTCGCGTAAGAATCGTCTAAGGACGACAATGAAGGCAAGTCTCACCAATAATATCACCTTAACCACTAAAGTTTACCTTATGTGCAGCATAAGCTACAGGGTGGGCATGACCGGAGGGTATGCCCCGCATCGCTGTAGGCTTAGGATGCTGATTGGGAGTGGAAGGAAATCCCAAGGAAGGGGATTCCGAGCCACTCTGATCCCAGCTAAGGACCGGTTCACGGGAGAGTCTTTCTAGTGCCCAGTACAACCTCGCATGCCAAAAAGGCATAGCCTTCGGGAATGCCTATTTATGTGAGGCCTTGATTCACACCCCACCAGCTGAACCTAGTAATCCATCCCAAGGAAGCCGTATGATTGGCGCAGAGTGCTGACCGGCGAACTGGGACCGCCCGGTGCCGGGTCGAGCAACCGCCAAGTCGGGAAACGGGCATACTGGAGACAGCCCCAGACAGAGGGCTGGGACTGGGCGGCACGGGTTGACTAGGATACAGGGTCAGAGACCCTGAGGGCCAGATGCCCGATGAGCTCATCAGAAAACCCGGGTTGATATCCGCGAGGCGGATGTTTAGTAGCCCCTGTTTAGCCCCCAGTATGCACGTGGCTGGACCTAGGGAATGCTGACCAGCGATGGTCACCGGTGGGTACGAGTCTCGTAGGTCGGTACCGCCAATGTACACGGCACGGGCCGACCGAATGCGAGGTAGATAAGTACGACCTCTGCAGAGTGTAGAATCTATCTGGATAGCCGCGACTCCGGCAAGAGTCCATTTAGTCAAAGCCCCCGATGATTAGTTTTACTATTTCTGTACGGGGAACCTGAGACGGCGAAGGTACCGTCGGTCAGGTTCGGGATAACATATCGGGACTGGTAGGGAGGAAATGCCCCTCCAGGACCGACCTTTACATTAATAATAATTTAATATATTATTGAATTTGTGGGATTTGCTGGGTATTCTTTTCAGAATACTCACCCTTGCTTTCATTGTCTTATAGGTTTAGGCCTTCAGGGCGAGAAGGTGCTGCAGCCCATTCCGGTGGAGGAATGAAGTGCCTGCCCGCTCTCCGTTAGTTAAAACGGTGTTAAAATCTGTCTTCAAAATATACGTTATTTACCTCTTCTGATACTAATCTGTGATAAGATCTGTATCAGCGACCGATCCAGGACCTGAGACAGGTAATCAGGGAACCTGTGGACAAGGGGTCCCCACAGGGTGGTATCAGAGCCGTAAATAAATTCTTAATACCATATAAGACAGCCCATAGGCATTAGGAAGCCATAAACCCTGTGTTCTGCTTCTATTTTTCGAAATTTCTTGGAAAATCCTTCGTCCATGCCCCTGAACTCCCTTTATTTCTTGCTTAACTCCAACTGTTACTCTGACAGGTATGGATCATAAGAATGAGGTTGGGAAGATGATCCACAATACGGAGATTATGAGATGAAGATTTGCCGAAAAGCAAATGCTGCCGGAGTAACTAGAGATCTAGTTATAGAATGTTCTATTGGAAAATAAGCCTATGACTTCATAGCGATGTACTTTTGGTTATGTAATGTTTGATTAAGCCCGGATAATAGTTTCTCCCTTTCCATATAATAGATATGGATTTGATTGGTAGTTGATTGTAGAAATGCGTGGATAGAACCATTCTTTCCTTAAAAACCTAAGGATTATCCATAGCCTTTGTCCTTCTAACATCATCGGTTCAAACCAAGACTCAGAAACAAAGAAAAGTTTCTGAAGAATAATTCTAAGTGTCTGACATGGAATATGGAATCTAATCCTCTTGAGTGGAGTAGGTTCCAAAGTGATTGAGACATTCTACTCGGAAAACTTTAGAGATCGATTCATACGATACAGATCTCAGGAAAATACGGGATAATCACAGGAATAGTATAAGACAAGTTTATACTATGAATGTAACCAGGTTTGAATTCCTGAATAACCCTTGGAACAGAAACCTGTGAAAACTGAGGAAACCAATAAGAAGATATAAGGATCTCCGTTAGAAACCCTAAACCATAGGTTCCCTAACCCGTGAACCCTCAGCCAAGAAATAAACATCCACCCCTATCCGCTCCAAGGTCAACTCCATCCACCATAGGTATTTCTGGGTTGACCGACATCCTTTCTTAAATCAGGACTGACAATATTCATAATCCTTGTCATTCCTGGCACCTCTCTCTCTTGACTTTCTCCCCAGCTTTCAGAAAATCCTGTTCATCAACACCGTACCTTGAAGAATCTCAATACCACTTTCATCAAGTCAATTCCCGTGAAAATTCTCACGGAAGTAACAAAACCTCTGCCTGTTCATCAAGATAATCGAATTCTTGATAAAAATCAGGCCCACTTTAATCACTACTCACCCCAACAAATTCCTCAATAGCCCTACCTGAAATCCAAGCTTCTTTCTCTTGAGAACCAGTCCAAACTCAACCCCCTCACCCAATAAAAATGTCGACGCCCCGAAAACGTCGACAATCCTTTCCAATCAAAACATGCCATTCAATTTTCCCCGAGAAATCTCCATTCATTTCCTCCGACACCGACAATACTAGAGGAATCCATATATCTATATTCCTCTCTCTAGTAAATGTTTCCCTTCTGACCCATTATCTCCTAGACGAGTCAACCATCCCTAGGCCCTGTCTCAGTCTACTTCCACGAAAGCCTAAACGAAATATTCGCCACCTCGACTTTTCCCCCCACTCCTTGTATTCGCTTCTAAAATATTCCGAGAAACCTGCCTCCGTATACCCATACCTAAACCGATACTCTGCCAAAATATCTTAGCCACCACAAGAGCCCACAACTTTTCCTTAATAAGGAATCATCTTGCTTCTTGGCAGATCATTGAAGCATGCAAGCTTCTCTAAACCTGCCCTCTTCCGTCCTTCGCCACGAAAACCTCAGGACCAACCTAAGAATATTACTCTATCACAACCCCGTCCCACCACCATCGTTCGATCATCCCTTCCCTGTTATCGAGAATAACTATCCAGGTTATACTTAAAACCACAGAACTTGACCATAACCATCCTCCCCCTTCAGATAAAGACACACCTTCAATCACTCCATGAAATCATTTCCCATCCAAAGAGATAGTCAATCAAAATCATTCCGTTAAACACCCACTCCAAACCAAGCAAATCCCCTTCCTATTAGAAGAGCTACCTTCGCTTTCATAGATCACTGAGGCATGCAAGTTTCTTTGAGAAAAATGCTCCTCAGTTATATTCTCTTTCCTTCATCCTTAACCACCCCTGAGAATTATCCCATCAACTGCCACCATCCAACCGTCCCCACTTAGCCACCATAACTACCTGAAGTCATGGCCAAATAAACTTTCATAAGATTAGCCATGACCATCATCTCTCCCCAAGAGACAAATCTTCGAACACCCAGTAGAACCATCCCGTCATACTCCTCCAAGGAATGGTTAAACCAGGCTCATCCCCTGAAACAACCATTTTAAGTAAATGTCCCAGCCATAAACCACCCAGCCCTAACTACATCTCTAGGAAAATTTAAGACGATCCGTCTTGGATAGAAGAAACATAAGGAAGAAATCTTAGTGGAATAACTAGGTGATTTGACAGAAGAATCACCACATAAAGCTTTGGAAACCAAATTCCACTAAGAATGGTTAGTAAACCTACCAACCCAGGATCCAAAACTACCTACCCATTTCCCGAGGAGACACTTCTCAAAATACCAGAAGAATCACCATACCAAATTTTCTGGTGAGAAGTGGTCACCCAAGGTTACCACTCTAGAATACCCTGTTCCGCTTGGTAACCCCGGAATTTTATTAAATCCTTTCAGGGAAGACCAGAATGACCGCAACTCTAGTGGCCATTGAAAATTTTCCCGAGCACAGAAGGGTCAAAGCGGCAAAATACTCACCATCGGGAAAACCTGAGTCAGAACTGATACTCTCAACGACGAATGATGAGAGTTAATCAAAAAGAGACCCAGGTAAGAACCATTTCCATGACCAAGAATAGGACAGTTGAAGGAATAGTAAGGTACAACATGGATACATCCAAGTCAAGGAAAACTTGGATAAGAAATTTGGATAAAGACCCTAAGAGGATAGGAAAAATCCGAGATCTTCGTTTCAAAAAGAAATTTGAAAGATCTACTTGGAAAAGGAAAACCTCGGATTACGATCAAGGAAATCCTGAGTTGATTCTTTTAAGTGGGGTAGTAACCCAAATGAAAAAAAAGGATACTTGACCTCAAGAACTTAAGGATTAAAACAACTCAGGAAAAAGTAATTCATCAAGTCACCCTAGGTACGTAGAAATAAATGGGATACATTCGGGAGTAATGGAAATGAGCATCGACGATTGTACTCCCACATATGGAAATAAGAAACAAAATCTTAAAAGAAAGAAAATTTTTGAAGTTTGAAAGAGAAGAAGAAATTCCTTTCAACAAGTATTGGAAATCCTTGTCGTCAACTAAGGAAGAATTAGGACAAACCCTAGACCTTCTTTCTAGCCTTAAATCTCGGGACGAGATTTCTTTAAGTGGGGTAGATCTGTGACACCCTCAAATTTAAATAGAATTAATTTAGGATTTATTAGGTTAATCTCTAGATTTATTAGATTAATTCTAGATATAAATATGAATAATAAACTATAGATAACTAATGGGAAAATAAAGGGATGCATCATAATTGGAATGTTAAACTTAGTATTTAAAACTCTGGAATCAAATTAGAAAAGATTTGGTTTATGTTGAATTCAAATCTCCTTCAAAAACCCTTTCAAAATAAATAGAAAACCATTTAACCACTAAGTGGGCCGAAACTTCACTTTCAGCCCAGCGAAGTCTGGTAAACCCCCTCCCACTCTCGGCTTCGGCTGTTTCTTCTCCTCCCTCCTCCGCGCGGCCCGCACACGCTCCGCAGGCCGACAGCCCCGCGGCCCGGTGCACCTCCCGCCCGGCTCCGCCCACCTGCCGCGCGGCCCACCTCCCCCACTCGGCCCACCCGCACCTCACAGCCCACGCTCGCGCGTGCCGTCCCTTTCCCGTGGGCCGTGCGTACCTTGGCCCAGCAGGCCGCCAGCCGCGCAGCCCACACGGCCCGCGCGCCGTTCCCTTCCCCCTTCCCCTACCCCAGCGCCGCCGCCGTCGTCTCCACGCGCGCCGCCGCCGGCCGAGCCCCACCGCGCGCTAGAGCTGGCCTTGGCACCCTGCATCAACACCATCACTCCTCGTGGCCGAGCGCCACGCGTCCCCTGCCCGTCCCTCCTATCCCCTGCTGCCACGAGGGCACCCGGCCGCCGCGCCATTAATGGCGACGGCGTGCCCATGCCGTGCACCCCCGCCTCCCCTCTACGGTGCTCCGTACGGGTCCACGGTCGCACCGCTACCACGCGATGTCGCTTGCACGGCCGAGATGGGGAGAAATTGCGGCGCCAACCACCTCTTCTTCCGCCGCCGGCTCAAGCTCCATTGCCGGACCTTGGGTCTCCTCCGGCAGCCACGTACCCCGCTCCGCCGGCCGTCCTTACCCCCTCCATGCGACGTGGCGTGCTCCGCTGCTCCTTCCACGCCTATAAATAGAGGGGCATACCCCCCCCCCCTTGCCCAGCACCAAGCAAGGCCGAGCCGAGCTCCATGCCTCCATGGCCGGCCCCTCCGCTCTCCCTCTTTCCCCAAGCCACCACTCAAATTGGAGCCACCTCATCCTCCTCTTCACCCTCGTGGCCTCCTCACAAGCCTCGGTGGCCGGAGTGCGTGGATCGGGGCGAGCTCCAAGCTCCTCCCCTCCCTACCATGGCGACCGGGCGCGAGGTGGAAGAAGCCAGGAGCGCCGTTCGCCCCGGCGTCTTCCCCTGTCCGGCCCTTGTTCCTCTGCCCGGTGGGCCGCCCCCCAAACGGCGTCCCGCGCCGTTTCCCCCGGCACGGGTGGACGCGGCCCAATGGACCGCTGTCACCCCCGCGCCTGGTCCACCGACCGGTGGACTCGGTCCATGGAACAGTAGCCACAGCCGTGGGTCCCACCGGCCCACGTCAGCCGGCCCACCCCTGCTGCGTCAGCCAGCCTGAAAATGCTACGCGCACCCCGGTGGGTACACACAAATATTTATTTAGAGCCATTCCTTTATTCCAAAAATTCCCCAAAAATACCCAAAAATCCTAGGAATATTTCTAAGCCTATTAGTGCCATCCAATCCTTTTTAACATCTCATTAGAGCCTAAATCCCATTAGGCTAAGTTCTAAGCCAATAAGGAGCCGTCATTAGCGTACCCCGGAAATTCCCCTTCCCATATCTTAGGCCCATAAAATCCCCAAGAATTTCCACAAATACTAGGGATTATTCTAAGCATTTCATATGCTTATTACCCTGGTATCGATCCCCTGACTCCAAAACCCAGTCGCACACTTCCGATGCCCCGCCAGAACCCCGTCTAAGCTCCACGGGCATCGTTTAGCCGTCCGATCAAAACCCGGAGTTCTGGTAAAACCCTAGCCGGCATGCTGCCCACAAACACATAAGGATTTTCTAGAGATTCATCATTCGGGGTTTATTCCTTAGAAATCTATATAAATCCCGGAATACTGATGATCATCGTTCCAGCCACCGTTCAGGGAATTATTTAATAATTCTCTTATTCTTAACCTTTGATCCATTAATTATCTTATAATTAATGGATTATTAATCCAAATCTCTAGTCATCAGCCCATAGGCAAATCCTTCAATCCCGGCCTCCCTTTCCTTGCTTCTTTTCCTTTTGCGATTTGATTGATGTATTGTTATACTGATTGTTATTTTATGTGTTTTATCGATAGCATGACCGGGCCCGACGAGACAACGAGACATCGAAGCTCCAGAAGACCCGAAGCCCAAGCCCGGTCAACCTACGGAATACGCTCGCGTAAGAATCGTCTAAGGACGACAATGAAGGCAAGTCTCACCAATAATATCACCTTAACCACTAAAGTTTACCTTATGTGCAGCATAAGCTACAGGGTGGGCATGACCGGAGGGTATGCCCCGCATCGCTGTAGGCTTAGGATGCTGATTGGGAGTGGAAGGAAATCCCAAGGAAGGGGATTCCGAGCCACTCTGATCCCAGCTAAGGACCGGTTCACGGGAGAGTCTTTCTAGTGCCCAGTACAACCTCGCATGCCAAAAAGGCATAGCCTTCGGGAATGCCTATTTATGTGAGGCCTTGATTCACACCCCACCAGCTGAACCTAGTAATCCATCCCAAGGAAGCCGTATGATTGGCGCAGAGTGCTGACCGGCGAACTGGGACCGCCCGGTGCCGGGTCGAGCAACCGCCAAGTCGGGAAACGGGCATACTGGAGACAGCCCCAGACAGAGGGCTGGGACTGGGCGGCACGGGTTGACTAGGATACAGGGTCAGAGACCTTGAGGGCCAGAGGCCCGATGAGCTCATCAGAAAACCCGGGTTGATATCCGCGAGGCGGATGTTTAGTAGCCCCTGTTTAGCCCCCAGTATGCACGTGGCTGGACCTAGGGAATGCTGACCAGCGATGGTCACCAGTGGGTACGAGTCTCGTAGGTCGGTACCGCCAATGTACACGGCACGGGCCGACCGAATGCGAGGTAGATAAGTACGACCTCTGCAGAGTGTAGAATCTATCTGGATAGCCGCGACTCCGGCAAGAGTCCACTTAGTCAAAGCCCCCGATGATTAGTTTTACTATTTCTGTACGGGGAACCTGAGACGGCGAAGGTACCGTCGGTCAGGTTCGGGATAACATATCGGGACTGGCAGGGAGGAAATGCCCCTCCAGGACCGACCTTTACATTAATAATAATTTAATATATTATTGAATTTGTGGGATTTGCTGGGTATTCTTTTCAGAATACTCACCCTTGCTTTCATTGTCTTACAGGTTTAGGCCTTCAGGGCGAGAAGGTGCTGCAGCCCATTCCAGTGGAGGAATGAAGTGCCTGCCCGCTCTCCGTTAGTTAAAACGGTGTTAAAATCTGTCTTCAAAATATACGTTATTTACCTCTTCTGATACTAATCTGTGATAAGATCTGTATCAGCGACCGATCCAGGACCTGAGACAGGTAATCAGGAAACCTCTGGACAAGGGGTCCCCACACTTCTCCTAGCCCCTCTTCCACAAGCTCATGAAGAATTCCCAATAATACAATATGCAGATGATACTCTGATCATCATGCAGGCTGATGACCAACAGCTAATTTATCTCAAAAGTTTACTCGAATCTTTTGCTGCTTCAACTGGTTTGAGAGTTAATTATAGCAAATCTTAGATGATGCCAATAAATCTGTCAGAAGAAAAATTCCAGTCTCTAGCACAAGTTTTTGGATGTCAGATGGGCACTTTGCCTTTTACTTATCTGGGCCTGCCAATGGGAACAACAAAACCAAAAATTTCAGACCTTTCATCCATCATTGACAGGATAGAAAGAAGACTATCTGCTTGTTCTTCTCTTCTGTCACCATCAGGTCGACTGGAAATGGCCAATTCAGTCATAACACCAACCACAACCTTTGCTGCCTGCACAATTAAGATTCACAAAGGTGTCCTTGATAATGTGGACAGGGCCAGGAAGCAATGTATTTGGAGGGGAAATGATTTAACAAAGAAAGGGGGGAATCTTGCTGCATGGTCAATGGTCACTAAACCAAAAAACAAAGGGGGTATGGGTGTGCTGAACCTAAGACTACAGAATGATGCACTGCTTCTTAAACATTTGCACAAATTCTATAACAAAGTGGATGTACCTTGGGTTACTTTGATATGGGAGACATATTATCAAGGCAAAGTACCCCATGCAACGAGAGAAGTGGGCTCCTTCTGGTGGAAGGATGTTATGAGATTGATTGACTGTTATAGAGGGATTGCAATGTGCAAACTTGGAAATGGCTCCTCGGTTCTATTTTGGGAGGATGTTTGGGGTACAGGAGTACTGGCAGACCTATTTCCAAGGCTATATTCCTTTGCTCGTAACCCTGCAGTGTCGGTTTTTGAGGTTATGCATTCCCATGATCTAGAGTCATTATTCATGTTACCATTATCCTCTCAAGCGCATGGAGAATTAATACAACTTCAAGCACATATCCAGCAGATCCCATACCATGTAGATAGAGAAGACCATTGGACTTACATATGGGGGAATGACCAATATACATCTCAAAGGTTCTATAAATTGGTTTTCTCAGGTTTTCAAGCACCACCCACCTTCACCCTGCTGTGGAAGAGCAAGGTTACACCAAGAGTCAAATTCTTCGGGTGGCTTATGTTAATGGATAGATTAAACACAAGAGACATGTTGGAAAGAAGAAATTATAATGTGCCTTCAGGGCCGAATTGTGTTCTGTGTGATGGCAATGTCAGGGAAACTCGTGATCATCTTTTCTTTGAATGTCCTTTTGCTCAAACTTGTTGGGCCCTGGTGGACATTAAATGGGAGGAGGAAGTGGATATCCATAGAAAAATTCTGGAGACAAGGGCAGTCAACGCAAACACATACTTCATGGACATCTTTTTGCTGGCCTCGTGGACAATTTGGAAGTTGAGAAATGCTGTCATCTTTGAAGGAGTACATGCGACTTTTACTCTTTGGATCAGGCGCCTTAAAGCAGAAATGCACCTACAATCCTGGCGATTTAGGAAAGACCGCAGATTGCTTTTTGTACAGTGGATAGAGACGTTCTTGTAACATTTTTGTAACAATCTCTCACCCCCTCTCTTCTATTCCCTACCTCCAGCCATGATATAAGTATCTCGCCTCTTTTATTTAATAGAAAATGAAGTGCTGTGGGGAACTCCCCCACAGTTTTGCCTCAAAAAAAAAAGAACCGCGTATAAGACACCGATAGGGATGACACCCTACCAACTGGTGTATGGCAAGACATGCCACTTACCAGTTGAGCTTGAATTTAAATCCCATTGGGCTATCAAGATGTGGAACATGGATCTCCAGTCAGCCGGACTGAAAAGAAGAATGCAATTAGCTGAACTGGATGAATGGAGGGAGAAGGCCTACCACAACGCTAAGCTCTACAAGGAAAGAACAAAGAGATGCCACGACAAGCGCATCAAGATCAAGCATTTCAAAGAGGGAGATCAGGTATTGCCTTTCAACTCCCGTATTAGTTTGTTTGGTCATGGTAAGCTTAGAGTGGGAAGGTCCTTTCAAGGTATTAGATGCCGCCGATCATGGCGCGATAACCCTCCAGGATAATGACGGAAATATTTTCAAGGCCAATGGCCAACGATTGAAAATATTTCTCGAATCCGAAATGCCGGGGCTCAAAGAGATGGACGTCTACGAGCTATCCGAGTTGCCTAGTCCAGGTCCAGGGCAGGACCTAAAAATAACCCCTATCTAGGATAGATTTCCCTTTTCCATTTTCTTTTTCTTTTCTTAAAACTTTCACTAGCCAATTCCTGAGAAACTTCTAGAAGAAGGAGGGATGGAGCAAGTGCGAAAAAGCTCAGGAGCATCCGAGACAGAGCCAGGCCGGCCGGCCTCTCCCAGGCCGATCGGCCCAGCCCGGGCTCGTCTCGAGATGCTCCTCTTTTGAAACACTCCCCCATTATCCCTTCCGAGAATCCGTAGGGTTTTGGGTGAGGAGCGTCGTTTTAAAACGAAAGGCTCCCCACTCCTCTTCATCCTCAGAACTCTCAAGCCTCTCTTTTTCAGAAACTCCCCCACCTTCGAGATCCCAAGCCATGGCCTCCCAATCCAGCCACCAAGACTCAAACTCGGTGTCTCGAAGCAGCCTTTCTCCGTCCAAATCCTTGAAAGGGATGTCGAGCTCCTCCAATGCCAGCAGCGTCCAGATCATTGAGAAGGCGGCATTCATTGACAGCCGTAATCGCGAAGCCGGAGGCCCGGCGGCCACCTTCCCAGGCCAATCGGCCTAAGGAGGGCCGGTTGGCCTCCTCTCGTCACCGTTTTGGTTCTCCCTCGGGCAGAGACTCCCTCCTGAGTCCCAAGGAGGTGATCGATGGGAGTTTGCGACCGAAGACGCCCCGAAGGCCAACTACCGGACTTTTGTCCCCAAAGAAGGCCATCGGGAAGCGGCTCGTCGCCTCTCCGTCCGAGAAGAAGATTGTGCCGCTCTTCATCTCCACCTCGCCGGAGTACTCGCCGCAGTACACTGCCGAGGAGTCCTAGCCCTCCACGCCGGAGCAGGCCAGGCATCGGGAAGGGGCTCTTCTCAGCCCCCATGAAGCTCGATGAGGGGAGGAAGCGCTTCATGGTGCCTCCTCCGATCCAAGGACCTCCCGGGTAGATGGAGTGGTCCAATGAGGAGGAGGAGGAGGGCATGGAGGAATTGACGAGGAAGCTCGCCGCGCTCCAGCTTAAGGTGAACAACATGGATGAGCGCGTGGCCAAGGCGATGATCGGGCAAATGGAGGCCGACGATAAGATCGAGGTCCTCTGGAAGGCAATGGCCTCTAAGGTCAAGCGTCTTGCGAAGGCGACCGGCAATGAGCACCTCTACTGCCCGAAGGAGGAGTAGATAGGCTAGTGAAGGTTTAGAATTTGGGTGCTTAGTTTAAATTTCATTTGATTTGTTTTTCTTCAATTTCCCTTTGTAATCAGCACCCCCATAATTTGATTTCAATAAAATAAAATTTATTTGAAAAGATGACCCATATAAAATGAGTGGTTGGTAGATACTTGTGTGCCAACCACATCCTCGGACTGAATTCTTGATAAAGCACGTAGAGAATAGGGTACACAGACGGTCTACTGGCCACTGCGCAAAGCGGAACGCGGCCGGGCACAAAGCCAGGCCGATCGGACTCCTGTTGCTGAGAATTGAGGAGATGTCGTGATAGACGCGTAATCGAAGGAATCACAAATGCGCAGGACCTGAAGCGGGGGGCCTGGCAACAAGGCTAGGCCGGCCGGCCTATACTAGGCTGATCGGCCTGGGACTATGGCCAATGCCGCCGGATCGACTCCAGGACACGGTTTGCAACCCCTAACTCATGTCCTTGCATGATTTTGATTCAGATAAAATCCCTGAATCACAATATTAAAATTTGATCAAAATTCATGGAAGTGAACCCCTTTGCATGGCATCATGGATATGCTTGTGATATTTTTTTAGCAAGTATTTCATCACCTTTGGAACTTTTAATAGGAGCACCTAATTTTTATTAATTGATCCTTATGATATGATCACATGAGAAGTTGAACCTTCCCATTCAAAGCACTGGAGATTATTTTTGAAAAAAAAACTTGAGGGATCCTTGTTATCATCAACTTGACATGTCCTATCCAAAGCCTTATAACAAGTTCAAGTTGACGCTTCCACATAGCTACCTTCTAAATTTTGAGCTCGCTCGAATTGCTTGCCTTCACATTTGTGCTATCTTGTTTATCTTGGCCATTCACGTACACAGGCATCAACAAAGTCCACAATGATCAAAGCTCTTCATCCCCCTGTAAAAAAATGAAGAAGAGAGTGGTGCACTCAATGCCTTCAGTAAAAAAAGAGAGAAAGAAAGGGGAAAGATGAAAGATGCTGGAATAAGGACTCAAGCATCAAAGTACACAAACACTTGGCCAAGGTTTATGAGTGGCATGAATGATTAGACAAGTCCTTTGATCTTGCAAAATAAATAAAGAAGAGTGAGCAATGCCGATCTTTACCCAAAAGCTCCATTATACAATTTAGAAATAGGATAGGCTTGGTTCTAAGCCTAGGTAAGGTTCCAAACACTTTGAGTGATTGAGAGATGTTGAAAAACAATAAGGGTATGCCTCACTTTCTTTAAAAATTATCAAAAACTCCAAATGCCAAGAAGAAGAAGTGTTTGACCAATCATTGAGTTGTTCTAAGGCTCAATTGATGAAGATGAAGGTGTTAGCCACCGGAATCCAAGGTATGAAAGAAAACTCATAGATATGACTTGTGTATGCCTTGAATTCATGACCCTGATCTTGTTATGTCCTGATAATTTAATTCAATCTTTGCTAAGGGACTACCAAGTTCAGGTAGGGGGCGTGTTGGTGGTCATTATGACACGATTTTACCACCAACATTCCTCTCTATTTTAGGCTCATCTTGCTCATAACAAAGTGAATTTGATTATTTCTAATGAGTTCCACAAGATTTGTACAATTTGTGAGTGAAGGAACAAATGAGGAAAAGATGGAGGAATTTGGGCACAGGGCCAGCCCGACCCGCCCCTTCTCCCATCTTCTGGTCATGGTGTTGATCCACAAGTCTACTGATGAATCAGGGATGATCATGAGCCATGCATATGATGACGGTTTGATCAAAGAACCCGAAAGGCCTAGGGTGAGAAAGACATGGATTGAAGGGCCCACAACCTAGGATTCCTGGAGAGCTTCAACCGAATGCAACCGTTACCGACCTCAGGAAGCAATCAGGAGTGTCCACGACGAAGGCGGTTGCTAGAGGGGCCAGGTGTAGGCCGACGGCCTACACCAGGCCGGCCGGCCCCCCTGCTGCAGCCTCACGCGACCATCTTGGGCGTGGAAGTTAAGCAGGTCGGTAGCGTGACGGTTACGGTGACTTCCGACCTTGGGAGGCTATAAAAGGCCACCTCCTATCCACTCCAAGACACACCACATTGGAGAGAAAAGAAACTTAGTGAAAGTGCTCTCATCTTTAGAGTTAGAGTAGGGAGAGAGTGGGTGAGTTGCTTCGGTGACAGCCAAGCTTTGTAGAGAGGGTCTGGGAATCCTTCTCGGCCTCATCTCAACATTTCCGCCCCCGAGGAATATATTTTAGGAGTTATCTTCAGTAAGTCCTCGGTCTCTTGCCTTTAGTGCCTCGCTAGTTCACAACTTACTTTCAGCAATTTATCTTATCTGTTTGATCTGCGGGTACCTGAGTCTGCGCGAGTGACAACGACTCTTGTTTGGGGTTTCCTCTATAGCCCTTCGCGTTTGGTGGAGGTCAGTAGCTGAAAGCTTAGGCGTGGTGCCTATGCTGGCTAGCTACCTCAAGTTGTGTTGCACCCCACGGAACTGTAGCGGTAGGCGGCAGGTGGTGACAGTCCTGTCCGTCCTTCGTATTCCACCACGTTCGGATGTACTCATAACAGTAGTGCTGAGCCCGGAAGAACCCCTCTCTCACCTCGTTCTAAGTTCTTCCCGTTCTAGCCATCGAAGCAGATCAGATTAGGTTTAGATAGATTGTTTGGGGTAACGAGTGGCTAGCTAAAGTCAAGCTCTCTACCCACTTACCTTGTGCTCCCTGGTGGGTCCGGTTAGGAAAGTTCTAGGCTAGTCGCGTCTACCGTTCCTTAGATTCGATATCTAGGTTTTTAGTCCCCTGGTGAAAGGCTACATCGTACTCCCTGCGCTTGCGGATTTAGTTAGGCTAAGGAGTGTCAACAGTCAACAACTAGACCCTCCTCATCATGCATTAGTCTATTCGTAGTTAAGTCGTATTAGATGGCGTATTAGATGCCGTATTATAAGTGTGATGTGTTAGGCTTAATTTGTCTTGTCTGGTATTTGAACATCTTTTGTGTGAACTTGATGTAAGGGATGATGTGTGAAAGATGTGTGCTGGTAGTGCTGTGTGGGAAGTAATGAGTTTTGCATGCATGGCTGCTGCTTATGTGCCTACTGCTTACCAAATCATGGACCAGCTCATGTGTGCCAACATCATAGCTGATGTGTTTTCCATTTTGGTTGACAGGAAAGGTGGGAAGGAGTACAAGGTGCAGCTGAAGGAGCAGAAGGTCAGGAGCAAGGTGCAGCTGAAGGAGCACAAGGTCAGGACCCAGGTGTAGATGATGAAGGCCATGAGCAAGGTGAAGCTGATGTGCCACATGAAGGACATGAGGAAGGGGCAGTTCTTCCTGGTGCACCCATGTAAGTTTTAGTTTGCATATGGACTTATCTAGAGCTAGGAGATGAACTAGAGCAAGAAGGAGAGCACAACACAATGCACAAGCACACCTCTCTAGTTTTGGTCTTGCTGAACTGACTAGAGCTGCAGCTGCTCTTCCTTTCTTATACACACAAGAATCAACTTCCTAGTACAACTACTTGAGTACTTAGTACATACACTTGAGCACTATTACCAACAACACTACTGCTACCAGTACTTGTATACTTGAGCACTATTACCAACCTCACACAAGATGAGACTACTTTTACATTAAAATGCAACTACTTTTGCATTCAAACAGATAATGGCATCTTATATGATGCATAAGTGTATTCATGCTGTTTTTTGACAGGATGTTTGCTCCAAGGCTTCCTGGACTTGGTCGTTCTAGGCTTGTTGGAGGGAATCCACTCCTCCGACGTGGAGGACTTCTGCCTCACCCTGCTCAAGACGAAGAAGAAGATTCTGATGAGGAATTTGACAGGATGATGAAGTGGTTCATGGAGGATACAACCTCAAAGGTCATGCACGGTATGTATAACTGTGGCCTGCATGCTGCCAAGTACTTAAGTAGGTCTGTGTATAAGGAAGTTGGTGAAGGTCTTAGTGGATTGGACTGGGTACAGAGGAGGCTGACAAGACCCACATCATGCTACAACATGTTTAGAATGGGTCCTGATCTGTTTTGTCACCTACATGAACTACTGGTTGAAAAATATGGCCTCATTGGTAGTTCCAAGTCTACCTCCATAGAGGCTTTAGTATTGTTCTTGTGGATTGTAGGCGCTCCATAGGGTGTTAGGCAAGCTGAGGACAGATTTGAGAGGTCCCTAGGCACAGTGCACAACTTGTTTTACAAGGTTTTGGACTTCCTAATAAATATGTCAAATGACATCATTAACCCTAAGGACAGGAGCTTCAGCAGACTACATGAGAGACTGAGGCAGCCTAGGTTCAGTCCCTTCTTCAATGGATGTATAGGGGCCATAGATGGGAGTCACGTTCCAGTGTTGGTGCCCACAGATAATTTTGTTAAACACTGTTGTCAAAAGGGGACCGCGACACAAAATGTGATGACTGTTTGTGACTTTGACATGGTATTTACATTTGTTCTGGCTGGATATCCTGGGTCTGCACATGACATGACGGTTTTTCAATGTGCTTTGGATGAATACGACGATCGCTTTCCTCATCCCCCAGCAGGTACTGATGTACTTGATGTTTCTTCACATCTGTCTAATGTATGAACTTGGCACTTACAGGTTGCTCGTGCTGCTGTAGGGAAGTACTATCTGGTGGACTCCGGCTACCCAAACCGCACCGGGTACCTCTCACCATACAAGGGGACGAAGTACCACATCCAAGAGTATCAAAACGCAAGAGAACTGAGAGGTAAAAAGGAGTTTTTTAACTATGCGCATTCATCTGTTAGAAATGTGATAGAAGGTTGTTTGGAGTGTTGAAGATGAAGTGGCGTATATTGAGAGGTATCCCTTGCTATCCACCTGATACACAAAGCAAGATCGTGCAGGCTTGTTGTGCGCTACATAATTTCATCAGGCTTAGTGGTTATAGTGATAGGCACTTTGACATCTTGGATCGCGATGTGAATTATGTGCCACCACAAGCTGCAACTGATCAGCCCCCTCATGTTCCTGCCCCTACAAGGGAGCGAAGTGCCGACATGAATGCCATTCGTGATACAATCGCTTTGGGTCTAGCGACGCGTGCTGGACGTGTATGAGACTTCTAAATTTGTGTGGCTGTTTGGTTTGTATTCGTTAGTTTGCTTGACATTCGTTTGTTTGTTGAGAACATTGTGTGCGAGTTGGTTAAATGTGTGACAAACTGTTTGGAATCATATGTTTATGAACTTTCTGTTTGAATAAATGGACATGGCACTGTGGTTGAATGCTTGAGATTTGTGTGGGTTGTTCAAGTGGTTGAGCATGCAGATTGGTAGCATGCACGAGCCATGCAAGTGACTTTTTTACATTTATTATGGGCAAATTTGTCTTTGTGCTGCCTGCAGCAATGTCAGATTTCATTCGAAATCTTTTCAACCCAAAAGGTGAAAAGTGTAACAGTGTTTCCGAAATCTTTTCACTCTCCACTTTTCAGCAACTAAACACGGCCTACATCTCGTCAGCATGGGACGTGGGTGGAGGGAATCTTTTCTCTCCTTCTCTACTCCACCTAGCTTTTGGCATGCGAAACGTCCATCATAATAATACTTGCTCTGAGAAGTGGACGGGGTTCTAAGATGCTGATGAAATAATCTAGTTAGCTCAATTAATATATGTGTGGTTGAAAAGTAAAATCGTGAAGCTTGATAATTCAGTGATGTGTCAGGTGGACTTTCCAACAAACTCTCGAAATATCAAATTATAAACTGATCTAACAAATATTACGTGTCCATTCACATCTATATCTATCTATACTATAAAGGACGACAAAATTTTCGTACCACGGTTACTCTTGTCCCTCTAACACCGTCGGATTTTATGATGACGATCGGACGCTTTAGATTTGAGTCCTATCATGTCCAGATGCTATTTTTTTGTCGCACGTTCCTATTAGACTTACAGGTCAAAATTCCGGACTCTAGACGTATGGCTGCCTATATAACAAATTAATCCACCCATAGGGCCTCAATACATCTCTTTTTTCGGTCTGCCAACGTACGTATCTCTTCCATACCCTGTCGCTGCAACCAGGACAGAATCACTTATCAAATAAATAATAATAAACATGCCAGAATCGTCTTGCTCTTTGGAACCTACGGATGGAGCACCTCACAATGGAGGTCTCATATGTTTCTTTATGATTTTGTAATCTACTACTATTTATTAATAGATCTTGTTTTATATATTCACAAGATTGGTTGGTTTAATTCCATCTGAAGCACACCGCGATGTGATCTGCAAACATGGTTTAGCTAGACATGTCGCAACGAGTTCTCAATGTGGATTCGAGCCAACATGAAACAACACAAATCTTACATGTTACTCTTACACCTCCAACACCGTCGGATTTTATGATGATGATCGAACGCTCTAAATTAATCTGAAGAGTCTATGCTGATAAATTACTCTGACACCGTCGGATTTTATTATGATCAAATGCTCTAGATTAATCTAAATAGTCTATGTTGACTACATCACTAATTTAATATTTTTTAAAACACGTGCCTGTGGCACGTGCCCTTCTGCTAGTAACTTATAAAGAAGCACCTCACTAAGGGTCTTCTCTCAACATGTAAATTGTCCAAGTCACCATCCACTAAATTTCTCTCAACATGCAAGCTGTCCAGGTCATTCGACCGATAATCTGTGGCTAATAGCTTCCATGCATGATTATCAAGTTGTTCTCTCTCAATAAAATGAACATGTTGTCATGTATAATATTGTTTGCAAAAGAACGTTGCGATGCAATCACCTTAGTGTTTCTACTCTCAAATTTCAACTTCAACCATCCACAACCCACTAGAAATAACCACATATGAGAGAAATTTCTCAATAATACTCCAAGTAATTGAAACATTTATTTTCTCAAAAAATTTAAATTTCATTTCATATATAATCATAATTGTATTGTACCCGAGTATCTCTTAATTAAATAATTTGATGTATAAAAAACAAAAATAGTTAAGTTTTTACTTTTTTATATCATCTTATAATAATTGTTAAAAAGTAAAATAAGCATCCCGCAGCAACGCGCGGAGAATCACCAAGTTCTATGAAAAGGCACCGCCACTTGTGGGCATATAACTTGTTGAGTTAACTACACCAACAGCCCCTACTTGTCCCAAGGTGTCGCTCAGGTCCACAATTTTGCAACCCTGAACATGTTAAGTTGTGTCACTTAGGTCTTGTTGCTTCATGAGCAGTCCTCTCGCTGATGTGGCATGCACAGTATGGCAGGCATTTTTTTCACTGTACCTCGTTGGCGCGCCAATAGTGCCTTGGCAAGCACTAGCACAATCATTTGTCATCTGGTTGGCCCCATATAAAACATGAAGTCGTAGGGTCTGCTTGGTTAGATTCCAATTCTTGCCAAACCAATATCTTGGCTTTCGAAAATCATGGCATGCCAAATTTAAGGCATGTCAAAGTTTGGGCAACAAATCTTGACACTCATTTGGTTTGATGTCAAAATATGATAGCCATCACTTCTCCCCTTGTTGTGAGATTAAAGAAGATTCTAGAGACTTGTCATGGTTTTGGCTCAAAAGAATCCGTGTGCCAACGTTTTGGATGTGAACCAATTGATGTCCAAAATGTTTAGGCATGATTTAATTTTGGCTTGGCAAACTTTGGAACTCAACCAAGCAGGCCCGTAGTGCCGAGCGTAGGCCACCATTTCGACACGCAAGTGCCGGTTGGAAAAATAAAAAACCATTGGGCCCGGTAGTGCAGGTCCTAACCAGGCCGGGCTCGGCCCATGTGGCGATCTATAACCCTGACCATGGGCGAAATGGTCACCTTGTAACAAATCCATCCCCTTCCATTCCGTGCCCCGCGCGACGGCTGCGCCGCCACCAAGACCCAACGGGATCTCCTTGGATCGAGTCTAGGATGTCGAGCCCCTCCTCCGCTACGCCGTCGAGCTCCGCCTCCGCCATCGTCGCCGGTGCCACGAGCGGGTACCACGTGCTCAAGATCAAGGGCTACTCGTTCATCAAATCCGCCTTCCCCAACGGCAAGCACATCGACTCCCGCCCCTTCCGCATGGCCGGGCACACCTGGGCCATCAAGTACTACCCCAACGGCTCCACCCCGGCCGCCGCCGACCACGTTTCTCTCTTCCTCCTCCTCTGCAATCCTGGCGAAGCGGCCTTGATGGTGAAGCTGATGTTCAGCCTCATCGACGAGGTGGAGAAGCAGGCGCCGTCCTACGTCGGCGCGAGGACTCCTTGCAGATTCGCCGCGCACAGCGATGACTGGGGCTTCGAGAAATTCATGAAGAAGGACGTCCTGGAGCAGTCGTCGGAGCACTTCAACGTCGACGACGACAGCTTCACGGTCCGCTGCGACATGGTCGTCGTCGTCGCCGGCAAGATCCACGCGGCGGAGGACGTCGTCCCCGCTGTTTGCCGTCCCCCCTCGCCGGCGCCGCCGCCCGACTGGCCGCGGCACTTCCAAGCCCTCCTCCGGAGCGGGCAGGGCGCCGACGTGCGGTTCCGCGTCGAGGGAAGGACGTTCGCCGCGCACCGCTGCGTGCTCGCGGCGCGCTCGCCGGTGTTCAGCGCCGAGCTCTACGGAGGGATGAAAGAGAGCGTCGCCACGGGCGTCGCCGTGGAGATCCGCGACGTCGGGTCGGACGTGTTCAGGAGCCTGCTGCATTTCGTCTACACCGACTCGCTGCCGGAGCAGACGGAGGAGGAGGATGCGTCCATGGCGCCGCATCTGCTGGTTGCCGCGGACAGATACGACATGGAGAGGCTCAAGGTGATCTGCGAGGAAAAGCTGTGCCATCGCATCGAGGTAAGCACTGCGGGGAACATGCTGGTGCTAGCTGAGCAGCACGGCTGCCGTAGGCTCAAGGAGGCATGCTTTGAGTTCCTCAAGACTCCGAAAACGCTGGATGCGGTCGTGGCAACTGATGGCTTCCAGGGTCTTGCCAAGAGCTTCCCCTTTCTCTTGTTCGAGTTAATCGCCACGCTTGGGGCCGCCCGTTGACATGACCGAATTTCGACAGTCTCTGCTGGAAAGACATGACAGGCATTGCTACCAAACTCAAGCTCTTTGATTCTTTCTTTTTCGAAACAAGAATTATCGTCAGACACTAGCTCTAGTAAATTTCGCTAGATTTGTTGTTCTATCCACTAAACGATGCGATTTTTTGTTTAGAATTTTTCTGTTTGTGAACATAATTAATAATTAATGTCATCAGCATTTTTCCCACTTGTAAGCCTCTAAATTGACCTGGAAATTCTCTGTACTCCATTATTATTTTTGTTGATTTTGTAGGATGCCTCCAGTATCGGAGTTAGTTTCGTAATGCCCAGTGAATGCGTTTTTTCCCCCCTCAGAATGATGTAATGTATCATTCTGAGTTTCATTATTATCCAGTGAAGATGAGCTTGCTTAGCTTCAACACTCTGGCTACTTGCTCCGTTATAAAATGTATGATGTTTAGATTTAACTATAATAAGGTTGTCTTGAACATCATATTTGGAGTAATGCCCAGTGAATGCGTTTTTTTCCCCCTCAGAATGATGTAATGTATCATTCTGAGTTTCATTATTATCCAGTGAAGATGAGCTTGCTTAGCTTCAACACTCTGGCTACTTGCTCCGTTATAAAATGTATGATGTTTAGATTTAACTATAATAAGGTTGTCTTGAACATCATATTTGGAGTAATAAAGATATACTTGAACTTTGTTGATGTGTATAATTATTACGAACCTAAGTCTTGACAAAGTTATTGCAATCTTCTTGTACGTATCATGATATACATAGCTGCATACTGGCAGTCAAGGTTCATGTTTCCAGAGTGTGTTGGTCATGTAGATTGAATTGGTATGTGACAACTTTAGGAGGTAATGACTCATGATTGAACTGCACAATCAGATTTCGATTTTATTCTTCTTCATGATTTTCTACAGCTACTGCTCTTCAGCACAATTTTGTTGAGATCTTTGTAAACACCATGTGTCATTTTTTTACTTGTTGGTCACTGCAAGATGCATGTGCTCTAACCAGCTTTTTGAAGTACATCTGTAATAAGTATCGGGTATAATTCAAATTCTAGATTCCAGAAACACATAAAGTTAACTATATGATCAGAGTAATATCTGCCTCAGTATTGTATTTCTTTTCTTTTCACTACTACTTACTTTTGAACTGAAATGGCCGAGATAAACTTATCTCACCAATAATTACATGGACTCGATCAATAATGCTGTTGCTTTCCTCGGTTTGCTCTTTGCAGTCCACCACCAATGTGGAAACATCTTGAGGCATTAATTAGTTTGATTGTCATCTAGAGGTCCCACCACCACAACTTATTTTTCTATACCTATATAGGAGATCCCCATTAACTTATTTTTCTGCAATTTGGTGAAGACATGTCATCTAGAGGTCCCACCACCACAAGTCACTACGCAGATGTCCCACCATTACCCCTCCGTTACACAAACTCAACAATAGTTGGAGGGATTACAAAGATAATTTTTTATTCTCGTGAGGTAATTTATGAACAGTATGTCTTCACTACTACACAAACCACTTTCACAAACGGGCTATCACAGCCGGTTTTGGAGGTTTCGGATGTGATGCACTCATCACAACCGGTTTATAATAAAAACTGGATCTAATAGGTAAAACAGGTTGTGATAGTATAGTATCACAACCGGTTTCTAATACAAACCGGTTGTGATAGCATCAAACCGGTTTGTAATAGAAACCGACTGTGATATCGGACCTGAAATTTTTATCAACCAGAGTTTATAATTTTCGCGTCCTTCTCTCTCCCGTCCTCAGCCTTATCCTCTCTCCCATCGACCCATCTCCACCCACCTCCCGTTTCTCGATGCCTTCTCCCATCCTCCGCTCCGACCTCCCTCCCTCCCAGCACGCTGCTCCACTCAGCCCCTCCCTTTCCTCCCCCAACGCGCCGCTCCGCCCCTCCCTTCCCTCCTCAGCGCGCCGCTCCACCCCCCCCCCCCCCCTTCTGCTCCTCTACCTCCGCTCCCCTCCCCCCTCAGCTCACCCCTCACTGGAGATGTGAGGAGCAGCGGTGGGGTGAGGTGCTACGGCGGCTTATGGCGAGCGGTGGCGACGGACACCGGACGAGGAGCGGTGGACCGGACGAGGAGCCGCTGGATCTCGAGTGCCTCGGACGGCCGCGGGGGCGAGATCCAGCGGCGGGTCGTGGAAGAGCTGCGGTGGCGCGTGGAGCCGCGGCGCGGGTTGCAGAATAGCGGTGGTGGCGCGTGGAGCCGCCATGGGAAGAGGGACGGCGGCGCGTGGATCTAAGGCGAGCGCGGGAGAAGCGGTGGCGGCGCGTGGAGCAGCGGCGGGTCATGGAGGAGCGGCGGCGGGTCAGTGGAGGAGCGGTGGCCGGCGCGCGGGGGTCCGGCGGAGATGCTGGACAGCGGCGCGCGGGGCTCGGGCGTAGGTGCTGGGCAGCGGAGCAGTGGCGGAGGTACTGGGCAACGGGCTCCGACGGCGGCGGCGCGCGGGGCTCCAGCGGTGGTGGGGAATTTTTTTTGTTTTTTTAATTGACATCACAGCCAGTTTCCAAACCGGTTGTGATGAACAGGAGCATCACAACCGCTATATCACAGCCGCCCCCTAAAACCGGCTGTGATGGGGTTTGGAAACCGGCTGTGATGTAGCTTTGTGTAGTAGTGCTTCCCAATCCCATTCATTTCTCTCCGGTGCATGACTTCATGCAAGGTTATATTCTTCATGGTTGCATGCAAAAATTAACTCCCGCATGGCTGCATGCAAAACTAACTCAAAGAAAGAGGAGTATAGGCGTATGTCTTGGTCGAGATCCTCTTGTGTGCGCCGAAAGGAAACGGATTGGGAGTATTCAAGAGGCAACTAAAGAAACCGAAGAGACCGTGAGCTTTCATATGAAACTGATCTCCACTTAGCTGACTCTTGGCTTTTTATATGGGTGCAACATCGGCATAGGAGCTGCCACTACAAAATAGACCACATCTATGCCTCTCCCCCCTGTCTCATCCAACCACGAGCATCACGGTTGGCAGAGCCAGATGTAACATCCTTTATTTTTAGATCATTTAAAAATATGAATTTTCTGTAATTTTTCCTTAATTAAATATAATCTTCTTTTCTCCGAATATTCCAAATACGTTTTATAAATAAGGCTATGCATTTAATCTGTTATGTGTGGTGCATTTGAATGCTTTAGAATTCCTCTCTAATCTCTAAATTCCGAGAGATAGAATCCCTCCAAGTCTCTCTCTTTCTTTCCAAAGTTTAGGTTTAATATTCAAATCTAATTTGAATATTAATTCTCATCCTAAATCTCCTCCAAATATTCTAAAACTGTCCTCTTCAAGCCTCACATTCAAATCCGATTTTAATTTGAACTCCCATTCAAAGTTAAGCCCAAAACCTTGTTTAAACAAAAGAAAACCCTTTAAAGGCCGAAAGCCCACTTCTGGCCCAGCCATCCTTCTCAGCCCAATCACGAAGTCCAGTTTTCCCCCTCCAACTCTTCTCCTTACCCGCCTTACCCCCTCCCTCGGCCGACCACTGGCCCAACTCTGCCCCCTTCCCCTGCCGGCCCGCGCGCCCCCTCCACCTCCCCTTGGCCCAGCAGGCCGCGGCCCGCTCGTGCCCCCTTCCACCTAGCCCACGCTGGCCCAGCCCCCAAACCCTATCATCGTCCTCCTCCAGAACGCCGCCACCTGTTTCTGCCGCCGCCGTCGCCCGGCCGGTGAGCCAGTGCCCGTCGGCCTACACCATCGCGACCGCACGAGTCTCATGAATCCATTTTTCTCCTCACCTTTTCCCCCCCATGCATACGATGCCAGCGCCACATGGCCACACCGGCCATGCCGTGCACCGCCGTTGTGTCTGTCCCCATCGCCGTCCCTAGCCGCCACCGTTGCGGGCGCGATGCACGCTGCCGCACGCGACGCACCAGCTGTGGCACGGCCCGACGCCGCCGCACCCTGCACATGGCCGCCATGCACACGAGGTCACCACGGTGGCCGGCACATCCAGTCCTCCGTCCCTCCTTTTCTCGCTCGCAGTAAATGCGGAGCGGACAGCAGCCGCAGCTCCCGTCATCCCATTGACTTAGCACCGAAGGAAGCCCCAGGCCCTCTCCTCCTTCCTGCCCAGCGGCTGCGGGTCGAACCGAGAGGAGGCCGAGGAGGCTCGCTCGATGCCTAGCAGGCTGGCTCACCCCTCCCTACGTCGCCCTGGGCATTCGGTCCGAACCGAACCGGTCGGTTCGGTTCCTCGGTCCTTTGCAAAATTCGGTTCCCGTGTTTAAGGAACCGTTCGGTTCTTTTCAGCGTTAGGAACCGACGAATTTCGGTTCGGTTAGTTCGGGTTCGGTTCGGTTCGGTTCCGATAGACCCGAAATAATCAGGGTGCAAAAAATACAGCACATTCAATATATAATTTTGACAGCATTTCACCTATATTTTGACACACTTTTGCTATTTTGAGATAATAATGATCAAGAAAGGAACAATATCAATATAGAAAGAGATGTATATAGCATATTAAATATTACGCATCTCACACATAAACCAAACATACTCTTAGAAAATAGAGAGTTCCGAGTAATTCGGTTCTTTCGGTTAATTCGGTTAACCGAGGGCAGGAACCGAACTTTTCTCGGTTATTTCGGTTCCTTACTTTCTGGAACCGAACAAGGAACCGATTTTTTCGGTTTCGGTTATTTCGGTTTCGGTTCCGGTTATTTCGGTTCGGTTCCTCGGTTTCGGTTAATTATGCCCACCCTGATCCCTACGTGCCACCTCGCCTCGCTCGCCGCTCACAGCCTGCCATGCCGCCGCCTCTCTCGCTCAGCGCTCGGCACCCAGCGCTCAGGGCCCCCTTCTCCTTGCTCCTATAAAAGGGGCGCTAGCCCTCCGTTCCTCCTGCATGCCCACATACACGAGAGCTCGAGCTCTCCATGCACGAGAGCTGAAGCTCTCAAACACATGCACGAGAGTTCCGCGCACTACGGTAGTGTCGCCCACGTACACGTAGGAAAGGTGCGGCAACTGCTGCTTTGCTCTGTTCTCAGGTATGCCCGGAGTTCAACCAGCGGCGTAGCTTTAGCCATATCACACTGCCCACGTTCACAGTAGGAAAGGTGCGCCAACTGCTGCTCTGCTCTGCTCCTGGGTATGCCCGAAACAGTCTAACCAGCGGCGCAGCTTTAGCTACATAACCTAGCATTGTGGACGATGCCAGTTTGGCTGGCCGCGCAATGCCCAACCCCCGCTGCTGAACCCATCGCTGCACGTCGTCTCGCAAATCTAGTCGGGATACTCCCCAATTCCATATTCCAGTCCACCCTAGCCGTTATAGTGCCCAACCAAAACCACTAGCCCCACCTAGCAATTGTGCTGCCCAGTTCCAAACCCCACATATCCCCCGGTATAGCCGAAATGCCGCCCAACCACAAACTCCGGCTATTAAACCCTAGCCCTATATAGCCATTGTGCCACCCAAATAAAACCCTAGGTAAAACCCAGCCCTTATGCCGCCTGACAAAAATCCCGAATATTAGCAAACCCTAGCCGTTATGCCGCCCGATTCCTCCCATAATATTCTTGGTAAATTACTTATTAGTTATCCGGGATATTATCAAGAATCCAAACCAATATCCATTAATTATTTAGAAATTTATTTCTAAATAATTAATATAATTATTCAGGAATTATTCAGTATCTGATAATTCCTAGAATAATTATTCCTAACCTTTCTTCGAGACCACCCTATCACCTAGACCCTTCGTAAGCCTCATCATCCTATAATTCATGAAATATTGGATTACCCATAAACCCTAATTATCAATAAAACCCTAAGCACCCTATCATCCAAATAAGGACATTCTAGAAGCCCATATCGGTTATTCGGGAATTATTTCCTAGAAATCTATATAAATTCCGAAATACTGACTATCACCATCCTTTACCATTTCTGAAGAAATTACCCATTAATTTCCCAGGAATTTCCTTCCAAACTCCATCAACTCATCCATTAATTATTTATATAACTAATGGATTATTCGTCACTTCATCCTTCATTATTAGGTAAATTCTGGAATATCTATCTCTCCTCTTTATTTCTATTCTATAGGCATTGATTGATGTATTGATTATTATTTTCCATGTTGTATCGATAGCATGACCGGGCTCTAACCAAGACGCCGAAGCTCCAGAAGGCCCGAAGCCCAGCCCAGTCAACATACGATATACGCCCGCGTAAGGACCGTCTAAGGATCGACAATGAAGGCAAGTCTCGCCAATAATATCACCCCTCCACTAAACTTTACACTATTTGCAGCTTAAAGCTACATTGGGCATAACCTAGATTTATGCCTAGCATTGCTGTAGAGATAGGATGTTATCTTGCTTTGAGATTGGGAGTAGAAGGGTAGCCTCATCAGGGGATCCTATCCTAAGAGCTACTCTGATCAAGCTAAGGACTGGTTCATGGGAGAATCTTTCTAGTGACCAGTACAACCTGGCATGCCAAAAAGGCATGGCCTTCGGGAATGCCTATTTATGTGAGGCCTTGACTCACATCCCACTAGTCAGCACTAGTAAACTGTCCCAAGGGGCCACGGTGGGACAACGGGTATACTGGAGACAGCCCCAGACAGAGGGCTAGGTCTGGTCGGCATGGGTCGCATGTGACTGGGCTGGTAGGGCCTGTTGGCATGTAATGCCAAACTATTTACTCTGATGCATCCTTTCCCCGGGAATGTCTTTTTGTGGACAGATATGCGATCCTTGCTCAGGCCCTAGTAGCATCCGTGGACAGAGCTAGTGATTGGCTGTCTAGAGATAGACGCCGGTGGATACGAGTCTCGTAGATCAGTACCACCTTACCGGAAGGTATGTGCTGACCAAATGTGTGGTATATAAGTACAACCTCTGTAGAGTGTAAAATCTATTTGGATAGCCGTGACTCTCGGCATAGAGTCCATTTAGTCAAACTATTACATTCACTTGCTTTCTATTACATTCACTTGCTTTCTCCCTCCATATTATTGAATTTGTAGGATTTGCTGAGTACCCTATCCAGAGTACTCATCCTTGCTTTCATTGTCATGCAGGTTTAGGACCCCCCAGGGCTAAAAGGTGCTATACCTCATTCCGATTGAGGAATGTGTGCCTGCCGCTTCCCGCTAGCATAAACGGTACAAAACTCTTTAATTATACATCATTTATCGCTTTTGATATTAATCTGTGATGGGATCCGTATCAGCGTACTGATCCAGGGACTGATAAAGGCAGTCTCGAGACTTTTGGAAGAAGATCGCCACACCAGACGCCATGGGGCATGATGCCTGGGGAAGGTTGCTATAAAGATATGCATGCAGCCAGAGCAGACCAAGGGTATTGGTGGGGGTGGTGCCGATGTAGCTTGCTGCAGGCTAAGAGGTGAACTGTAGGCAGCAACGCTGGAAAAGACTGCACGGAGGTCTGCCGGAGCTCGGAGAGGGATGGAAACGGCTCAGGCGAGTTCCGGGCCTGGGAATTGAAATGCAGGAGTGCTGAGTCCGGGAACCTTCAAATGGGAAAGGTGGACCTCCAAGCCATGGCCGAGGTGCTCCGTGCTTGATACTAAATATCTGTTTCCCTATAGCAATACTTTATATCTCTCACTACAGTTAATTAGTATAAATAATGCTTATGTATTATATGCAATTTTAATTGTCAATTGATCAGCAGTCACAAGATGTTAGGCATGTACTTATGTTTCCAAAATGAACCGTGTGTATTATTTCAAATGGTCAATGTTTTGTCCAAGATTTCGGTATCTCTTGCTCCATGTTATCCTTTCTCCATGATGCATACAATGCCACTACAAAGTTCCCGTAGTAACGGTACACAATAGATATATGTTAGAATTCTCCTGATAAGATACACAATAGATAAAGTAATCTCTACAAGTGCACTATTTTTGTGAGTAACTAAACAACCATATTGATTCATAGTTTATCGAAAATCTCTCTCTAATCCAGCAGCAATGCGTGGGTGTTGACGTTTCTTAACGTTCGTAGATAAATCTACAAGCGCACAGATATCGTCGTAGCTCTCCCCTAAGAGTATTCCAAGGGTATCGAATCCAAGGAAGGTGGGTAGGTCAAGAGATTCTACTATGCTTATAAATTGTATCTTAATATGATAAACCAAAGCTCAAAAGGGGTAAAGATAATAGCAGGGTAGTGTGACACACAAGAAAATGTCACTCAAGATAAGATAGTCTAAGGCTAGGGAGAAGGACTAGGAGTTGGCTCTAGGTTCTAATGTATTTCCTGTGTACTGCACAGATCATGTTAGAGAGGAAAATATACACATGATACAGTCTAAGCCTATGCACCAAGGGCTACCCGGGGTGATAGCCTCCCTTGCCACTTACGTGTGACCACTTTGCGAGGTTGCTACTCATTTCAGAACTCCTATACTGAACCCGAATGTGGGGGATTTCAGAGGATCCAACGGGGCTGTCACCACCCGCGGCCTTCCCCGGCCAAACCGTTGGGAACACTCATATCCAATAGAAGCCAACAATCCAAACACCGTGCTTGCATTTATGTGCAACGGTCTAACCCCCTGTAGGGCTCCCACCCTTCGGATGGACGAGCTGAGCTAGAACCATCTAATACAAGATCATCGGACCGACTACCATGGCATAGATCGCAAAGACTATATATGGCATGAAACCATACACTACACGAGCTAGAGCAAAATCTAATACACATGCATGAGGGCACAAGGTCCTATACTACCGAAGCAAGGGTATATGACTAACTCATGAGCATATAAGCCAAGCAACACATGATAGCAAGAACATATACACAGCTCACACATATCATGACTAAGACAAACATTATATAAAGAAGATGTATCTTTGAAGTAGAGCAAAGTCATCCTAGAACTAGAAGATACAAGAGCCATACCCTTAGCTCTAAGAAGACCTTGAACCTGAACTAGGCCTACTCTAGCCTAACTCCACTATCCTAAAGACTAAAAGTAAGAGAGAGTGCTTCAACTTGTGATGCTTAGAATGGAGTCCCTCCACTCATATTTATAGGCACTTGGAGGCAGTATATCACGAGGGAATCACCGAAGGAATATTACCTGGAGAGGACACGTGGCGGCTCGAGGTGAGGGGAGACACCCTTGGTTCGGCCAAACCAGGGCGTCAGCCGAGCCATGGTGGGCCCCCCTCATAACCGCCCTTGGACAGGTGGCTGCCAGGTGGGTCCTCATGTGGGTATGGGGGTTTCTTGGGTGTTTCTATGCTTTTTAACCCCCGAGGTGGGCCCTTCAATCCGTGTGCTTTCACCTGATTGGCTGAGAGTGTGTTTCTTATCTCTCTCTTGTGGGCCCATGGATCCATGTGCTGCCCTCATGGCACCTCCTCATTGGTTGGAGTTGTGTTTCTCCACCATAAGAGTGCATATTCTCCATCTTTTGTCTTTATTTCACCTACATTCAAATAATCTTAAGGACATGTGGAACTACATTATTCTAAACCAAATATGCGTGTAAGAGATGTTAATTCTTCGAATATGGACCGCTATATTTGGTACTTAACAGCCGTCAACAGTGGGGAATCACCTAGTAAGTAATAATGACCAAAGAACACTCAAAAGGCACGACAAACATCAATTGTATGGGCGGGGTTGCGCAGATGTGCTTTAGAAGTGATAAACTCACGACCCAAATGGAAGCGCAAATAAAAGAATGGTTCGTAAGCCCAATAGTCTCTTATTCTTCCTCTTGCTAATCGAGTTTCTCCGTTTGTTCACCGTTTGGCTTCCATGGTGGACGTTGAATGTGGACAAGTACGATGCAGTGATTAGCAGAGGGCATCCGCGCACGAACAAAGGTACAAAGAGCATCATATATTGCAATATCAGGTCCTCTGTCTTGGCTTCGAGGGTCCTGACACGGCTCCAGCTTCCAAATTGCCATGGGGAAGATTTGGGTTGGGGGTCGGCAGCTGCCCCACCCTAATGTATGGGTAGCTCCGCCACTGCTCCATGCATGGTTATACCATTGCTAGAAAACAGGCCCATGCATAGGTACATTTTAGAATTATTAAAATAAGTGTGCAAGGCATATAGAGATAGTTTCATACTACTAATATGTAGTATAGTTGAATGGTTGATCTTCTGCTTCTGGGGCTCTGGGCATGGTGTGCAAAGGATGGTTATGGTCAGATGCTGAGGAGCATAAAACTTCTTGAACAGCTGGTGCTTCAAACATTTTGTATTGTCAAGGTTTTCCTCACTTCGTCAACATGCTAATGATGAGTTAGGCAACCAACTATTCTGCAAAGGCATATCCTACAAGCTCATATGACCAAATTCAAGCTAGTGACCAATTGGTCATTCATATTGCAACACAGTTTTTTTGTGATTATATCATTAGTAGTCACTTTTTTTTCTTGTTGCTAATGTTGTTACATTCCCTTTTTGCAAATTCATTATTACGATGATAAAGGTACGATTGAAGCTTCTATTTCTAGCCTTGGCATGGATTTAAGAAACTGTATATTTTTACACTATAACTCGCATGAGTAATAGAATTAAGGACATAAATATAGTATGGGCTTGATAACTACATGTGTGCACTTTTGGTGCATTCTATCAGATTTTAATTTGAGGAAATTTAAATAAATCATTGCTACTGCTACATATTTCAGATCGAATTGCTTTAAATAAATCAACTGCCCATGTAGATTAGACTCGATAGATTAGACTACAAGAATGAAATTCAACTGGCATTCTTAGCACACTACAAAAAAGCACACGGTGCAATCAGTGAGCTTACACTCGACCCTCAACTTGATTCTTAAAATTGATTTTTCAGATGTACAAATTCCATGATCCTCATGTTAGTTTTCCAATGGATTTTGATGCATTATGGTGCAAGACCACTCGTACCGCTCAAATTTGGGCTTGTGTAGCGTGCCCATTAACTTTCCTAAAGCCCATGTAGCACGTCCTTATGAACCATAGTTTCGTAATAGGCTTTCATTTTGGTGCACATGACCACGACAAGTTCCTGATTTTGGGCCCATGTAGCATGTCCAGTCACTTTCCGAAAAGCTTCGCTTACAAACTATGTTAAGTGTGTGGGGTCCATGTCAGCACTCCGCATGATCTCTTCGCTACTCTATATATATCTCACGCAAACATCTACGCTTTTCTCATTCACTCTCACTACAACTTTTTTTACGCACTCCCATCCCCCACCTCAGATCTGATCGATCCTAGTGGTCGCGGATTCCGATCACAGGAAACAGGCTTATGACGAAGATCGACATACACATGGTGTACTGCGAGATGTGTGGGAGGATAGATCTCCCGCATCACCTGTGCATGGCGTCGGCGAGCTCCTATTCAGATCTGATCAATCCCAGTGGCCACGGCTTCTGACGGAAGGAAGTAGAGCATAAGGGTGGCTTCCAGGCAAAGACCAAGTGGCCACACACACATGGTGCGGTCGGTGGCCAGATGTGGGAGGAAAGACCGCTCACATCACCAGTAGAGAGCTGCAAGCGAGGTCCATGTTGGCGATGCGCGGTGGTTAATCGTGGTCGAGCGACATGAAGAAGGCGGCTCATGAAGCATGGTCCCAACACCGGGACACTAGGCATGCTGAGGCGCAGTGCACGACCTCCATTTCCAGGCAAGATCTATTTCCTTTTTTATTTATTTTAATTTTTTTATAGTTGTGGGAACTTTTTGGGAAACAATTTAAATATTTTTATGCAAATTTTGTTCAACATATTTAGTAAAACTTTGTTGGGAAACCTTTTTAAAGGAAAATATCCATGAAAAATTATTTTGTGCAACTTTTTCTTGCACGACTGTTTCTAAACATATTATTTTTCCAAAATTGCATAGATAGGTTTGTTGAACTTCTGTTTCCTAATAAACTTTTTTTGAAAAGTTGTACGGAATCTTATTTTCTAAATTTGGTTTTAAATAACTTTTATGCAATTTTTTCTGGACAACCTTGTACCAGAAAAGTTAAAAAAATGGAAATATCATATGGATGATGGGGACTATTCAGGACCACTCTTTTGTCATTTTGCTCTCTTCTTCTATCAGCAGCAGGCCCCATTTTCCATGTCTAGGATGGTGTTATATCCTATCTCTATCTTCGGCAGTTAACCATTGCTGCCATCCATAGCATCTACACACCCTAGAGATGCAGTTATCCTTGTTTTTTAAGGTTAGTGCAATATATCTATATAATACATTACCCTACATATTATTTAAAATTAAAAAGTAGACTAAACCAAATACCAACACTCTTCGCGGGGCGATCTATTCCCTTAAGATTGCCAGCAAAGGTTTGGTCATATGAACCTCACAAATACAGAAAATGCAAAATTTCAAGCCTTAGGAACAGTTTCACATCTAAATCGAGCCAAGATCCTCTTGGAAACTGCTACGATAGAGATGTACATGAGACCAAGGTTGATAAAAGCAGTAGCTCAATAGATTGGGGATGATTTGGTAGGATTCCATTTTGTGCTAAGATATTATTTATAAGCTAAGACACAATCGAATTATACAATTTTTAGTTACTTTATTTCCTAGTTATCTATGTGTTCCAACTTCTAGGAGTATATTATTTGCTGCTAGATACGGTTTACTGCCCCCTAGCAAATGTGCAGCAAAGATCTTTTTTAGCAATTGCTGTAGGAGCACTAATCATTAATTAATTAATCAATATCTACTAGAAAATGTACACAATATTGTTGTGACAAGCTAGCAAGAAGATAAACTGTGTAGTCATTTAGTTGGAACGTATTTGATTCATAATATCCAGCTTATTCTTGTAGAAGATAATGGATACTCTGAATCCCTATCATTTACAATTACTACTACCAAACTAAGGTAGCAATATAACAACCAAGACATTAGTGATCAATATGTGCTATAGAATCAAGATACAAATAAAAAATATTTTGTTATCTTCTAAAAATCTCAAGATCTTAATATATCTAACATTGTAGCTACTATTTTGTTTATTGATGCTACATTAAAAACACCAAAATCTTTTGAAATATGAAAATATTTCACATTGTACCATGTATATATCTGCATCGATACTATAGGATATCGCTTGTGATAAATTTTTGCTATATATCTAGAAAGAGAGGGCTGGGTTACAATAACCTTAAGACGTAACTCCCCGCATATAACGCGGAAAAGGTACAACCTTTATTTAATGATATCTTAAAATATAGTATCTCTCGATGGTAAGATAGAATGAGACAAAACAACATTTTTGAATAACTCACTAAAAGCCTTCCAATCTAAACCCCCTTTGGCATGGGTGGCGGATGCATATGGAGTTCACACTTCCCCGTAGCTTCCTATCTCCAATCCTTTCCCCACCTCCGCGCCGCACCTCTCGGTCCCACGGCAGATGGCTTCTAGCACCTATAAAAACCTCCCAAATGTTCCTTCCAAGGATCCATTCTAGAGAGTCTCAGGAACATAGGAAATAAAGCCACAATCCTAGAGACACACATTGCATTGCTACTGGCTAGCCTTTGCCCGCCGCTGATTAACCAATAGCAAGTCCAATCTCGATCTTCACACTACTACCCTACGAAGATCGAGCCCGGGCAATAATCCCTCCGACCCATTAATTTCCGGCCACATACGCCGCAATGTCCTCCTCCGGAGAGCCGGCGCTCACCAACTCCGCCATCGTCGCAAGCACCGCGTCGGCGTCGCACGTGCTCAAGATCGACGGGTACTCGCGCACCAAGGGCCTCGCCACAGGCGTCCACCTCCGGTCCTGCTCCTTCCGTGTCGGCGGCCACTCGTGGCACCTCGCCTACCTCCCCAGCGGCGACATCCCCGAGCGCTCGGACTGCATCTCCATCTACCTCGTCCTCGACGGCGTCGCCCCCGGCACCGTCGGCGGCGGCGGCCCCGTGCTCGCCCAGTTCTCCATCAGCCTCCTCGACCGCGCCGGCCGGCCCGCCCCGACCTACACACGCTCCGGCACCACCAACCAGTTCAACGGGCCCGGCGCGCACTGGGGCTTCCCGAGCTTCATCCGCCGGGAGGTGCTCGAGAAGTCGCGCCACCTCAACCTCAAGGACGACTTCTTCTCCGTCCGCTGCGACGTCACCGTCGTCACCGAGTTCCGCGCCGAGGACGCAGCCTCCATCGCCGCCGAGGCCGCCGCCGCCGCCGCCGCCGCCGTCCTCCCCCGCCTCCGCCGTCGCCGTGCCGCCGTCGGACCTGGCGCGGCACCTCGGGCGGCTCCTCCTCAGCGGGCAGGGCGCCGACGTGCGGTTCCGCGTCGACGGCGAGGACTTGGCCGCGCACCGCTACGTGCTCGCCGTCCGCTCCCCCGTGTTCCAGGCCGAGCTCTTCGGCGCCATGAAGGAGGCCTCCTCCTCCGATTCCTCGCAGCGCGTGGAGATACGCGACATGAGGGCGGACGTCTTCAGGAACCTGCTGCACTTCATCTACACCGACTCGCTGCCGGAGCCTGAATCTGGGCGCGACGATGACGAAGCAGCACTGATGGCTCAGCACCTGCTCGTGGCCGCGGACAGGTATGGCATGGAGAGGCTCAAGCTCATCTGCGAGGACAAGCTGTGCAGGCACATCGACGCCAGCAATGTGGCCACCACGCTGGCGCTTACGGAGCAGCACCGTTGCCAGGGGCTCAAGGAGGCTTGCTTCAAGTTCCTCAGGACTCCTGGGGTGCTAAACACTGTCATGGCGACTGATGACTTTGACCATCTCGCCACCAGCTGCCCGTCCCTCATCAAGGAATTGATGTCTAAGCTTGCTGCCCGTTGATCCGATTGATCGGGTGGGGAAGATTAAGGGATCGGAGTGCCCAGCCATATATGGAGCTTGGGCAATAGCGAATGCAACTGTGCACTCCCTGATCAATTAAGTAGCAGCAGATGCCGCTCCGGCATATGTATCGTTAATTTGTTCTCTTAAATTTCTGTTATGATACCCGGCCCCCAAGTATGTAGACTAGACATATCAAACTGATAGGGGGAGTAGAACTGAATTGCTAGGTAAAATACTTTCAAATGTTGTAGTTTACAACTTTGATTGTAGTCTAAGTTTTTATTGTTTGCTATTTTGTCTAAGTTGTTTTTTTTTCTTTTATATTCAAAAGTTGTTCAAGTTTTTCATTGTTTGCTCTGAATTTCAAATATGAAACAACTCATTAATTATCTCAAGGGTCGAAAGCTTTTATGCTGTAATTCACGAGATATGGGAACCCATTGTTTCGAGAGATATGTATCATATATTTCTTAGCTTACAATATGTATTCTTTTCAAATTCAGCAGGGTGTTAAAACACTGCTTATTTGACAGCGTGCTCTTGGAAAACCTGTCCCTGTAAAATGGGTAAACGACTTGATTAGACCCAGCAGTGGTGACAGGTGTGACTGGTTCATCAGGGGCAACAGTACACGTATTGCTGTACTGTGACTGTGACAGCAAATGAACTTATTGTGCAAACACGTACACTGCTGACTCGATTGTTCTGAGTTTAGCAAGACTATTGTTGGATGAGACCAAATTTTCTGAACGCGTCGTTGTGGTTAAGTTATGAATCAACTGATTGAACGACATGGTGGCGCACACACCGTGTAGACACTCCAGAAGCCTTTTGATGGGACTTGTCTAGTATCCAACAATGGAGTTCTGAAATAAAGCATCCGCCAGGCCTGCTAGAGTGGAATTGCATTGATTAGAGACTGTGTATTTTTTATGAATATATAATAAATCTAAAAATTAATCTATATATAAAAAATATCAAAATGCTTCACAACGAAGATGTACATAACCAAAACAGTTGCAGACGTGAACCTATTGGGTTTCTTTTTTCTGCGGCATACAGATGTTAATGTAATTCAATGCAAACTGTACACCAAGCCGTCGACACACACAACGTCACAACCTTCCGGAGTTCCAGGAGTAAAAGCGCACGACTCCCTGCGTCTTCTCCGTCCCGGATCGTTTCCATGCCGACGACGACCACGGCCTCCTCCGCCTCCTCCTCCTCCTCCATCGCGGCGTCCATGGCGACCGGGCACCACCTCCTCCGCATCGCCGGGTACTCGCACGCCAAGGAGCTCGCACCGCACGGCAAGTGGATCGACTCCCGCCCGTTCAAGGCCGCCGGCCACTCCTGGCACATCATATACTACCCCAACGGCATGGTCACTCGGAACGCCGACCACATCGCTGTCTTCCTCGTGCTCGACGACGCCTCCCAGCCCGTCACGGCGCGCGCCGTGTTCACCCTGCTCGACCAGGCCGGGAAGCCCGTCCCGTGGACCACCCGAGCCACGCCCGTGTGCGAGTTCTCCGTCTACGGGCAGGGCTTCGACGACTTCCTCCGGACGGCGTGGCTCGAGCGGTCGCCGCACCTCATCGCCGGCGACCGCGTCACCATCAGGTGCGACGTCTCCGTCTACGGCCAAACACCGGAGGCCCCGGTGGCGCCGCCGCCGTCGGACCTACGCCGGCACCTCGGCGGCCTCCTCGCATCGGGGGACGCCGCGGACGTGGCGTTCCGGGTCGCCGGCGGCGGCGAGACGTTCCGGGCGCACAGGTGCGTGCTCGCGGCCCGGTCGCCGGTGTTCAGGGCGGAGCTCCTCGGCCCGACGAAGGAGGGCGGCGACGATCCCGCCGCCGTCACTGAGGTCGGCGACATGGAGGCTGAGGTGTTTAGGGTCCTGCTAGAGTTCGTGTACACCGACGCGCTGCCGGAAATGAGGCCGGAGGAGGAGGAGGCGTCGATGTGCCGGAAGCTGCTTGCGGCGGCGGACAGGTACGGCATGGAGAGGCTGAAGCTGATGTGCGAGGGGAGGCTGCGGAAGCACATGGACGCGGCATCCGTGGCCCACCATGTTGGTGTTGGCCGAGCGGCACCGGTGCCCTTCGCTGAAGGAGGCATGCTTCAAGTTCCTCGAGGCTCCCGGCTGAAGCTGCTTTTGGGTACTTATCCTAATATTCTATTTGGACCCACCCAGCTAATGTATTAACCCTAGCTAATTATTTTGGTTCAACAAATTACAAGCGGTGTATCCACCGTATATGAAACGGTAATGCTACAAGCCTTACGTCCAATAGATCAGACGCGGCTGGGCCGCCCCACGCCCCACCGCTCGAATTGACGGTCAGTCAGACCCAAAATCCGCAGCTCCTTCTTTGTCCCGGTGTTTTCTCTCACCTGATGCATCTCCTGTAGTCGTCGGCGAGAAGATGTTGCAGCAGTCGGACGTCCTTCAACCACGCGCTGCGCACTTTGGCCCGTTGATGCACCCGCGCCGGGATGGCGGGCGCAAGGCCGGCGGCGCAAAGACCACGAGGCAACGAGGGTCGGACGGCTGGCGGCGAGACCCGCGGCCGGCGGCTACCGGCAAGCTCCTCTTCTTCTCCGATGTGGTCGGTGGTGAGCTCTTCATCCTCTTCCCCATGGCTGCCGGCGCCATGAGATCCTCCATTGTAGGCGGCGCGAGGTCCCCTTCCCCATGGCTGGCGCACGAGCTCCTCTCCCTTTATCTCCCATGGAGCTCCCTGCTCGTCATCCTCCTCCTTCTCTTCCTGCTTGCTACCTGTGTTTAGGGTTTGCCGCATGTTGCAAGCGTATGTTTCGCGTGTTTCATATGTTCCAGAAGAATGTTGCAACTATTTTATGCGAATGTTGCAATCGCACATTCTCAATGTTGCAAATACAGTTTTTAGATGTTGCAAAAAAATTACATGTTTCATGCAACATTACCTGATGTTGCGGCGGGAATTTTCACCGGATGCTATTCGATCGATGGTGTTCGATGGCATTTCTGGACGCATTTCCGATGTTGCAAATATTGACTTTTCATGTTGCAATCGCGCATTCTTAATGTTGCAAATGTACATTTTAGATGTTGCAAAAAACTTTACGTGTTTCATGCAACATTACCTGATGTTGCGGCGGGAATTTTTCTCTTAAACAGATAGATCTATTTTTTCGAAATGTTTCATCGATGTTGCAAACATAAAACTTTGATCGCAATTTGTGTCAATGTTGCAACGGACCGTCCGATAATAAAAAACTATCGGACGTCTGGGCGCTAGCAGCGCCATATATGAAATTGCATCATTGTTTCATGTTGGTCCAATATGTTACAAAAGTTTCAACCCCATCTGAGCTCCACCATGCCCTACAAATCCACGCAATGCAGCCTGTTCAGATGGAGGAGAGAGCCAGCATGTCCTTGATTTTGACGTTGGTTCTAATTGTTGATTATTGTTGGGATTTTGTGTTTTAATTAATTTGAGGATTTGTTACATCAGGAGAGAAGGAGCCATGCACGTGGCATTTTACACAGTACAGACATTGACGCTCACAAACACGCACGTATAATCATCCCTACAAACACACACGCAACCCTACCGCTATGAGTACCTCCGAAAAAGTAAGCCGGCAAATCCTCAAGATTGACGAAGTCATCACTGGCGCCTCGCTGTCGACGGGAACGTCGCCTACCACTTAAAAAAACCAACACCGGCAAATCCTCGAGATTAACGAAGTCACCAACGGCGTCTCGCTGTCGACGGAAACGTCGCCTACAACTTAAAGATCAACGCTGATTAAATTCTGAAATAAATCCAGGAAAATGCGAGCACCAGTGCCAAGTTGAGAAGTTAAACCTTAGTGGGAAGGTTCCACCACAAGGACCCTTACCATCTCAGCTACACTCAGTTCGCTGCACGCCTGCACGTGGCATCTTGGAGGAGGAGAGGCGGAGAGCCTTATGAGAAAGACGGAGCCATATGGTAACTGAGAAAGATTGAGACTGAGCATACTGAAAAGTGTGGTCTATGTCCTGAACGTACATATTATCTCTTTCATGATATTTATAGAAAAGGATAGAGGTGGGGCCTCGGCCTCCTGCGTATTACTAAAAAATGTAGGCCTTGGCATGTTAGGATGTCCTGAAAAAAGTTTGGCACAAGCTTTGCTTAATTCTGATTGTGTAAGGGCAAGTACATTAGTGTTGTCTCATAAACTTGGCGGTCTCATGCATTCATGATATTCTTTTTGCTAAGTTAGCTCATAAACCTAAAGCCTCATATAAGATATATGAAGTGTTATAGGTGAAGTACACATTTGAGAACAATATGTAATCTATTTTTTTATAACACACTGAAACTTTTATGTCGAGTTTGTGCACTCATAAAATGATTCCATACCAGTTTATATAGTGTTTGGACCAAATTTAGATATTATTCGAATTTGTTTTCACTAAAAGTTTTAGTAGAAGAGATAAATGTACTTAACAAATTTGTGAATCTTTTGAGTATTATCATGATTCGAGTTAAAATGGAACATGTGTATTTAACATCATTTTGCTGAATTTGTTTGATCCTATTTGTGAAAAAGTTTAGTTCACATATGTATTAATACAAATAAATATCTTTATAATCATTTAAATCTTAGAAAATGGCAAATCACTTCTAATTTTTTTAACACCTACATAACAACATTTGTGTAGTCTAATACACTTTAGAAAATATATTACGATGTTTGAAACAATTTTTTGGAGTATTTTTTTCACCCCATGCATATATATTGAAATCCATTTGTGGTGACGGGTGACATAAGCACCCGCCACATATTGTGGTGGCGGGTGCTTATGTCACCCGCCACCACAAATAGCATATGTGCTGGCAGACACTAGCTACAGGGAGGCCTGATGGTTTTGTGCTGGCGGCTGCTAACTTGGCCCGCCAACACGGTAAAAAATCTCTGCCAGCACAAATCGTTTCTGGCCTAGTGTCTTACAATGAGTTGTTGTTTTAGTTGTCTCGTAGCAATACCATGTCGCTTAATTTGTGGAGGCAATAAAAGAAACTTTATGAGACATCAGACAACAACACTCGTACAATGGTGGAGAAGCCGTCTCATAGTCCTAAATTTTAGCTCATGAGGCGGTTGTTTCGCGAAACAACGACCTCTTTGTCTCACCTCGCTCTCTCTCCTCCACATCATCAAAAATCCTATGTGGCACTGCATGAGACGACCTGTGAGACCGCTTACGTGTATCAATGTACTTGCCCTAACTATACATGTAATTTAAATATTAAAAAAATGTTATACAACGAAGATAAATAACCCAAACCAAACGCAAACGTAAAACTGTGGGATTCTTTCTGCAGATTATGCTAAGTAATCCAATGCAAACTGTATGTCAAGTCATCAACATAAACTAGCACGGACATATTATTCCACGAGAGCTCGGGGCAACAAGTGCAAGACCTTTTCCCATCACCCATCCGGATCGTTTCCATGCCGACGCCCATGGCCTCCGCCGTGGAGGTCGATCATCCCTCCGGCTCCTCCTCATCCATCGTCGTGTCCATGGCGACCGGGCACCATCTCCTCCGCATCGACGGCTACTCGCACACCAAGGTGCTCGCGCCCAAGGGCACGTCCATCAGATCCCGCCCCTTCAGGGCTGCCGGCCACTCCTGGCACATCGCCTACTTCCCCAACGGCCTGCTCGGGCACTGCACCGACCACATCGCCCTCTACATTGTCCACGAGCCCCACCACGCCGCCGCCGTCAAGGGGCGCGCCAAGTTCAGCCTCCTCGACCACGCCGGCGAGCCCGTGCCGTCGCATACCCTGACCACACCCTCGCGGTCCGACGACGTGCCCGTCTGGGGCCTCTACAACTTCGTCAGCCAGGCATGGCTGGAGGCGTCCCCGCACCTCGTCGACGACGGCTTCTCCATCCGATGCGACGTCTTCGTCTACAGCGAGGACGCGGTGGCGCCGCCGCCGCCGCCGCCGGAGCTGAGCCGGCACCTCGGCGGCCTCCTCGCATCGGGGGACGTGGCTGATGTGGCGTTCAGGATCACCGGCGGCGGCGACAGCGAGGGCGAGACGTTCCGGGCGCACAGGTGCGTCCTCGCGGCGCGATCGCCGGTGTTCAGGGCGGAGCTCCTCGGCCCGATGAGGGAGGGCGACACCAACGCCGTCGTAGAGGTGGACGACATGGACCCCGAAGTCTTCAGGGTCCTGCTCGAGTTCGTGTACACCGACGCGTTGCCGGAGATGGGGAAGGAGGAGGAGGCGGCGATGTGCCAACACCTGCTTGTGGCGGCGGACAGGTACGACATGGAGAGGCTGAAGCTGATCTGCGAAGGGAGGCTGCGGAAGCACATCGACACGGCATCGGCGGCGAACATCCTGGCGTTGGCGGAGATGCACCGGTGCCCTGGGTTGAAGGATGCTTGCTTCAGGTTCCTTGAGACCCCTAGGGCTCTGGCTGCCGCGGCAGAAGCAGAAGGCTTTGAGCACCTGTCGCTAAGCTGCCCCTCTACCTTGAAGGACCTAGTCTTTAGGATCATGGACCGGACCGTTGAATTGAACAGGGGGAACAAACTGTAGTTTTGTGTTTCGGTGAAGACAATTTGTGCTGCTTATCATAGCAGCACTGGACCACTGGTGGAATATATGAGATTTTTCACAATCAAATTGTTATGTCAGGCTAAGCCAACTCTAAGCGCGAGTGTCCTCACAAAAAAAAAAAGAAAGAAAGAAAAAGAAAGAAAGAAAGAAAACTAACCGTGACCCCGTGAGTGTACAAGAAGGAAAAGAAAATACAAGATCAATATCCGGGTTGAAATTTGATGTTTTCTTATCCCTTCTCATGAAAACCAACCATGTTCTGAACTATGTAATCACAATTTCCCTCCCCCGCCCACGCACACTCAAAAGTCAAATCCCTATCATGGCTCTCCGAATGGTGTCCTATAGCTCCCTCCTCGGTGTCAAGTGGGATGGGTTGAATGCGATACGGTGTAGATGGAGAATGGGAGTATTTATAACCTGAGTTGGCTATGATTGAAATGGGAAGTCGAGGCAGTGCAGGAACACCCAACCGGTCGGCTAGGGTGGACCTAGACCGATCAGCTTGGCCTTCCTTCAGGTCGGCTCGCACTCTACTTTGTTCCCAAGTCTTGTTGATTGTTCTGGAGTATTCTTTTGCATATGGGCCTGGCACCTCGATAACTTCAGAATAAGAATGGATCTTGATAACCTTACAAACCTTCCATTGCTTCGCCTTGATTCCGATATCATCCTGCCCTATCTTCAAAGATTTAGCCCCTAAGCATCTCTCGAGGATAGCTCGCTGAAAATGAGCTTGAATGGGCAATCACGACCGATTGCCCTAGCCTCTTTTTAGAGCCTCTAGCCTTTATTTTTCTCTAAGTCTATGTCGGTCTTGGGTCTAATCCAATTATGCTCCGAAATAGCCTAAAATCTAAAAAAATAGAAATACTTCAAAAATATATGCATATGCAGCCCGATTATTGACTATGATCAATAGTTTCAATATTAAATTCATGCCAATATTAAAGATAAGTAGCAGAAGGGCAGACACGTGTTTTAAAAAAGGCAACGTATCCTATAAGAACTCAATTCCCGTGAGAACTATAAGAATCACATTTGGGCCACATGATCTTGATCCAAGGGGAGAGGTGGGAGGTGTGATTTGCAAAATCAACACCCCCTCCCATGCATGCTAATCATACTTTTACAAATCCCCCTCCCATCTCTTTCTTGGATCAAGATCATATGGCCCAGATGTGAGTTCGCATAGTTCTCACAGAAATTGAGTTCTCATAGGATACATTGCCTTTAAAAAATTACTAAATATAAAGTTTGTATATTAATTAAGAAATTATAATTATAACATTTTTCTCCTACAATCAAGATATGATCTTTCTAATCAAATGGAATTAGTGCAAATTTTTACCAGCACTCACCAATATGTTCAATTATGTTAGAGCACCATCTCCTCGCGTCATCGCTCTGCCGTGGTCTCTATAAACCCATTGACAAAACCTGAACGGTTGGGCCTCCTCTTCCTTTTATCATGCATATCCAACCCAGCGGTGGGCCTTCTCCTATTGGATCATGGCACCTCACATCACGCACACATGCATGCAACGCTTGGACCCATCCATGATTCATCGACCAGCCAGTGGCTTTTTTCTCTCCCGTCGGATGGCGACGTTGACGATGTTGCAGCAACGACTGGAGGATCATGAGGGCTTCTCAAGCTCTGGTTCGAGAACCTGTTTTTGCAGCTCTTCAATCGGCCTCTTCCGAGAACCTGTTTTTGCAGCTCTTCAATCGGCCTCTTCCGAGAACCTGTTTTTGCAGCTCTTCAATCGGCCTCTTCCTTTTCCTTTTATTGCTATTATTCGACGACGATGTCATAGCAAAGCGAGCGTCAACAATGCCACATATCACAATGGTATGAGGATGGCGATCGCGGTCAGCGCCGGTGCCGGCGCTCCCTCACTACTCGACGCCCGGGCGTGCAAGCGAACCGGATGGATCCAGCCACCTCTGCAACCACTGCGCAGCCCAAGCGTCAAAAACTCCTTCAGCTTTTTTGACGCAGAGGGGGCTAAAAGAAAAACTCCTTCAGTCCCGTTGTCTGAAGGAGTTTTTCTTTAGCCCCTGTCAGACGACGCCGATGGAGTTTTTGTTTAAATTAGAGATGTGGGAGATGTAGCATTCGATCATCATAAAATCTGATGGTGTAGGAGATGTAAGAATGACATGTAAGATTTGCCATCAATATTTCGTTGTCATTTATATAGTATAGAATAGAAGTAAAAGTGTGCCATCAACGAACGCTAACAGGCAGTGGCAGAGCTAGGCTTAAATATAAGCAGGGGCAATTCAGTGCTAAGCAAGCAGGGGTACACGACCATGCAGATTCCTAGTGGTGCGGCAGACACGTGCATGCAGGATTAGTGCAGAATTATCAAGGGCAGGGGGGGGGGGGGGGGGGGGCGGGGGACCGCCCAGCGTAGCTCCGCCGGTGCTAACAGGTAGCAATTTCGCCGTTCCCACGAGACTAGGACCACAAAAACCAAGTTTCCTCTCGCCATAAAAAACAGAGTCGCCAGCCCTAGTCGTTGCCACTCGCCTCCTCGGTCCCCCTCCTTCATCCGTCCAGCGGTGTTGTCTGTAGGCGGAGGATCGGGGACTCGTCCTCTTCGTAGTTTAGTTTTTGTCCCTTTTTCATTTGGGGTTTGGTTTCTAGCATCTTCGACGAGCTGATGGCGACGATGACGTTTTGTAAAAGGTCTCTCCGGCCTGTCCTTACCTCAACGATGTCTGATACGACACTGATGAAGGGCTAGTGAGAGTAGTTTCTGCAAGATTTGTAGGTTATCTCCATATCTTTGCAGCTGAGATGGAATTGGCTATCTTTTGTTATGGCGACATTGACCTCTTCATTCGGTTTGTTCTGTGACAAGATCCAGTTTCTTCCACTCTCTGCTATGGTGGTGAAGGATTGTAAGCCTGCACTGCGTTGGGTGTTCCCCCAGCCGATATTTTTTCAGCGGTTGCTAAATCTCGTTGTAAGCAGCGAGTAGTTTATGTGGTCTTCAAAACCTTTGGCGATGACGTTTGTAGGTATCTCTTTCCCTCAGTGGATTTTTTAAGTCCCGGTGGTCAACGAACATTCGAAGAAAGAAGACGACCAGAGAGCTCTTCGATGTGATTTTATTTTTGTTTTATCATCTTGTGTTTAGTTGTCCTTTGTTTGTAGCTCCTTTTGTTCTCCTTGATATAAATCAGATATGAAACTCCTCCTGGTGTCTTTCTTTAAAAAAATGAACGCCAACTGGGGAGACAACCATATGGCAACTGAGTGGGAGCGATGAGCTTAGGGGAAGAGAGATAGACCGAGACCAAGCCGACTGAAAATGAGGACCCGGTGTGTCCGAGGACCGGTGGATGGTCGCTTCCTGGTGTGATGAGTGATTGACAATGTGGTGTGGATTGACGTTTCCCTTGGCTCAAGTATTGCAGGTGTAGAATGCGGCTTGGTTGCATTGGTGCAGGTGAAGAACAGGCGCGAAAGGTCTTAGCCATGGCGGCCTCCGAGGAGCGGAGAGACAAGTAGGCTTGGTTCGAGAGACCCGGTGGCCAGATGGATCAAGTGCGGTTCACATGGTGGCAAGAACGAGCGAGGGGACGTGGTTCCGGTGCGAGGTAGCGGCTCACAACCGACCAACGCTGCGGTGCCAGCCAAGGGCGGTGTAACCGCCTCCCCCTGGGCTGGCCCAACTTGGCGTCGAGGAGCTTCGATCCGGAGGACACGCGGCGTGACTGCAAGGCTTGCGTCGGAGGGAAGCTAGCTTGCAGTGGAAGGTGTCCCAGCCGGAAAAATCTTCGCTGAAAATGTCAAATTTGCCCCTGAGGGGTATGTATCACTTAGGGGTAGTTTAGTCTTTAAGAGCACCACCACTTGGACTATAAATAGGCCCCCTAGGGGTTGGTGGCTGCGGTCTATCTCTCTAGACTTTTATTTTCTTGCATTTGAACTATTTGCTTTTGATTTTCCTTTCTAGTTTTCCATAGGCTAGCCAAGTGCTTCACCAGAGAAATCTTTGAGAGGGTAGGATGAAGGGAGGATAGCTAGCCTCTTTTTAAAGAAGTTGACCTCGTGATGTATGGAAGATTTGGCTTTCTTTCATCTCTATTTGTGTGATTTTCGTGTTCATCCCGTGGCTCTTTTTGGTGACTTTGCAAGATTTTCAATTCCTTGTGTTTGAGGCCGTTTCCTTGCGTGTTTGTTTAGGGGATTCCCATATGAGGTCGTGGACACTCTTTTCCTGGTGATTTGCCCCCTCAAAACGCAAAGAATCGCTTCGGATTTGGAGATTTTTGGATGAACTCGGGGTGGATGTGTTCTTCACGAGATCTGAGATTCCGGGAGTTGTAGTGAGTTAGAGGCCGAGATTTTTGGGGAATATACTCCACTGGAGGTGTACATCATCTCCCCAAAGTTTCGCCTCAAGAGCTCAAGCCATTTGGGAGATCGATTCACGAGTTGACTTTTTCTCGAGAGACTTCCAGGCCAGGCCGGTTAAACCGCCCCCTAGGCGGTTAAACCGCCCCTGGCTGGGTAGAGAAGGTTTTGCCTCGTTTCGGTTCGATTTCGATTCGATTTGCTAGAGTTGTTTTCCGCTGCATTGATATTGTTCCTAGGGTCAGTAGCTTCTCAGTAGCTACGTGATCTTGGCGAGATCGTGTTGTGAGGATTTGGAGTTGAGTTGGGTAAAAAGCCGAATTCGTTGAGAAGAAATTTTTATCGGCTCCCATTCACTCCCCCCCACTCTCTGGTCGCCTAATCGGTCCTTCAATTGGTATCATAGCCGGTTACGGGTCTTTGCGACTCTAACCAGTCTAAGATCCAAAGATGGCATACCAAGATCGGGGTTCCGAGCCTCCGCACTTCGATGGGAAGAATTATCCCAACTGGGTTGCGCGTATGGGTGCTTTCTTGCGAGGCAAAGGAAAGTTGTTGTGGGATGTGACAAAAGAGGAAAACTATGTCAATCCTACCAACTTAGATGCCCAGGATGCAAAAGATCGGTTTGAAGCCAACGCTAGGGCTGTGGACTACTTGTTCCGTGCTTTGTTGACAGAGGAGTTTGAGCGGGTTTTGGGTGAGGACCTAGCTAGCCAGATCTGGCTAAAGCTCAAGGTAGCCCACGGTGGTGATAGCCATGTGAAGGCTAGGCTTTTCTCGGTGTATCGCAGAGAGTATGAGAACTTTGAGCAGTTGCAGGGTGAGTCGGTTGATGCTATGTTTCAGCGCTTTACTGCCATAGTCAACAACATGAAAGCCAACATCACCCAGCTCCCATACTCGGATCATGACAGAGCTGTGAAGCTCTTGCTTTCACTTGATAGATCCGTGTCGGGTGCCAAGGTTGAGGCGATCATGGAGTCGGCTAACTATGGAACTTTGAAAGTTGACGAGCTTTTTTCCAAGTTGAAGTCTTCTGAGGTTGATCAACAGCTTATTGCCAAGGCTAAGGGTCCGACTGATTCTCATAGTCTGGCTCTAGTAGGTGGCTCTGGATATGGACAGGCTAATACTTCCAAACATTTTGCTTTATCTTCTCTTGTGTCTCTTCCAGATGAGGAGTATGAGGTGCTGAGCGAGGAGGATCTCGCGTTGCCCACGAGGAGGTTCGAGTGCATGTACCAGAACCGGAAGGGTTCAAGGCACGCGGGGAGTACGTGCTATAGATGCAGGAAGATGGGCCACTTCATCGCTAAGTGCCCCGAGGAGATCAAGAATGACTACAACCGCAAGTACCGACCGCGAGACGAGCACAAGAACCGCTCCAAGGATGAGTACCGCTCCAAGCACAAGAACAAGGAAGAGAGGAGGACGAAGAACAAGCACGGTGGGCACAAGAAGAACAAGCCTCGAGCGATGATGGCTGATGCGAGCGACATCGACATGAGCTCCACCAACATGTCGTCAAGCTCGAGCAGTGAGGATGAAGACCGCGGCCACCGCAAGGAGAAGAAGCACACGAACCGCAACTTCAACGGGATCTCCTTCACCGCCATCGACTACGGCACCATGGCACACGACTCCGACAACATGAAGAGCAAGGACGACTCCGACTCCGACTCCGACTCCGAGGATGAGGTATTGACCGATCCCACCTCTTTGCGTAAGGAGATTGCTAGATTAGAGGAGTTGGTCGAAAATCGTGATGATGTGCTTAGGAAGACCAACAAGGAGAAGAGGGAGTTTAGGTCCTTGCTAGGAGAGTCTAGAGCTAGAGTTGAGGAGCTTGAGGCCTTACTTTCTGAGACTGGAAAGAAGGCGATGGATTTTGAGTCTTTGCTTAGTGAGTCTAGCAAGAGGATAGCTGAGCTTGAGTCTGAGATTGGTGTGCTGAAAGATGCTCCTGTTGTTGCTGATGAAATTGAATGCTCGTTTTGTGATGTGCATCTTGCTGATTTGGTAGCTCTTAAGGACAAACACATGACCTGCCTTGATGAACTAGAATGTGCTAGGGTTGAGCTTGCTGAGTTGAAGTCTAGATCTTCTTTGCTAGGTGCTTGTACTTCTTGTTCTACTTTGCATGCTCAGTTGCTTGAATCTCGTACCATGATTAGTTCTCTTGAGGCTGAATTGAAATCACCTGTTGCAAACTCTTGCTCTGTATGCGATGTTGTTGCTTTGAAGAATGTCGAGCTTGCACAATATGTTGATCGTCTGCAGGATGAAAATGATGAGTTGCGTCAGTGTTTGGGTTGGTTGTCCGGTCGCGAGCCACAACTTAAGATGTTGATTGCTGGGTTCAAGAGAGCTGATGGTCGTGGTTTGGGTTCTGAGAAGATTGGTGAGAACGGTGGATGAGAAAGAGAGAGAGCAAGCCAGTTCCACCACAAACATCCCAACACCACCAGAGAAAATTCCACCAAAGAACAGCTTTACACCTAAACTCAACCACCTGTTGAACAAGCTTGACACCACTCCAGATCCTTCCAAGTTTCCCCCAAAGACAAACAACTTCCAGAAGAGAGTGACCTTTGTGAGGGTGGGGTTTACCAGCAGAGAGAAGCCACAGCCGAGAGAAACCCCAAAGCCAAAACCAGTCCGCTTCCATTGTGATCATTGTGGAAGGGATAGTCACCTAGAAGAGTTTTGTTGGAGGAAGAAGAGAGAAGTGAGACATGAGAAGGAGTCAGGGTAACAAGGACAGGTACTACTCTTCCCGTAGTGTGCCTGTGTCTCGTGCACCCTTGCCTAGGAGAGAGGGCTTTGTTCGTATGGTTCCTTCTTTGAGTGATCGTGTTGTTCCAGCTCGTGGTGAGTTTGCTAGGCGGCCTCCTACTCGTGGTCAGTTTGGTGTAGGGAGGTTTGACCTAGCTTTGAGGCTAGGAGAGAGTCTAGGCCGCGTTTTCCCCCGCGTGGTGCTAGAGGTCCGATGGTGAGAGACGAGAGGGTTTCACGGAGTAGTGTTGATTTTGCAAACCCCTCTTTTGAGCAGATGGCACGACACTGGTTTAACTCTTTCTGTGCTAACCCCAGTGTTGAGTCGTTCGCTCTTTCTCGTTCTCGCTTTTGATTGTGCAGGTCGGAGGTATGGAGAACTTTTGGTTGATGGTTCTCCACACCTATGGATGGCCCCGATGTGGCCCTTGTACACTTTGTATTGTGAGTATATCTTTTGTACACTCTTATGCTCACTTGTGTTGCATTGGCATGTTTTGTGTCTGTTTCATGCCCTTTTTTGTGTAGCTTTTTGTATATTTGCTTATCTTGTATCTTTGTTGGATGTGTATATACCATGGTAGGCTAGCCACCTTTCTTGTTAGCATGTATATTCTTCATGTGTATGCCCTGTCATGCTAGCTTTGTGATATATGTTGGTGGATTAGTCACCTTTGTATGATAGTGTGTGATCCACATGAACTCCGTGTCATGTTTCCTCCTATGACTCAAATTGCACATGACATGTTGTTCATTTGGTATTCTTTTAGTTGGTATCTTTTGGTTATATAGTTTCTTTGCACCTTTGTGACATGTTGCTAGCCCGAGCTTTATATTCATGTAATCATCATGTTGCAATGCTTTACTTCATCACATCTGGTATAATCATTGCATTTTGTAGCATGCTTTGAGTTGTATCTTGCTTTTTGGGCTTGCTTTGTCCTTGGGTTGCATTTTGCTCGTTTGAGATTTCTCTTCCTTTTATTTTATGATGAAGCTTTCCATTTGCTTTTGTACATCTTTTTCTAGTTTAGTAGGTATCTTTGGTTGAGGGGGAGCTCAGCTTTATTTAAGGGGGAGAAATTGCTCGAATTGATTTGAAAAGGAGAGGACCTTGCTTATAGCTTTTGGATTGCATGAGCTTGTGAGTTTGCTGACTTGAACCTTGGATTTGCATTTCAGTTGCACATTCCAAGGGGAGCTTATAGTTGAACTTGAACCTTGGATTTGCATTTCAGTTGCACATTCCAAGGGGAGCTTGTAGTTTGAACTTGAACCTTGAAATTGTATTTTGGTTGTACATTTCAGGGGGGAGCTTTGTATTTGTGTTTTGATCGCACTTGTGTTTTGAGTTTGAGCTTGCCCATGTTTCTACCCAAAACCAGCTTGCAGACATTTTCTCAAAACCACTTGACCAAGTTACCTTCACCCGCTTGCGAGGAGAACTTGGTGTGTGTGCGCTTTTCTGAGCTGAGTTTTGGAGGCTTCTGTTGTATCATATGTATACTAGTGTGTTTGATTTGAGTTTATCCATCTTTGTATCTTGATGTATAATTTTTCACTTTTGTATCTTGATGTATAGTTTTCATCTTTGCATCTTGTGATTTATCATGCTGCATTTGTATCATATCTTAGGATGAGCTTCTCCTATATGAAGTGATTGCTACAACTAGCTACATTTTAGAGCTTAGGCAGACTGGCTAGGGATTGATTGTATGATTGGCTATGCTCTTAATGGTTTTGATATATATTCTTTTGAGATAGTCAATTTTTGGAATAAAATGACAAACTGAACTTAAACTCTTTTCACCCATGAGTAAATGCCTTTGCATGTCTTGTTTGAGCCGAAATTGCTATATCTTGCTTAAGATCATGCTAGGATATGATGTTCTTTTCAATTGGGTCAAAGACCTTTATCATTGTGAATGTTTAGCCCATGCTTTATCTTGTGGAGGAGCATAAGCTTCTTTTTGTTGCAAAGACATTTCATGTACCATGCTAAATTTGAAAAACTTGAAAAATGAGATGTTTATGCATGAAAGAAGAAAGATAAGAAAAAGATACATTTTGAGGTATTTATGCTCATGTCTCTATGCTTTCACCATTGCACACACTTGTACACATTGGTGCTAAGCGGTTGCATGTTGTTTGCCGGAGAAGTCTCCCTTGAGAAGTGAACACATGGCTCCGTGCTTTGACATTACATGAGATAGAACTTGGGCGTTTGTAATGATCTTTTGTCAAAATGCTTGTCCTATCATAATCTTGGTGAGATGAAGTTCATTTGTGCTTGAATGATCCATGTTTAGGGCTTTCCTCATGTGGTGACCCTTTTGATAAAATTGCTAAATTTGATCATGGCTTTGTCAAATGGCTATATATCTTTACCTTCTTGATGGCAATGCCCTTATGATGCTATGAACTATCTAGTTTGCCTCTTCTCTAACTTGTAGCACTTTGTAATGCTCATTGTATATTTGAGAAGCTTGTAGTTGCAATTGTTGCATTTTTGCCTTGATTTGTGCAATGTCAACAACGGGGAGAATTTCTGGAGCATTTCTGAAAGGGGGAGAGTTTCTGAAGATTTTCTGGAAAGATTTTAAAAGTTTTGTGAGCATCTGTGCAAGATTGCATTTTTGTGCCTGATCTGGGCAGGGCGGTTTAACCGCCCCCCTGGGCGGTTTAACCGCCCCTGTGCAGTGGCACAAGGTTTTGTGCGATTGGAGCCATTTTCGACACATTTTCGCATGCACAAGTTCACTTGTTTAGGGGGAGTTTGCATCTATGCAGGGGGAGTGCTTTGAGTGTCCTCAAAAGTGATTTGGAGATTGGTAGCTTGTGTTTTGTGTTTTGCTCTTTTGCCGATGATGTTGAGCCCTTTTCGCTTCCTATGGAAGGGTCGGCGTTTTCTGAGCTTTCTCTTGTGAGTGACTTTGTTCTCGGCTTATTCTTGCTTTTAGTCACTTGCTTGAGCTTTGTTTTTCGATTTCTTTTTTATTTTCCTTTGATACCTATGGTGACTATGTGTGCGTTGTCAATGCACTCATCAAGGGGGAGATTGAGGACCCGGTGTGTCCGAGGACCGGTGGATGGTCGCTTCCTGGTGTGATGAGTGATTGACAACGTGGTGTGGATTGACGTTTCCCTTGGCTCAAGTATTGCAGGTGTAGAATGCGGCTTGGTTGCATTGGTGCAGGTGAAGAACAGGCGCGAAAGGTCTTAGCCATGGTGGCCTCCGAGGAGCGGAGAGACAAGTAGGCTTGGTTCGAGGGACCCGGTGGCCAGATGGACCAAGTGTGGTTCACATGGTGGCAAGAACGAGCGAGGGGACGTGGTTCCGGTGCGAGGTAGCGGCTCACAACCGAAGCTCGTACGCGGACGAGAAGCCGGTGCAAGGTAGCGGCTCACAACCGAAGCTTGCACGCGGGGTTTGATGGTTTGGCTACAAAATCATCCGGTGGACGGTTTCCCTTGGTTTTGGCCTCAAAACCAAGGCCGAGGACTTGGCGTGGCGAAGTTGGGCCGAGGGGCTGCGGTGCCAGCCAGGGGCGGTCTAACCGCCCCCAGGGGCGGTTTAACCGCCTCCCCCTGGGCTGGCCCAACTTGGCGTCGAGAAGCTTCGATCCGGAGGACACGCGGCGTGACTGCAAGGCTTGCGTCGGAGGGAAGCTAGCTTGCAGTGGAAGGTGTCCCAGCCGGAAAAATCTTCGCTGAAAATGTCAAATTTGCCCCTGAGGGGTATGTATCACTTAGGGGTAGTTTAGTCTTTAAGAGCACCACCACTTGGACTATAAATAGGCCCCCTAGGGGTTGGTGGCTGCGGTCTATCTCTCTAGACTTTTATTTTCTTGCATTTGAACTATTTCCTTTTGATTTTCCTTTCTAGTTTTCCATAGGCTAGCCAAGTGCTTCACCGGAGAAATCTTTGAGAGGGTAGGATGAAGGAAGGATAGCTAGCCTCTTTGTAAAGAAGTTGACCTCGTGATGTATGGAAGATTTGGCTTTCTTTCATCTCTATTTGTGTGATTTTCGTGTTCATCCCGTGGCTCTTTTTGGTGACTTTGCAAGATTTTTGATTCCTTGTGTTTGAGGCCATTTCCTTGTGTGTTTGTTTGGGGGATTCACATATGAGGTCGTGGACACTCTTTTCCTGGTGATTTGCCCCCTCAAAACGCAAAGAATCGCTTCGGATTTGGGGATTTTTGGATGAACTCGGGGTGGATGAGTTCTTCACGAGATCTGAGATTCCGGGAGTTCTAGTGAGTTAGAGGCCGAGATTTTTGGGGAATATACTCTACTGGAGGTGTACATCATCTCTCCAAAGTTTCGCCTCAAGAGCTCAAGCCGTTTGGGAGATCGATTCACGAGTTGACTTTTTCCCGAGAGACTCCCAGGCCAGGCCGGTTAAACCGCCCCTGGCTGGGTAGAGAAGGTTTTGCCTCGTTTCGGTTCGAATTCGATTCGATTTGCTAGAGTTGTTTTCCGCTGCATTGATCTTGTTCCTAGGGTCAGTAGCTTCTTAGTAGCTACGTGATCTTTGCGAGATCGTGTTGTGAGGATTTGGAGTTGAGTTGGGTAAAAAGCCGAATTCGTTGAGAAGAAATTTTTATCGGCTCCCATTCACTCCCCCCTCTCTGGTCGCCTAATCGGTCCTTCAACTAATCCATCTCCTAGGCAACGTCGAAGACTAGCGACGGCCGGCGACTCCCTTCGGTGTGTCTTCCTCTATTCGTCGACTTCTGGTGAATGGATTTGCCTCCCTTGAGAAAGACGAGTTATTTATACACCGAGAAAACCCTAGCTCAAATGGGAGGCTGAGGTGGCGCAAATAAGTCTTGGGCGGCGCGGCCAAGGGGACCCCAGCCGGCCGGTCTAAGGCCTTTTTGGCTCACCTCGGACCCATCTTTCGCGTGCAAGCTTCTCTGATGTCCATGAGTTCATGTTCCAATTCTTGTGGCTTTGGACGTCGGTTCCTCCAAGAAATGGATGGGTCTTTATGTATTCTCTAAGTCTGCTAGATTTTTCTTATTCTCAAAGTACTCCGACCTCATCTTCAGTTAAGCCTTGATAGAGGTTGGCCCGTTGGAGTAGAGCGTAAACGAGTTTTGGTCCCTTTGGGCTTCATTAGGGATTTTGATGAGGACATGACACACATGAAGAGTGTTAAATACACATGAAAGGCATGGAGGACCAAAGAGGTTGATTGGGGACCTAGTCCAAGTATTCCCACGTTTTCCACCAGGCTATCACGTCACTTTTGGCCTAAGGAAATAAAGAGATTGAATCCAACACGTTTTGAAAACGCTGGATTCGGACTGCAGGAAAGTCCTGACTTTCGATGGCCGCCACGACTTCATTCGGACTCCGTTTGGGGCGTTCAAGTACTTGATGGAAAGCTGATGAAGTCTACTTTCATATGGATCCGGCCTCATATCCATATCTTTCCTGAGGCGGCCGTAATCGTCAAATCATTGACCGAAGGTTTTTCTGTCCAGGTGCTGCGCCACCTTATTTTGGCCCACGGGCCATGTATCAAGTTGGGTCCATTAAGGTCGCGTCCTAGGGTTGGAGCACGACCCCAGCACCCCTTTGGTCGTCCTCCACCTATCATATACACCCTAGCCACCGTCAAGAACACTGGAGTTTTGTTTTACATCTTGCTTTAGCTACATTCGATACCGCACAAATACGTGTTGTCCTCGTGTGATTCAGAACTCCACCTTCGAGTGATAATAAGATTGCTCGCCTCTTTTTTTCTTGTTAGTTCTTCGATTGCGTACAGGAAGTTGCTGATCTTGATTGCAACAGGTTCGGTAACCCAGGGAGTTGGTTCAGCGATTGCATTGGCGCTTCGGGTTCGCTCGTCGTAGTCGGATCGTGAGGGTCTACTTCCACCAAATCGAAATTATCTCCACTCACCGAAAGATCGGGCACTTCAGCTCCATCGCCCCCACCCCTGCCCCCTCCCCTCTCCGTTTCCCTCGTGCTGCTATCCTTTTCTGTTTCGGTTTTGTTTGCGCACGTTCAAAAAAAAAAAAAGAGCACAGAACGACAGAGTTCCGAAGGAAAAAAAAAAGACATCCCGCGCCCAAAGCCCAGGTGCGCGCCGTTTCCCTTGATCGCGCCTTCTGTGCTAGCGAAAAAAAATAGAAGGAAAGAAACAAAAAAAATAGAGAAGAAAAAAAAAACTAGAGAAAAAAAAAGAGAAGAGAATAGAAGGAAACCGAAACAAAATCAATTGGGTGGTTCGGCTTCACGAGGGACGACAGGGGTGGCGCCCTCTTTATTGCCTTCTCTGTTTTTGTTTTTCTTTCCCCATCCTTGTTTTCACCTTTGCACAGGTTTCCAGCAGCGTTTTTCGTGTTTAGCACTATAATTCAACTTTGCATTATTGTTTGATTGTGTTAATCCTTGATTTGAGTGCAGCCTATCCAAAACTACACATATTCCTACGACGAGCAGATTTTGTTTCTCCAGGCAATCGCTGCTCCAATCTCACAGGTTCTACTTGTTTGTTTTTCGGTCGCCCCTGTTGCTTGGTAAGAACGGATAAGAATTTGATCGCAGCATCTTTGTGAGCATCTCATACACACATACACACCTTTGCTGTCCTAGGATTGTTTTTTTGTTCTGTGTTTGCGCTAACCATGTCAGGAGACGACGATACGACGCTCACGGAATTACAGAAGGGTTATGGTGGTGACACAGAGCAGGAAGATGGCAATCGCTGCAGTCATGTCCGCCGTGTGGTACGTCATCCACATAATGATTCATTTGCTAAGATTCAATTTAAAATTCTATCTTATAATGGCAAATATGATCCTGTTGCATATATTGATTGGGAATTAGAGGTTGAACAGAATTTTTCATGCCATGATATTTCTGCTAGTGCACAAGTTGAAGCTGCTATTAGTGCATTTACTGATTTTGCTTTAATGTGGTGGCGTGATTATAAGCTAAAACACCCCACGTCTATTCCAACCACTTGGACTCAATTAAAAGCTGCTATGCGACATCGATTTGTACCTTCATATTATGCCCGAGATTTGCTTAAACAAATGCAGCGATTTCAGCAAGGCCAACAATCTGTTGAGGAATATTACCAGGAACTACAAAAGGGTATGATCCGTTGTGGTTTATTTGAGACGGATGCTGCTGCTATGGCACGTTTTCGGGGTGGTTTGAACCGCGACATTCAGGACATTCTTGCTAATAAAGATTGTGCTAATATGACCACATTGTTTGAATATGCTTGCAAAGCTGAACGTGAAGTGCAGGGACGCCGCTCGACGACATATACTAACTCTTTTGCAGGACGAAGCCCGACATCCAGCGCAGATCCTGCTCTCCCTACGCCATCCACTCCTAGCACTACACCGCGCGAGAGGACGGCCACACCTACAGCGCCGTCGACCACAGGTGCTCCACTCACGGATGGTGAGACCACTTCTACTGTGCTAAATTTTTCCACACCTCATGCTATCATAGAGCAATTGTTAGTGGAACCATCTCTTGACGAATCTTTGTTACATGATGATGTGCTTGTTGTTACCTGTGATAAATATGATTTGTGTGATAATGCTTCTGTTGTACATGTTTTAAAATCACACCATTGTGCTGAAATTCAACATGATAACATAGAACAACTATCGGAAGACACCTTACACATTTTGCCTTTGTCACAAGATCATTTGCTTGATGTACCTTGTGATGAAGAAGAGTTGTGTGATAGTGATTCTTTTATTCCTCTGCCACAATTACTTCATAATGATGATACACATGCTTTGGAGCCATGCAATTATGCTGAAAATAAAATGTTTGTTCCAATTACTTGTGCAAATGATGAACAAAAATTGCTATCTTCTTTAAATACTTTAGGTTATATTGACTTTGCTGTTCTATGTAATCTAAATTGTTTGGAGGAGAGATTTCTTGCATATCTCAAATTGCCATGCTTATCTAGGAATACATATCACTTCATTGGCAAATATAATCACAACGGAGAATATATGGTGCATCGAGTTTATATTTGTTCAAATCTGGTTGGACAACAATGTGATAAGTTAGAGAGCTGCACTAAGAATAATCATGTCACATCCAATTTCTCTAGCTTTGTTTTAAAGAAACATGTTCAATCCAAAGAAGGGGAGCCTTGCTGGTTGCTACCTATGTCTGCTTTGTCTTTTGTTGGTACTAATCTTGTGCAGGATCATGTTGACAACCATAGTGTGTCGTCCGATCCAGAAGCCTACATTCCTGCTGAAATGTCTATGCGAGATGACACATTTGACAATTGGAAGCATGGTGACATTCCTCCACTCAATACATTTGGTTTCTTTTGTTTTCGCAACCCCGTTCTCCTTTGCGTTGTGCAGGATCGGTTTCAAGTACAATTGACGCCGAGGACGGCTTTTCGTCAAGAAGGGGAGGATGATGAGGACATGACACACATGAAGAGTGTTAAATACACATGGAAGGCATGGAGGACCAAAGAGGTTGATTGGGGACCAAGTCCAAGTATTCCCACGTTTTCCACCAGGCTATCACGTCACTTTTGGCCTAAGGAAATAAAGAGATTGAATCCAACACGTTTTGAAAACGCTGGATTCGGAATGCAGGAAAGTCCTGATTTTCGACGACCGCCATGACTTCATCCGGACTCCGTCTGGGGCGTCCAAGTACTTGATGGAAAGCTGATGAAGTCTACTTTCATATGGATCTGGCCTCATATCCATATCTATCCTGAGGCGGCCGCAATTGTCAAATCATTGACCGAAGGTTTTTCTGTCCAGGTGCTGCGCCACCTTATTTTGGCCCACGGGCCGTGTATCAAGTTGGGTCCATTAGGGACGCGTCCTAGGGTTGGAGCACGACCCCAGCACCCCTTTGGTCGTCCTCCACCTATCATATACCCCCTAGCCGCCGTCAAGAACACTGGAGTTTTGTTTTACATCTAGCTTTAGCTACATTCGACACCGCACAAATACGTGCTGTCCTCGTGTGATTCAGAACTCCACCTTCGAGTGATAATAAGATTGCTCGCCTCTTTTTTTCTTGTTCATTCTTCGATTGCGTACAGGAAGTTGCTGATCTTGATTGCAACAGGTTCGGTAACCCAGGGAGTTGGTTCAGCGATTGCATTGGCGCTTCGGGTTCGCTCGTCGTAGTCGGATCGTGAGGGTCTACTTCCACCAAATCAAAATTATCTCCACTCACCGAAAGATCGGGCACTTCAGCTCTATGAAGGGCCTTCATCTTTCGCCATGTTGTTGCTAGTCTCGAATTCGGCCCATATTCGCTCCAAAGTAACCAAATAACCTGCGTAATCCAAAGTCCAAAAATATGTGCACATACGAAAACGGGGTTATTTCAATGCCAAATGGCGGGTTTAGTATAAATATTAGTCCAAAAAGTGTGTCAATTAAGAGCGCCAACACATGCCTCATATGTCCAGAAGAAGCGTTTTTTACTTTTTTTAAAAAAATAAGAAAATAAATCCGGTCTTAGCTAGCGTTTCTTTCTTTATTAATACTAGCATATTGCACGTGCGTTGCTACGGGAAAAAAATAGTCTCATTCTAATTACAAATGTTCTTATTAATGCAGTTATTAATAATAACTTCATTTCTTATCAATAATTAGTACGCTCATTTTCGACTCCAATGGATGTGGTGGGCAAGTAAGAAATGCCACACATCAACCAGAGCTTCATTTTATGAGCATATGGGAATGGAATCCAAAGACAACTTTTAAGTTATTGTTGGTGATCGCATTATCTACCTGCTTTACTGCAGAGTGTGGCATGTGGCATGACTCTTGCACAATTGGCAAAAAGAACCCTAGTTTAAAAGAAAATAATCAACCAAACTTGTAGTGCATGTTGAGGTCGGTGCTAGCCTTACATCAATAAGTGAGGCACCCATAATTTGTTTGGTTGCCACTACTACTAATTGGCTTGCCCAAGCATAAAAATCATTTGCGTTAAGATCCAACACACATCGTGCAAGATATAAGATTAGAAACGATCAAAATATCATTGCTCTTTGTTTTTTAGTTCATATAATTATGTAAATTAAATGTCTTTATCAGCATGAAAATAAGCTATACTTTTTTTTCTTCAATTGAAACCGAGAAAATAAAATAGGGTTATTGGAAGCAATTGAATCTGTCACATTATATTTACGTTTTAGTGTGTCGGTTGACCACAATATAATCTTAGCTCGAGTGGTCGGCTTTCTTAATGGGGAAGAGGACGTCTGCGAATCCCTCGTTGCAGCACCCCTCGCGCATATGGGTTCTCTTTTTTTCTGGCGCGTTAATCCGGTTCAGGCGGTTCGGTTTGGTTTCCGATCGGTTCTTTAACCTGCGCTCCCGTTTAACGTGGTTTTCACTGGTTCGTTCCGATTTTAATGCGATTTTACATCGGATTACTACAGGTAATTATGACAGAGACACTCTTTGCTTTATTATCTCTCTATACTATAAAGTCTTCTATACTATAAAGGACGACGAAATTTTCGTTTCGTCCGTCGTCGTTTCGTTTCGTCCGTCGTCATCTATATCCTACACCGTCGGATTTTATGATGATCGAACGCTCTAGATTAATCTAAAGAGTCCATGTTCACTACATCTCACATTTGAGCCTACGCCGTCGGATTTTATGATGATCGAACGCTCTAGATTAATCTAGAAAGTCCATACATACTACATCATCTCTAATTTAATACATCATGCTTTATTTTTTTTCATCGAGATTTTGACAGGTGGGCCCATCAGCATTAGTACATAAATATCCAACATACGTTAGCGAGAGTCCAACTTAATCGGTCATGCGCATGTATCTTTCCTTGTAATCTTCTTTCCCGATTTCTTGTAATCTTCTTTCCCAAGACATTATAGAGTCCAGGATTTATTTCCAAAAATTATAGAGTCCAGGAATAAACGATAGATGGGGTCTTAAACAAGGAAACAACTCACATAAAAAAATATATTGTATGTTATCAAGAGTCGCCCATAACGTAGATTGTGTATCTTCAACGTGCTTCTACCGTTCTACTACCTGTGTAGCACAGCGATCTGTGTGTTGCCGTACGTGATGGTTCGAGGAGGATAATAATAAATGCTGTGCTGGCGACCTGACCAGCTCCAGCCAGTGGCACGCCCTTTTGGCATGTGGGACGCGGTGCACTTCAAGCGGATGGCCTGTACGCCTGATGCATCTGGACTACACGGCCAAGATCACGGGCCACTGCGAGGCATCATCGCCCTAATAATAATACAACGACTGGGATGATGGCATCACGACACAACCAGTTTTTTTATGAAGCACCAATATTTAGAACTGCACAAGCTACTGTGTGACAGGAGTGTTGACACGATCTAAAACAAGAGGGGCTAGCAATGGTGGGGGCTTTATGCTGAATTAATAAGTTTTCGACCCCTTATATGACATCCATGCTAATTATTAATGCTTGAATCAGGGATGAAGGTTGGTTCAGGCAACATATTAAATCAATTAGAATCTGGAATCTACATTTTGATTTAGGGTGTGCTTGGATCCAGATTCTAAACTTTAGTAGGTGTCACATCGAAATGTAAGAGTGATGTCGGACGAAATTTTCAGTTATCAATAAAAAAATAAATTACAAATTCTATCAGTACTTCACGAGACAAATTAATTAAACATAATTAATTTATCATTAGCACATGTTTACTATAGCACCACATTATGTAATTAGTTATTTTTGAATTTATATTTAATATACTTCATGCACATGTACTTTGTTTTGATGTGATAGGTGCTAAAATTTAAGTAGAAGGATCCAAACACCCCCTTAAGCTATCAAATAATATTTCTTTTGGAACCTAGAGGAGGATTTGGATTGTTTCAAAACGTATTTGCTAACTATTTGTTACCAAACATTATTGTTTATTAGATATTTTTAAATATACTTGTTGCATATACTTGTTATAAATATAATTTATTATTTATTATATTTTTTGTTAGGTCAATTTTTAATACATCATTGCTATTATAAAACTATTATATATTAGTTTTTTAAACACGTGCCACACCTTCAACTAGTTAGGTAAAAACAAAGATAGATAAAGATATATACAATTTATATATATTAAATAATGCTATACGACGAAGATAAAAACCCAAACCAAACTCAAACGTAAAGCTGTTGGGTTCTATATGCGGATTAGATGTTAAAGTAATCCAATGCAAACTGTATGTCAACATATTATTCGCCGAGAGCTCCGGGCAAAAGTGCAAGACCCCCGACATCTTCTCAGTTCTCCCACCCGGATCGTTTCCATGCCGACGGCCATGGCCTCCCGCGTGGATGGCAGCCAGTCCTCCGGCTCCTCCTCATCCATCGTCGTGTCCATGGCGACCGGACACCACCACCTCCACATCGACGGCTACTCCCACACCAAGGTGCTCACGCCCAACGGCAAGTCCATCAGATCCCGCCCCTTCAGGGCCGCCGGCCTCTCCTGGCGCATCGACTACTACCCCAACGGCCTGCTCCGAGACTGCGCCGACCACATCGCCGTCTACGTCTCCCACGACCACCACGCCGGCGGCGGCGGTGAGCTCGCCGCCGTCAAGGTGCGCGCCAAGTTCAGCCTCCTCGACCATGCCGGCGAGCCGGTGCCCTCTCACATCATGACCACATTCTCGCCGTCGAACGATCTGCCCATCTGGGGCTTCTACAACTTCGTCAGGCACGCGTGGCTGGAGGCGTCGCCGCACCTCGTCGACGACGGCTTCTCCATCCGATGTGACGTCTTCGTCTACAGCGAGGACGCGGCGGCGCCGCCGGAGCTGAGCCGGCACCTCGGCGGCCTCCTCGCGTCGGGGGACGGCGCGGACGTGGCGTTCAAGGTCGGCGGCGATGGCGAGACGTTCCGGGCGCATAGGTGCGTGCTCGCGGCCCGGTCCCCGGTGTTCAGGGCGGAGCTCCTCGGCCCGATGAAGGAGGGCAACGCCGACGCCGTCGTGGAGGTCGGCGACATGGACCCCGAGGTGTTTCGGGTCCTGCTCGAGTTCGTGTACACCGACGTGCTGCCGGAGATGGGCAGGGAGGAGGAGGCGGCGATGTGCCAGCACTTGCTTGTGGCGGCGGATAGGTACGACATGGAGAGGCTGAAGCTGATCTGCGAAGGGAAGCTGCGGAAGCACATCGACGCGGCGTCGGCGGCGAACATCCTGGCGTTGGCAGAGATGCACCGGTGCCCGGGGCTGAAGGATGCTTGCTTCAGGTTCCTCGAGACTCCTAAGGCTCTGGCTGCCGTGGCAGAGGCTGAAGGCTTTGAGCACCTGTCGCTAAGCTGCCCCTCTACCTTGAAGGACCTAGTCTTTAGGATCATGGACCGTTGAACAGGGGAAACACTGTAATTTAATTTGTGTTGTCGGTACGGTGAAGGTGAACTATGCTGCTTCCAGATGATGTACCATAGTGTCATAAAAAAAAATCTAAGAGTGTGTACAAGAAGGGGGGGAAAATACAAGAACAAAATCCCCTGTTGGAATTTTAATTTTTGGTTTTCCCTTCTCATGAATCTGAAACGAGTGACTTCGGTTGGTGGATCAGGCACTTCCACTTCATTTGCTTTCACATTCTTTCTCATGAATTGAAACTGGTTATTCACTTTGAGTTATAAGCCATGATGGAGCTCCAGAGCCACGTAGGAGGTTAGGCAATAAAGCAGTTAGATTTGCTTTAGCCCACCACGATGCGGTAGCCGCTTTGTACCTCGCCAATGTCCCCATATGTCATCGGCACCTCTTGTACTTTACCAAAGCTTCCTCCAAATCTTTTTTTTATAAGATGCTCCCCTAAATCCAATTAAATTATTTGTGCCATATGTTTAATTTTTTTATTCATATTGCACAATTATTTATTCCTGAAGTTCAATATTTTTTGTTCACTATATATAAATTATTTGTTCGTATATACAATAATTTGTTCATGATATTATGTTTGCTATATACTACCAAATGTCCACGCCATTTTACATTTTTGTTTGCAGTAAACTAATATTTGTTCATCATGCTTGATTTTTTTTTTGTTGACACGAAACAATCATTTGTTAGTTTTCTCCAATTTATTGTTGTTATAGTAGACAACATATTCCATTTTTATGAAAAATGTTTGGAAAAAAATTCATTCAAACAAAATCATGTGTGGTCTTGTTCCGAAGTCTGTGCAGTAACAAACATTATGGTGCAATTAAAATTTAATTTTGATTCTCGGTAAGATCTATGGTTGTTTTAGTTTTGTGCATGCACATACAATATGTCATCAATCTTGTCATCTTATTGTATGCATGCAAGTTTTCTCCTCCAAACAAAGAGGCAATAATATATGGGCCTAACCTTGCTAATCATTTTACAGACACGTGCTGAAAAGCAGTTTAATTGAGTCACGCTCCCGCCGCTCTCTTTTAGGCGACGGGATGGATTTTGTCGCATCTTGCGACAACTAACCGCACCCGTTATTAAAGTTGCGGGCTGAATTTATTGTTTTGATGGACCGCATTCTAACTCACGTGATGAAGATTGCGCTGTACCACACAAATCTAGAAGCCGATCCATACCTTGCCGGTATCTCTTGGTCTTTGCTCAAGCTCCCCCAATTCTTTTCTTTTCTTTTTTTTTTTATATAAGAAGAAGCTCCCCTGATCTTCAAACCCTCGCCCCCATGCCGCTGCCGCCGCCGCTGGGCGCCGGCGACGGCTTCACTTTGCCCTCGCGCTCGGCCATCTTTGGAGGGAAGGCGGCCGGCTGCCACCTGCTCGACATCGAGGGGTACTCGCAGCTCGCACACTAAGGAGCTCCCCACTGGCCAGTGCATCAGGTCTCGTCCTTTCCCCGTCAGCGCGGGGGGTTCCTCCTGGCGGATCCTCTACTACCCCAACGGCGATCAACCCGAGGCCACCGAGTTCATATCCATCTTCCTCGAGTTCGAGCAGGGCGTCGCCGAGTCCGTGGAGGCGCAGGCCAAGTTCAGCCTGCTGGATCGGGCCGGGGAGCAGGTGCCGTCGCACAGCCACATCACAGATAGGCGCACATTCTGCCCCGGCGACGGCGGATTCGGCTACCGTAATTTCATCAAGAGGTCATGGCTGGAGGAGTCTGGCCATCTCAACGACGACTGCTTCACCATCAGGTGCGATGTCTTCGTCCCCAAGGAGCTCAGCACCGAGGACAGGCCTGTGGACCCTGTGCCCCTCCTGATGCCGCCGTATGACCTGCACCTGCATCTTGAGCGTCTCCTCGAGGCCAAGACTGGAGCCGATGTCACGTTCGAGGTTGGGGGCGAGACGTTCAGGGCGCATAGATGCATTCTTGCTGCCCGGTCGACGGTGTTTGAGGCAGAGCTATTCGGCCCGATGAAGGAGAGCGCGGACACCGCAGCCATACGCGTGGATGACATGGATGCAGAAGTGTTCAGAGCCTTACTTGGTTTCATTTACACGGACAGGCTACCTGACTGTCCACCTTTGGAACAGGTTACATTGGCTCAGCATTTGCTTGTCAGCGGCCGACAGGTACAACTTGGAGAGGCTGAAGTGGATTTGTGAAGAGAAGCTGTGCATGCACATTGATACGGGCTCCGTGGCGACCGTCTTGGCGTTGGCTGAGCAGCCCCACTGCCATGTGCTCAAGGAGGCATGCTTCCGATTCCTCTGCTCTCCATTGACTCTGAATGCCGCTATGGCAACTGATGGCTTTGATCATTTAACTAGAAGCTGCCCTGCTGTGTTGAAGGAGCTCATGTCCAATATTGTGGCTCGTGTGCCCGCTGATTACTAGGAAGGACATCAGGTTTTAGTGGGGATGTTTTGTTCAGGATGATATACCATGGGTGTCCAAAATTGCTGTTCGCTGTTCGGTCATTGCGTCCTGTGACTCTGAAGCTATGCTATCTATAATCAAGAATTATGCATAGTTTTGACAATGTCATGATTGCCAGTTTAATTGTAACCCTGCCATCAACATGAAAAGTCTTCTTTCATACATACCCTGAAGGTATTATAGTGCTTGATGCATACATGCATTTTGTTTGTACAGGCAGAAGCATGCTGGTTTCAACCATCACGTCTGCTATGATTGGAGATAGAATTATATCCATTGACTATGACAAACCTTTATTAGCCATGCCCGGTTCATGTAAACAAATATTTATAAGTTTGTGCCACATGCATCTATAAGTAATTAAACAGGAGTTTGAACTTTTCATTCTTATGATTGCTCAACAGTTCTACATTTTGTGTTATCCGAATGGATTGACATTTTCTAGTAATAACTATTTACCTGCTTACTAGTTTAATCTTGATCCATGAAGTCCAAGAAACAATTTATTTTGCTACCTCTTACTGAGTTTATGCTATTAGCCTTTTTTTTATAAGGATGCTATTAACCTTTTGACCTATGGATAGATTGAGTATGTCCATCTAGCAAGTTAACACTTAACATGAGTTTATTTGACAAGGGCATAATTGGAGGGTACACTTATACATCAGTCATTTTTCTGCCTTGATTATGAAAATTATCATTTTCATCGTAGGAAAGCTAATTTGATGTAATATTTATTTTGCTATACTGGTGCCAAATCGCTTCCCTATTCTTCTTTAACTCATGTTTGTTCTGAACTGGAATATGGCAATTGCTGTTTCACGAAATGAAACTTTATGATGCTGTCATTGGTAAGAGATATCAAGTCAGTTCGACTGAAAGATGCGTAATAATGGGGTGTACTTTTGTGCGTTGTTTTTTCATTCTGCAATATATGCCTTTGCTCAGGTCAGTAGCATAAATAGGTGGAAACCTGAAAGTAGACTTGCCTCAAGGTGCTAATTTGTGTTCTTGTATATTCTTCTGAAAGATATCTCTTGTAAAAATTTTACATCCCTTATTTGCATCGATGTCTCAGTGACACATGAGACCTACTCGTGTCAGTGACAACGGTGAATAAGGGATCAATGGTGCATACCACCGAAGTGAGAGAGAATAGCAGTATTGAGTCTAGCAGATGTACTGACACTCTGAATGCCAATGGTGGTCAATTATGGTTGAATTTCTGGGCTTTACCCTGTCCAGGTAAAAATCAAAATGTTTCTTTGGGGATCCGCCCGCAAGTCCGCAACAGTTTGGCACTAAAGAGGAGAAGAGTTGAAGTTGATGAATGAACCTGTATCTTCGATGCAATAACCTTGGTGCAGGCCAACAAATGCTTGGGTCTCCTAAACATGGAGGACGACACAAGAAGAAAGCTTGCTGAATGCAACTCGGCTCTGGAGGCAATTGTTGAAGTGCAGAAAATGTCAGTTGAGCACTTGAAAGTGATTGTCTTTTCGTGTCCACTGTGGAAATATCTATAGTAAGGTCAGTCTCAGTGGGGAGTGTCATAAGAATTAAATATCATGTCATAACAATAAATTTGTTGACATGACAGAGTTATTTATGAGAAGAGAAGAGAGAAGTGTCACGGGATGAGAGAGAATGTCATGGTGATGACACTCCTCCGGCACAGTTCTCAAGTTTCTAGTCTTGACAACCGTGCGACGACACTCTCCACTGAGACTAGCCTAAGGCTCATTTCTACACCATGGACTATAATGTCAGTCTCAGTGAGTGTTTCATGGCCACTAATTTCAATGCCACATCAGTAATTTTGCTGACGTGGCAAGGTAATTAATAGGGAGAGCTTCATCAAATGTGAGAGGAGTTTCATCACCACAAAACTCCTTTGACACAGTTATCTAGCTCGAAGTCTAGATAACTATGCAATGAAACTCTCTACTGAGACTGGCCTAATTATTCAAGCTTGAGACTAAGAGCACTAACCAGTCCACGAGAGTTTACAAATGGAGAGCACCACAGGTAGACTATAAAGCCAATGTTGATGGTTCATTCAGAGATCGAGACTGTCTCAGGGGTTAATTGGGGAGTAATTATAAGGGATCAAGCTAGTCCTTGTGTGGCAGAAAATTGAAATCTGGTAGTATTAGACGCGTTGGGATGATGCATTCTCTCCCTCTCTATCTCCCTCCCTCCCTCCCACTGAAACGATTGGGGATGCATTCTCGACTGAACTCCATGTCGTAAATGAAGCTTCGCATCTTGGCATTCCACTTGGACCATTTCTTGGGATGAAGGGTAAAGGCCCGGCCCATCGGCAGGATGCGACACTTTTGGGGTGCAAATGTACGGTACCAATTTATTCTCAAAAAAAAGTACGGTACCAATTCGGATATTAGTTTGAGCAAAGTCCTAGCCATCGAAGAAGGGAACCGTCACCCGCTCCACCCCTGCGTCGCCCTTGAGGCGACACGGGCGGCGCCGATCTTGCCAATGCAAGCAGCCGGCCCTCCGTCTCCACCACCGCTGGTCCCCCTCCTTTCCCACCTCCGGCATCTCGCTGGAGGCCGAAAGGAGTGGGGATCCATCTCTCCCAAGAGATTCTAGTAGATCGAGTGGTTAGGGTTAGGGTTCTCCATGCTGCGCTTTATGGTAAAGAAGATTTGTTTCCTTCTTCTCCTCTCCGGCAACGGTGACGAGATAGGGTGGCTTGGGTCGCTCCATGGCGGCACCGACGAAGGAGGTGACGACATCTATGGCGTCGACAACTTTCTTGGGGCAACGTCATGGAGAATTAGGTTTCCATATGGCGACATCGAGGTGAGGATGGTGCCGTCGTCATGAAATAATTTTCTCCGTTTCACTTCTCCGTTTTGTCGTGGTTAGATCCAACCACGATGAAAGGCTTGTGAGACTTAGTTTTTCCCCGAGCTGATGTCAATCAGTCTCGCATCGGATAGATTGGGATCAGTCTCTCTTCATTGGTGGCAGAACGAGGAAGAAAAAAAGACGCAAAATACGCAAGAAGGAAGAAAAAGATTGTGCTTGTTCCAGCCTAGAGGAATGTTGGTCGCCGTTCTTTGGGCGTCTATTCTCAGCCTGCAGCGTATGCCTGTGCGACATTCTATTTGATTTTTTACACTGGTTTGGGATTGAGATTTGAAGCTACTTAGTGCGTGAGTACATTGAGAGTGCTATTTGTAACTTAATGATGTACTCTTCTTTGATATAATACAATTTTTTCTTTGATCTCCAAAAAAGCCGGATATTAGTTTTCAATATTCAAATAAATTTTTGAATATTGTATACGAATGTAGACATTGGTTCTGGTATCCAAATTTTTTTTCAAGATATCGAATACGAATTCAGATACTGGTTTGGATATTCAGATAAATATTTTGATTTTGGATACGAATTCAGATATTGGTTTGGATGTTCAGATAAATTTTCAGATATCGGATTTAAATATTGGATAAAAATCTCAGTTCATATATTGGATACTGGATACGGATACAAAGATATGTATACGAATATATGGCCATGGATACGAATACAAAGCTATTGAATTCAGATGTTGGATACACTTATGAATTTAGATATTGGATACTGGATGCGAATACAAAGCCATTAATACATGACATATCCAACATTTTATTCAGATACATTCAGATTGTATCATCCGGCTCTTGTTTCGTTATCTCAAGTGCTAGATTCAAAACAAAATAATTTATTTCCTTATATGAATTTTAATTATTTGTCAGTCAGTGGAATTCTAGGCCCAAAGTGGCAGTGATGAAAGTTTATCAGTCATCAGCAACAACATAGGCATGCATTTTGTCTCTTGCGCTCCTCGGTCTTATTTGTAGCATGCATCAGCATTATATTAAATGCTGCTTATATTGGCGAGGTGGGACTAAAACAAAATGCGTGTTCAGGTAATGGGTAGAAGAGTCAAACGATCGGTGTGGGTCTGTATAGCGTGTGAACTATACACACGGTGTTGGGTGTGTAATGGAGTTTCAGTCCATCCTAGAAGATAAAAGACAGAAGTTTGTCCGGTACTCATGCGAGAAGGCACGACGGAGTTGCGACAAACTTTGACTACGACTATCTTGACTACTCAAGTGTTGTGTGCCAGTGGAGTGCGCTGATCAAAGATTTGGAGTGAAGCAGCCCGCAACATCAAAATTCGTTATTAAGACATTCAAAGTCAGAGTCTAGAGTTAGCAATTGTGTAAATCTGAGTGTGTGCGTTTCTTCACTAGATTTTTGGGATAAAGTTTTTACTGAGTTGCACATGAATTACACTACTACAAAAAACATTAACGGGAACGGTTTTTTTACATTAACGGAGGCGGTTTTGGCAACCGTCTCTAAGCTGATGTCTCTGTTAATCATGGATTAACAGAGACGGTTGCGTTACAAAAACCGTCTTTGTTAATGCCTATTAATAGAGACGGTTTTGTTACAAAAACCGCCTCTGTTAATGATTTCACAGATTAAAAAAAATTGATTTTGAATCCTAATTTTGTCAGGCCACACATATTATTTCCACTAATAACAACCAAGCTCCACTAAGATCAAACCGTCTCTGTTAATGATGTAATCTTCAGTTACATCCACTAGATCACTACAACCAAGCTCCAGCCAATAAGGTTCTGTGCAAAATATCTCTAGGGACTCCAAAACAACACAAAGCCACAAACTTGCATGAACACTTTGATCAGCTTGCAACCAGCTTCAAACACCCCTTACTAGCATTTCTTCCAGAACTGCCTGAAAGTCAATATGGCATGGAATCGGTTAATTTTTTCAGTGTAGTATGAGAAAAGAAAATGCCATACAACTACTCAAAATGCTGTTAGTGTCATATGGGTGGATGGCAAATAACACAAGTGTAGTTTTCCGCTTATTAATTACAACAGCACCTAACTAAGCATACTAGTACAGCTTTCCACTTATGTAGTTATGTACACATCACATAACTTTTGAATGGAAAGTAGCTCAGGACAAGGTTTCAGTTCAGAATTGCTATGATCAAAACCCCATCTATCACAGAAAATATTCTCCATGTAAGCTCCATAGTGTGTACCCTTCTAGGAAGCCATCACATATCAAGTGCTCTCATACATCACTTGCCTCTCTCCAAAATGAGTTAACATACTTTCTACAAGGACATGGTATCTTGTTGCCCACTACTGAATTCCTAAATGAAAAAACCAAGAACTGTTCACCCCTTGCAAATATGCCTTGGTGTGCCTACATGTAATTTTTTTTGTGAAATTGTATATTAACTACACTGCACTACACTTCAAGTATTTCTGAAATAATTGGGTTGTACCTAGCATCATTGTTGATCCATGTCTTATCCATGAGGAGATAAAGTGGATTTCAGATTGTATCTTTTGAAGGAGCTAATGTTAACTACACTACACTACTGGAGATTATATCATTGTTGATACCTGTTAACTACACTCGAGAACGCAACCACACAACTTATTAGAAGCTTAAAGGCAATGCCAGTAAGGCATGGGATGTAGAGAAACAGAATCATACGTTACACAATCTCTTCACCCAAGCTAGGAGGCCAGCTGCTGCAAATATTGAAGATGCCCAGAAAGTTCCAAATGCTTGCAGATAGGTTATATTCCTGCAGAGAAAAATATGTATGAGACAAGAGGCATATCTTATGAAGAAATGAAGCCGACATTACTACTGCTGTAAAGTTTGTTATTTATCTATACTATAAAGGACGACGAAATTTTCGTACCAGGGTTACTCTTACCCCTCCAACACCGTCGGATTTTATGATAGACGATCGGACGGTCTAGATTAATCTGAAGAGTCCAAGTTGACTACGTTACTCCTACAACGTTGGATTTTATGATGATCGAACGCTCTAGATTAATCTAAAGAGTCCATGTTGACTACATCATTAATTTAATAATTTTTTAAAACACGTGCCTGTGGCACGTGCCCTTCTGCTAGTAATATATAAAGCCCCAGAATATTTGCTTCCTATCTAACCATGCAACTACATGTGAACTGAAAGTATTTGTTACCTTCGGCTGTATGATCCTTCAATGAGCCAGCATTTTCTCAGTAACTAAATTCACCGATGAGGCAGCAAGGAGGTTGCTCGGCACAGATAAAAGTTAGGTGATCATCTGAAATGTATCTGGCAAGATGCAAATGAGCTTTTTAACACAGAATATGCAATATTAGTTAGAGCATATATATGCAAGTAAGTGCCCTCTACTTTTCAGTTCATCCATGTGAAACTAAGGTTTGCATATTACTAGCTAATAATGAGTATAAGAGCAAGTACTACCAAGTTCAGTGCATAAAATTGAAGTCCAATGGAGATCTACCATGTGAAACTACAAGCTTTACATATAACAGCAAAGTACTACCAAGTTCAGTACATCGAATTGAAGTCCAATGGAGAATAGATCTGGGCTAGAAATACAAAAACCGATAGCTGAACTAAAATAGAAATCCTGGAATCATTCAGAACCACATATTAAACTAAGCTGTTGTGTGTATAAACGGAATATAAGCATAAAAAATGGCTGCATACTTTGAAACTATTGTGTTCATGTGAACACATCCACAAATGGCTGCTAGACTTGCAACACAACACAAGCTGAATAGAAGGATTGCAAGTCAATATAATGGAAATGCCCAAACCATCAACATCACCAAGCAAATAAGATTACAAGTCAAGAATGCACTCTGCATTTATGAATGCAGGACCAACAAATACAGGTCAGATCCATCCAATAAACGAATTGATATATCATAGCAGTGGAAAACAATGGGCCATGCCATGAGAGTCCCTAGCCAACATGGAAAATTTTGCCCACAAACAATCACAAACATGGTAAGGGATTGATCCTAATTCCCATAGCTGCATGCCATGCTACCACCAACCAGATTGATCATTGACTGAACTCAAACTAAGTTCCCCTACAAATCTCAAATTGAACGCCTAAAAGGCACCATGGACTTTTCTACTTTCTATACCTCACACAGTTTATCATACAGGAAGACAATCGATGGAGCTAATTATGAGTCGCCTAGGTGAACATAAAAGAGTGATTTCTTTCTTCTTAATAAAAAAAAACATGAATCTCTGGAGAATGTAATACTGAGGAAGGCACCAGAATGTGGTACCATCTATGCCTAGGACTCTTCAACCAAATCGATCAAAGCACAGCCTGATTTATGATTATAAGAAAACTGTCCAAGCACACAGTACCAGACGGCCACATGAATAATCAACAGGGCGATACAAAAGGAAATTCGCAAAACCAGTAGAAGGAGAGTCCACTCACTTCTCATCGAGCTTGCGGATCTCCTCATCGATCCTCCCACGCATCTCGGCCAGCAGAGCTGCGTCCGCCTCCAGCATGCCTGCGGTGACCAGCGACTCAAACAGCGGCGCCATGTCTGGACACAGAAAGCCAAATCACATCAGGGAGCCGCACGTCCGAGGAAGCGGCAGGGGAGGAGAAGAGGGGCGGCACGGTACCATCGGATTTGACGGTGTCGAGGACCTCGGCGCGGAGGGCAACCTTGGAGAGGTCGTCGACGGCGGGGTGGGAGAGGAGGAAGAGCTTGTGCGCCAGCACCAGGTGCCGCTCCTGCTTTCCATCCTCGCCGGCGCCGCCGTCCATCTCGCTCGCCGCCATGGGTAGCAGATCTGAACGGCGGGGCGACGGCGGGGGATCTGACCGGCGGCGGTGGCCAGGTAGGGTTGCGTTAGGGTGTGGGGGGTGGCGGCGATACGGGAGGGACCGGGAGTCGGGACGAGAGTGAGAGCAGCGAAGCGATAACGTGAGTTGCGTTCAGGGGTAAAATGGTCATTTCTATTGGTGGGTCCCACATGTAGTATTAACTGAGACGGTTGTGTTACAAAAACCGCCTCTGTTAATCGTTTTTCCGAGACGGACACTTTGCACCGCCTCCGTTAATGGATCGTCTCCGCCTCCGAAAATGATTGGCATTAATAGAGACGCATACATTTTGCAAGTGTCTCCTAAAATATTTTGGCAGTGTCTCCTAAAATGTTTTTTGTAGTAGTGTTAGTTGCTAAGGGCACTCCTTACAGCCAGACTTTGAGTTGTGATTTGGCCTCTTTCATTAGAAGTAGTTGTTAGGTCTTGTTGTGTCAGCCAAGACCAAATAGGTGAGGGGCTATTTGTTTGGGACGCGCCTTGCAGGCAGAGGTAAAGGGATCCCATTCTTTGTATAAGAGAGGCCAAATAGTGGCCTACTGATTTATTTGTAACATCTAGGGTATCGTGTAAAATTGATGGACCTATTTGTAATATTCAACCCTACCAATAAAATAAACATAAATTGTCACCTTCTACTCTTAATAAGTAGAGTCTAAGGGCTTGGAGAAGAGAACTCTTGGCCATTTGTTTAATTGCTCACTTAATCATTTGGCGGCTTCTTCTCTCATTTTTCCTCGGCAAAATAGCCATGTTGGTCCCTCAACTTTGCCCTGAGGGTCAAGTTCATCCCTTAACGTTCAAATCGGCAAATCTAGTCCATCAACTTTTGTTTATGTGTCAAACTCATCCTTATATGACTTCCCATACTAGCATGAGACTATTGTAGAAAGTCCTTTTTGCCCTCATATTTTCCTTCTCAATTTCCATTGCCGGCGTTTGCATTAAACATAGCCTGTATGGGTTGTATGCACGCCCCTAATAATGCATGATGAGCAAACTAAATATTGTAATCTTGAAACATCCCATCAACGAACTATATTTTTTGAGAACGTGCATGGCGCGTTTTTGTATTAAGCGAAAGAGAGTACGCAGTACAAAGTTTAATTGAAACAACCGAAAGAAAGAGAAACTACTACTAAACTAGAACGGTAGGGCTCTGATCACTAACAATGTGGCCAAACCGCTGAAGCCTGCCCTATCCCAAAGTTTTGCTTCTTGAATAATGTGTGGGGCAAGCGTCACCGGTTGGAGCGTCGTCCACTCATGGACCCTTCTGTTCTGCTCCTTCCAAATCGACCGTGTGACCAATAAGACTATGGAGTCGAAGCCTTTGCGACTAGTCTTGGGGATTCTCTTCCAGCTCCGAAGCCACGAATCAGAAACATGTTCTTCAATCTAGGGAGTGGCCCCTTGTAGCCGGATGTAAGAAAGCAGCCGAAACCAAGTTTCCTTGCTGAACATACAACCGATCAGTAGGTGGTCCGGCGTCTCGACTTCCTGCGCACATAGCGCACATTCATCCCTATCTCGTAAACCATGACGTTTCAATCTGTTGGACATCCAGCAGCGACCATGCAGGGCAGCCAGCCAAAGAACCGGCACTTCCTAAGGGCTTGCACCTTCCAAAGTTGCCTAGCGCCCTTAAGATCTTCCCGACCCAGAAAAATGGCATGATAAGTCGAGGCAGACGAAAATTCACCATCACTGGTCCACCGCCAAATAAGCCGGTCTAGCACCTGGGACAAGGTCCAGGTCCGGAGCATGCCCCAAACGCGGATGTATTGCACGACCACCTGAACCATCAAGGCATGCGAGATGTCTCGCACCCAAGAGCGGTTAGTAAGCCCCTCCCTGACCGTTCACGACCTACGTATTCGGTCTGGAACCGCCACCCAACAGTTGGGGGCCAAGAACTCGATGGAGCATCCATTTATCCAGTTGTCCATCCAGAATAAGGCGACCTCACCATTCCCGACCTGAATTGAAGTTGAAGCATTGAAGAAGGGCAACATTTGGCAATCACTCCTGAAACGAAGCCCACCCCAAGGACGCACCTCACTTCATGCAAGCTAGAGCCAATGTATTCTGAGTGCCATACCCATGATATGTAGGTTCGGCAGGCTGAGACCGCCTAGTTCCTTAGGACAACTAACGTTGACCCAGGCGACCGCGCATTTTCCACCCGAAGCAACCTCGGTCCCACACCATAGAAAGCCCCTTATCAGCATTTCTGTGGTCTTGATTGCCCAAGGGGAAATGGCAATTTCCATAGAAATGTAGACTGGTATGGCGCACAGTGTAGATTTGGCAAGGATAAGACGACCACATCGGTTAAGTAGCCTACCGTTCCAAGTCGGTATATGAGAGGCGACCTTATCGACCAAAGGTTGCATCACCACTTTTGGTAATCTACAGATGGAGAGGGGTACCCCCAAGATAGGTGCAAGGGATGTGGTGGTCCATGCATCAGATGGGTAGGCTTTGCTCTTCGAATAGTTGTCGTCCCCATGATGACAAATCAAACCATTTCATGATTTCAAAACAATGCACGTACGTACATTTAGCTTAAGAATTAGCCACATGTTAAGAGTTAGAACAAAGGTTTGCCCAACTACTGCATACAAGCTTAGCCTAAATTATTTTGCCCATGCGTGTACATTGCGGTCCATAATTATTACACAACACATACATGGAGCATTGGTCAGTGTACAAGAAAATCACAAAAAAATTCATGCAGGGGCGCCTACATACTTAAACTTATGGAGTGTAGTGTACACGATGCATGCAGCAGCTACACGTTGCAAGTATCAGTACCAAGATCATGCATATTTTTCTTGTCAAACTGTAGCTAATTGGAAGGAAAGGAGCTAAGGGCCAACCTGACTTTTCTCATTTGTTTCTATAGCTGATATGGAGTGCTATATCATCTTAAGGACACGTTTGGCCCAAAATCAAAAGTTGAGGAACTAAATTGACCAATTTAAAAATTGAGGGACGAATTTAACCCTCCGGTCAAAGTTGAGGGACCAAAATGACTATTTTTCCTTTTTCCTCTTTCGTCTATCTGTTTGGGATCTTTGATCCAACATACGACGTGTACACTTCACATTAACAATTAGCTCAAACGTAAATGAATTCATATATCACTCATACAATTAAGGAAAAAGTCCTTTCACCCCCCTCAACTATTATCATAGTCCGGATTTCCACCCCGATCTCTAAAACCCGGTATCTGAGCCCCATTAACTCTTAAAACCGGTCATTTTTCACCTTGAGGGGTCTGGAGGGTAGTTTTGTCCAGTGGGGGATTAGATCTGAACAAGTGGGGTTTTTAAGGGGTTTTTTGTAAAACTATCAAGACTCATAAATTAGGGTTGTGGTTCCCATTTTTTCAAGGAGGCTTCGATTAAATGTGCTATGGGCACACGAGGCAACAATGGCTGTTCTCTCGCCGGAGGCGGCACTTGGGTCGCTAGCTTGCCGGCTCGATAGCTCAGCCGGAGAGGGACTGGGCAGGGCATGTCACCGGGGTCGCAAGCCTGCAGAGCGGCCGTAGGAGGACGGTAGTGATTCGGGCGGGAGGCAGAGGTGGCCGTGTGGCTGCCCTGACTGGCCGGTGGCACTACCAGAGTGGCTGGAGCATTGTGGACCAGGCACGGCTAAAGGAGGGGCGGGAGACGGGCGAAGGCAGATGACTGGGGCTATGGTGGTTGAGGGCGGCAAGGTGGTCCGTGGCTATGGCGGCTCGGGCGGGACTCCTGCAGCGAGACAAGGCGGATCTAGGGCAGCGCTGGAGAGGGGAGGGGAGGGGCGGAGAACCGTGACTCGGGACCGTGCACGACCGGAGTCGTGGCGACAATACTGCATGGTCAGGCGCCCGAGAGGAAGGAGGGAAGGGCGACCTCGGCACGACCAAGGCGCCAAGGCAGCAGCACTCGACAACTCCGCTCACGGGCAGAGCGGATGGCAACGCGAGGGACGGTTGATGGGTGGGATCTACTGCCACATTGGACAAAACCGTCCTCCAAACTGCTAAGGGTGGGAAAACAACTAGGGGCCTCTTTGGCACGGCTTCATGCTGCTCCAGCTCCGGCTCCTTCAGCACTGTTGAGCTGTTCATACACTATTCACTGAAGCTGTTTTTTAGCTCCACGCTACAGTCAACGGAGAAGATGGTGGAGCTGAAAATTGTGGCTTCACCGGCTCCTTGCTACATTTGCGCTACAATGGATGGAGCTGTTTCACGTGGAGCTGTGCCAAAGAGGCCCTAGTTTTAAGAGTCGAGCAACCATAAATATCCCGTTTTAGAGATGTGGGTTGAAATCCGAACTATAAGCAATAGTTGAGGAGGTCACATGGACTTTTTTATAATTAATTAAGGAATATGTGTATGAGACTGCTCTCTTATCAAGTATATTATATATTGTTACTATGCATATGGCCCATATGGCTTTTGACGTTTTGCAGTTTTGTTCGCACGCGGCACGCCACGCCACGCCTAGTGTCGCCGCCAGCCATCGACTTACGGAAACCTTCCCCTTCGGCTTCCCTTTCCCCCAATCGCAAGAACTCAACGGCCGCAAAACCCTCGCCGCCACTCCACCGAGAACATGCCGCCACCCGCAAGCACCGCCGGCGACCTCGACGACGATGCCCTATCGTCGTCGTCCATCGTCGGTGGCACCGTGACGGGGCACCACCTCCTCCACATCGACTGCTACTCGCGCACCAAGGAGGATCTCCCCAGCGGCCAGTACATCGATTCTTGCCCTTTCAGGGCGGGGGGTTCCTCTTGGCACATCAGTTACTACCCCAATGGCGAAACATCCCAAGCTCTCGAGTTTGTGTCCGTCTACCTCAATCTTGACCAGAGCATCGCAGAGCCCGTCAAGGCGAGAGCCAGGTTCAGTCTGCTCGATCAGGCCGGGGAACCGGTGCCGTTGCACAGCTGGACCACAAGGATGCACGATTTCTCCAAGGCCACCAGTGGATTTGGGTACAATAAATTCCTGAAGAGGGCATGGCTAGAGGAGTCGAAGCATCTCAAGGATGACCGCTTCACAATCAGGTGTGATGTCATCATTAACAAGGAGCTGCGTGCGGAGGGTGAGGGTAGGATGCCTCAGCTCCCGTTGGTTGCGGTGCCGCCGTCGAATCTGCACCAGAATTTAGGTGATCTCTTGGCGTCCGAAGAGGGCGCAGATGTCATCTTCCAGGTAGCCGGCGAGACGTTCAAGGCACACAAGTGTGTTCTTGACTTCTTGCTGCCCGGTCGGCCGTCTTCAAGGCAGAGGTGTTCGGCGCAATGAAAGAGAGCGCGGATGGGGCGGTCATACGCATCGACGACATGTACGCACAAGTGTTCAGGGCTTTGCTACGTTTTCTTTACACTGACACATTACCGGAAGGCTTAAATGTGAAGGGGAAAGAAGGTGCAGCAATGGCTGAGCATTTGCTTGTTGCAGCGGATAGGTACAACCTGGAGAGACTGAAGCTCATTTGTGAAGATAAGCTCTGCAGCCACATTGATACAGACTCTGTTGTGACAATCTTGGCATTAGCTGAGCAGCACCACTGCCATGGGCTTAAGGAGGCGTGCCTCAGGTTCCTGAGCTCCCCATCGACAAGAAATAGAAGCTGCCCCTCTGTTTTGAAAGAGATGATATCCAAATTCAAACAATATTGCTGCTCCTGTGCCCATTGATTTCAAAGAATCAAGATAAGACAACGTCAGGTTTCAGCGGGCATGTTTTGGTCTGGATGACAAAATGCACCAAGCGCTGCTGCTAGAGGTCCAGGTGGTGCATGCTAATGTTGTTCTTTAGACTAGGCAATGCACCTCTCCATCTTCTTTTTGTTCAGTCATATTGCACCTTTTATGACATATGGCTTTAATTATTTATCGTGTAATTTCAATTCTACTAAGCAAGAACTAGCTAGGAAGACAATTTTGTGAACGTCCAGTTACTTGCAAACCTCCTTGTCGACATGGAAGCTGTCTTCTGTCATACATATTTATCTTAGGTAGTTGCAATGTTTGATGTCTCTTGCACTATGCTACATGTTTTTTGTTATGATTTTCAGTCAAGGTAGCTGCATACTGTTTCACTTGTGGTATGATTGGAGAGCTATTGTCATATCTTTTAACTATGGCAGACCTTTTTGTCCCTTGCCATGGCTGATACATAATACAAAGATTGTGGTGGCTGCACTTAGAAGTTATTGTTAAGCAGATGTTTGGGCTTTACATTTTGGGATCGCATAAAGATTTTAGCTCTTGTTGCTTCCCCGATGGGTTATCATTTTATCAGTCTCATAACTGTGTATCACTTTAGTTTATTCATGGCCCATGAAGTCCAAGTAACAACATACATCTTTTTTCTATCTCTCTTGTTGCCTTGATGTTATTATTGATCAAGTGGCAGATTGATTATGTGTGTAACGGTTGACAGGTGAATTGGATGATGCAATCAGATATGGTTCAATTTTTATGCACGTTTACCTGTATGGCTTGCCACGGTGAAAGTTTGATAGAAAATGAAAGAAAACATATGTAGTATTTCACTGTTGAGATCCTATCCGAATTTCATAACCTTTTTCCTTCATCTGCAAGGGTTGTCCTCATCACCATTCTTTGACTTCCAAATTGAGCAGGGGTGAACATGAAATGTGAACGGCTAGATTCAACAACGAATAATATTGCACTTGCTATTGTGCTGATTTTTTCTCCCCTGGTAGTAAATCAAGGTATAATTTGATACCTCATAGTGCTAATCAATTTGATAGCAAATTGTACACCTGTATCTGCCTGTAGATCTTTCTGAAAACTGGTGGTGATTTCATTTAGGAATATATGGTAGTTTTTCAATTGGCACTGATCTTCAAAGATCAATACACCTTCTCTGCACGGTATGCCAAACCATGCCCTGCCTTTATCGTGACATATGCAGATATGCTTCTTGACATCCGACTAAACCCATCTTTGTCAGAAATTCAGAATGTTGATGAAGACATTAGCCATATGTGTTCTGCAAGTACAATTACTACTGAAGCTAGTATTCTTTTGTGGTCATTCTACGAAGAAACAAGGCTGGCATTGGACATTGTAAAGGTTTACGAGTGAAGCAGTGATAATATGTTTTCAACACATTAGCATACACATGCAGCTTGTTCACTGTGCAGCTGTGTAAATGGTATGCTGGTGACAGACTTCGCATGGGTCATGGAATATCTCTTAAATTTCATGGTTAAAAATGATGGTTATTAAATACATAGCTAAATTTCTTCTAATGCAGATTATTTTCTCTTGATGTTGACATGATGCTTATATAATTACATTTTATGCCATATGTGCTCCATTCTGTCAAGATTGATGTGAACTTTCGCAATTTGAAGTACCATTCCACCTTGCTGGCCCATCGAGACTTATTATTAATTTTCCTGTCGACGGGCCAAGAATAACCTGGCCAGGCTGAAGATGGGCCCTGTCGAAACGGCCCGGCCCGACCAGTCAGCAGGACCCATCGCCAGTGTCCCCACCTGTCATCGCCTCACAGAACCCCTTCTTCTCCCTTCGGCTTCCCCCCCCCCTTTTTTGGGCCCCCCAATTGCCCAAAATCTCCAAAGCGCAACGGCGGAAAAACCCTCGCTGCCACTCCACCTCTCACATGCCGCCGCCCGAGCGCGCCGCCGCCGACCTCGGCCGTACCATCTCGGCATCGGTCATCGTCGGTGGCACCGTGACCAGGCACCACCTGCTCCAGATTGATTGCTACTCGCAGACCAAGGAGGAGCGCGCCACCAGCCAGTATGGTTCACATTTCCGGCGAAATTTCGCCGGAAGATCCGAAATTTCGGTTTTTTCGTGGGTGAGCAAAAAATATAATTTCGGCTAAAAATTTCGGAATAACTCAAATTCAAAAGGGTCATATAGGCTGAATGCGCTTGAATTGACAGAAAGAAGCTATTGGTGCGGTGGTAGATACGTTTCTTCCGAACAGACAGGTTCCCGGTTTGATTCTTCCGCTCGTCACAATTTTTATTTTGCCGAAATATTTTTTTATTCACCGAAATTCCGGGAATTCGGTTTTTTCGGAGGGGAACGAATTTTTTTTTTCAATCCGAAATTGAAAACCCGCCAGTGCATCCAGTCTTCCCATTCAGCGCAGGTGATCACTCATGGCGCATCGGGTACTTCCCCAATGGCTACAGATCCAGCGCCGCTGAGTTCATATCTATCTTTCTCTACCTCGACGAGGACGTCGCCCAGCCGGTCAAGGCACGATTCAGGGTCAGCCTGCTCGATCAGGCTGGGGAATTTGTGTCATCGCACAGCCACATCACAAAGATACACGGTTTCTGCACCGCTGCCCGTGGTTACGGCTTTGTTGATTTCATCAAGAGGGCATTGCTGGAGAAGTCGGAGCATCTCAAGGATGATTGCTTCACCATCAGGTGTGACGTCACCGTTACCACGGAGCTCCGTGCGGAGAAGAGGCGTCCGGCGTCTCCGTTGGTTGTGGTGCCGCCGTCGAATCTGCACCGGAATTTCGGTGATCTCCTGGCATCCGAAGACGGTGCGGATGTCACCTTTCGAGTTGCCGGGTACGAGGTTCAAGGCGCACAGGTGTGTCCTTGCAGCCCGGTCGCCTGTCTTCAAGGCAGAGGTCTTCGGCACAATGAAAGAGAGCACAAGCAGGGCAGCCATACCCATACATGACGTGGATCCACAAGTTTTCAGGGCTTTGCTCAATTTTGTGTACACCGACGCACTGCCGGATTTCCAGGATATGGAGAAACACGAAGATGCTGCAATGGCTCAGCATTTGCTTGTCGCTGCGGACAGGTATAACCTTGAGAGGCTGAAGCTGATTTGTGAAGATAGGTTGTGCAGCCATATTGATACAACCTCCGCTGCATCCATATTGGCGCTGGCTGAGCAGCACTGCCCTGGGCTTAAGGAAGCTTGTTTCAGGTTCCTGAGCTTCCCATCGGCTCTGAATGCTGTAATGACTACTGATGGCTTTGACCACTAACTAGAAGCTGCCCCTGTGTTCTGAAAGAGCTTATGTCCAATATTGCTGCTCGAGTGCCGTTGATTTCGATGAAGCATTCTGAGGTAACATCAGGTTCAGTATGATGTTTTTTTTTGAGAATTACACAGTACAACGCAGACGCTCACAACACGCATGCACACTCACCCCTATGAATACACGTACGCAAACCCTACCCCTATGAGCACCTTCGAAGGACTGAGCACCCGGCAGATCTGGAAATTCTCGAAGTCACCATTGGCGCCTCGTTGTCGACGGGAACGCCGCTTACCACTTAACGCATAACGCCGGTAATTCCTGAAAAATTCCAGGAAAAGGTGCGAGCACCAGGATTTGAACCCTGGTAGGTAGCGTCTCACTGTCCTACCATTGGACTACAAGCCAATTCGCAGGTTCAGTATGATGTTTTGGTCTGGATGATAAACTAAGGACAGCTACAAAGTATTAGTTCAAGGGCTAGTAGTCTATGTACAGCTTTATCATCGTAAGGAGGCAATGTACCTATGATCTTTATCTTCTTTTGGTTTAGCCATTGCATCCTTTACGGGTATACTATTAACTGTGTAATGTAACTAAACTATCTATATTAACTGTGCAATATTGGCAGTGTGATGAATGTCTAGTTACTTGTAAGCCTCCACTTTGACCTGGAAATTGTCTTCTTTCATACAGTTCTCGCATATACTACTGCAATGCTTGACGTTATACCTGGGTTATGCATGCTTTTTCTGATTTTCAGTCCAGGCAGTTGCATTTCAGTTCTGAAGCTACATGGTTGACTATTGTTACTTGCCATGGGCTGATTCGTACAATTTAGAAATTATTATGGTGACTGAAGTAGTGATTAAAAGTTTAAAACAGGTGTTTTGACTTTGCATTTTGAGAATGGCTTAAAGATTGTAACTCTTGTCATTGTTGGTCACTTGCCCTGATGGGTTATCATTTCCTCAAGGTCATAACTGTATATCTGTTTAGTTTATTCGTGCTCCATGAAGTCCAAGTAACTTTTTTTTTTCTATCTCTTGCTCAATTGATGTTATTGACCAATGGATACATTGGATATGTTTTTGTAACTGTTCGCACTTTACAAGGGAATAATTGGAGGATGCAATCAGTTATGAAGCTGCCTCTCTGTTTCATGAGAGCTTATGCCCAATATTGCTGCTCAGCCAACATCAGGTACCTGAGCTTCCTAACTGGTGGCTTTTATTTGAATGAAGCATGAGTAGGCAACATCAGATTTCAGTAGGATGTTGTTTTTCTTGGTATGACAAACTAAGGACAGCTACCAAGGACTTCTACAAGTGTTAGTAATCATATATAGCACTATTATCTAAGGAGGCAGTGCACCTCTCTATCTTCCTTACGTTCCTTTATCGCATATTATATAGTATTAGCTAAGCTACTTCAGTACATCTTGCACGATTGGACCAAGGATCCAACGCTGAGTATAAATAATGGTGTGCGTTATGTTTTGCCCGAAAAGTATTGTACTGTTCGTATGATTGAACCTTCCCTGTTTCCTCGTACGATATGTTCATTTGTCCATTATGTATTCACACTTTACCTCCCAACTACCTCAATTAAATGTTCTGTTCATTGATTGACATGATGGCCATACATTCGTTTCTTTGGATATCATATTGTACCGATGAACTAAATGAACAAATGAACATTTTGTACACAGTCATTTCATTCCCTCTCTGCTACGCCTGGACGAACAGACGCTCCGGAAATTTGAAAGCTTCCTTTATTGGTGCTCATCTTCTGATGAAAAAAAATGTATATTCAATTTGGACAACTATGTGTATATATCGTGCCAACACGGCTTCGAAGTATCACAACTACATGTTCACTATGGCCAATCAGTTCTCAATACCACAGGTTGCCTCATATCCACAATCTTTCTGCTATACTCATTTATCCGGGCAAACGCATAATTAACCCAAAATTTGCTTTTCTTTCAGCCACATCGTTGGGAAGATTACAACAGCAAGGGTTTTACTTTCCTTTATTTGTTCAATGAAGCTAGTAGTTGCATGCTGGTACATTTAATAATGTAATTTCAAAATTCTGAATATATATCAACGATTGCTTACAGGAATTAATTATGTAGGTTTTCCCTGGAGAAGTTACGGATCATTAAGCGATAAAGTAAATTGTGGAGGCCGTCTTGTGCTGACCTGCCGCAATGGTTACTCAACTTATCTGTCGTGGAGTTTATACGAAAATGAAGCGTTTATAGTTGCTGGATGGAATGAGGTGTGGACTAGGTTCCAACTAAATGCCAATTCAAAGGCAATTATCAGTATTCTGGATGGCACTATATTATTAATGTCCTTTTACGATGAGCACAACAACACGAGAAACTTATATCTTGCTCCAATAGTTGAGCACTGTGAAGCATGCCGTGAAGGTACGGTGATTACTTGATCTCTATCGTCTTCGAATCAATTATTGACGTCATTGGACCAGAATTTGCTGATATTTTTATTTGTAGATACATACCTGACTTCAGTAATCATTAACGAACATGGCACATACATTTTAGTTCGTACAGTTGATCCAAGGATGGTTGAGTGGTCAGCAAGATCAAGGGGTTAGCCGTGTACAGACACCGATGACAGCACGTAGTGAGTAATAATTTTATTTAAAACGGACCAAATAAACGTTTAAATTGATCTATATTTTCTTCCATGTACAGATGACTGGGCAAGAGGAGGACTTGGTATAACAGACGAACTTTTCTATATTTGTCAGCACATAAATTTAGTTGCTCCGCAAGTTGGTCGCCTTCTTAGTATTGTCAAGGATGGATCAGAACCACCTCCAATTCTCGTATTTAGGCTAACAAAGACACATTTCCAGCATGAACTGGTAAGTCATTTGTATGTCGCACAAGATAAATGTAACTATTTGAATATATGCTAATTATGATAATACGTATCATGTCCAGCGTATCCCTAAATTGTTTACCTATAACTGGCTTCCAAAGACAAGAAAGTTTTCAAGCTAACTTGCGATCAACGAAGTTTAAAGGGAGAAATAAATTATCATCGGAGGGGCGATGGTCGCGGATCATTACAATCGGGCTGGAAGCAATTCTTGACTGCTGTTGGTGCTGAGCCAAATTCAATTATGTGTATTAAGTTTAGTCTTTTTTCAGATTCCATTCCTTTCGAGGGAAAACTTTATGTCATTTAGTATGGAAGTCTCCTACATTTTCAGTTTGTATCATTGTGGTGTTGTACTATGAAGCTAATGTAAAATATTAATAAGGCTGCCTATATCCAAAATGTACATTCGTTCGTTTGTTTGTTATTTAACGTTTCGTTCTTCTGTCCAAAACGTTCGTGCCATGATGAACTATACTATAAGTCCGTGTATACTATATGTAAATCATCGGTTCTATTCCTTCATCCTTGCTTACTTATATATACGGGTGGACACCTCCATTAGTTCAACTGCAGTGCCCAGCAGTACTAAGTTCTCAATTTCAGTAGCATAGAGAATTAGGATATATGATGCATTTTAGCGCACAAGAGTTCGAGCATCTAAACCCATTAGCATATGCATTGTGGCCAAGATGGGTCACTCATATGATTACCACCAATTTCTTCACCCCTGCACTGTCCATTCTGGTGGAAATAGGTCCACAATGTGCAATATATGTGTATACAGTGCACAGCGAGCAATGAACATTCAGACCCAATTTGCCCAATGTTCTTGGAATTTAGGCATGAAAATCATGCAGTAGTTAGAATCCGCAAAGCTCGATACAGAGATATAGTTGCAGTTTCTGAAATGAGTGGTCTGCTAGATGTGAGCGACATCCATCCATACCTTATTAATGGGATGAGTTGTTTTCATACATGAGAGTGGAGGTAAGAGGAATAAAAATAAAAATGGATATTGTTGTCGGAATTGCCATAGAGAACTTATGGAGTCTTACGAGTTCTGCTCGATCAAGTGCAAAGTTAACAACTATGCTCTTCAGACAGTGCAGGCGCATCCCAGAGCCAGATCAAGGAAAGGAGTAGCTCGCAGGCCCCATATTAGTATGTAGCAATACAATTATTTAGCTTATATGTAATGTACTTTCAGTACGTATCTTTATGGAGTGTATTGCTTATTTATACGAAATATATTGTAATTTACGAACAAGTAAATGAATGATATAGAAACTGTTGCATAATGCTCAGTTACAATATATTAGACAGTTTAATATATGATATTACATATTGTAATTAACACTCCGTTACATGCTTAATTGAACTATTTATACATTCTACGCACCAACATAGCTAATAATATCAGTGAGTCCATCAAATGGATGCTCCAGTGAACCTAGTTTTAATTCACTAAATGTGATATTTTTGCTCCATATTGGAGCTAAGTACACCCATTCAGAATCAGAGACAAAGCAACTCATATCATTGCCAATCTCCTGTATCTGAGGCACTTCCTTATTAATGTCGCATTTGAACATTGGCTTCTGGGCAGTCAAGCGTAGCTGAAACATACATGGGCATCAGATGAGGAGTAGAATGTGGACATAAAAATTAACTATATACTGTATAGCATGAAAAGTAATTGGCCACATTATACCTGAGGCGATGTGATCTGTAATTCACTGATGGTAGTTGAAGAACTTCCGGATAATAATGACACACCAGATGCAGCACTGGCTTTCTGTTGACTGGACAATTTGTCTGTTAAATGATTGGATCTTGCAAATCGATTTATTATATTTACTATCGATTTACCATTTTTTTTGGAGACATCATTGTTGGCATTCGATGGTAACACCGTGTGCCTGCTGCGTCTTGGAATGAGGGACACTGTAGATTTGGCCTTTTTGGAAACAATGCATTGCGAAACTTCATCATTTGATGAGTCTGTAGCATCAGGATCGAAATAAAAAACACTTAGCTTGGTGGGACGCATCGGTGTTTCTTTGGATGACTTCATCACTCCGAAAATCAATAGAAAGTTCTATTCATGGAAACTTCTTTCTTTGCTGTGTATGGTGGCATACCACAGAAGCATGCAGCGATGTTTATAGATGCAAGTTAGCTATGATCACTTTGTACATATAGTAACACTTTGGCCATGTTGTACACTTAATTACAAATTGTACGCCATATACGTAATTTATGTATATCGCATTAAAAAATATTATAATGATTCCGTGTAAATAAGCATGACCGTACGTAGCATCAAAATTTTTTATTGCAAACATACAACCGTAAGCACATGAAAGCACACTCTTGGTAACCTAATATTGAGCCACGATACATGGAAGCAGTACATTTAAATTTCTCAAAACCGAATGCGAACTTCATCTAATTAAGCCTAAGTACATTACCAACTGACTCTGGATCTACCCTATAAGGCAATGATCTTCTTCACACGAATAAACTTAACTACGGCCATCATCCAAGCGTATTTCCTACCATGCATACCTGCTGCTTCAGCAGGTGAAACTCGAGCAATATCCGATTCTGAACACAATCAGCAGCCATACGAAACCGTGCATGTCCCAGTGCTGCTTCTAGAATAACAGCAACAGTCACAGATGGATTGTAGGTACTTTCTATGACCCAACAAAGTAACACTTCCTCCTGATCACCATTCCACAGGCCAAGTTGACGCAAAACTACCCTAGCAATTGGCAATTCAACTGGCTCCAATGCTGCCATGCCTACAAGGATAATTTAATTATGGGATGGATCAGTTACAAATAAATTCACAATGATTAGTGTATACAAAAAAATAGTATATTTCACATACTGCCAAGTAATAGGGATTGAAATCTACTGGTCTATTTAGAAGAGATATGATCAAGGCTACCAGTTTGCTGTTGGCTAATAGCAATATTGACAAATGCACCTATTTATAGGGGAATCATCGTATAAATCAAGCTCCAGACAAACAAAATGTTCATCTATACATTTGTTAATATACTTGTTGTTGAAAGCTGCATTGAATAACTTTTGGACTCTACAACAATCTTTTTGTTCAAGCCAATATGTACATGGTTACCTTTTGAACTCTATACCATTCTGTTTGTTCATACCAATCTGTACATGTTTAGTTTTGGACTCTACACCAATTTTTTTGTTCATACCAATATGTACATGGTTACTTTTTGGACTCTACACCCAATCTATTGTTCATACCAATCTGGACATGTTTACTTTTTGGACTATATACCAAACTTTTTGTTCAGACGAACTAAAAGTATATGAAGCAGGTACTATGTATTTATGACAGCTCTGTATAACATTTGTCAATGAAATACGTAATGTAGCAAAAGTGAACAATTTGTCGGATTAAACAAAAGTATATGATCTGTCATGGCTATCATGTCGTAGCTTGAAATACGGAATGTATATAAAAGTAAACAAGTTGTTTCAATAGACACAAAGTATACTGTCATGTCGACACCATCATGTCATAGCTTGAAATTAGGAAGTGTAATATTTGAATAATTCCTCTCATATATAAATAGTTTCTTTATACCACTCATATTTTGTCTCATAAATAATGTTCTTATAACATTTAGTGAGAATCACATAGTAAAGGAACACCAGATCTGAAGAAAAGTTTTTAGGAAGAAGCCATCCAAGCAAAGAAATGCTTAATTGATTCTACTTATATTTCAATGGTTAAATAATTATGGGTCAAATATACTTATTTTCTCATACATCAAACAATTAAGTAAAATAATATAATGATAATAGCTATATTTTACACCACAAATATATTACACTAAGTAGTTAAACAGCATACACAATGGTTCACACGCATAGTTGCATTAAAACCTTACAATATATTATCTAATTAATACAGCTCCTCAACACCGACAACTAACTGGCGGGATGTACAGACACTAAACGCATGTAGTAAACAGCTCCGGAGCACATCGAGTTTTCCCTAGCAATAGAGCCCAATTTGTTGACAAGCAACCTCTTCTATCACCCATGATGTTGTAGCGTACTTCATGACATTCATCTCTAGATGAGTAGTATACTTTCGCCCACCCAGCAGTTGATGGTTAAAAATGATGAAGTATACTTCTTGGAAATAAACTGCTCCAAATTAATATACAAATAGAAAATGATTAATTATTGATGAAATAGATGAATTACAAATAATCATATTCACTATACTTTTATACAAAGTCAATGATAGTGCCATACCATTATGTCATTTAATCCACGTCTCAATACATACGTGAAGACAAAGTATGGTACCGATGGCATCATTGCTAGACAGTTCTTAGCAAGTGAGTAGCGCTGACGAGGAGTTAGCCTAACAGGTTGATAGATGAAACAGAATCTTTGTAGCAGCTGGTCAATCTGACACGGATTGATCATAACTGTACAAGGGCAATGTCAATAAAAGTTACTATATTTGTTGGAGAAAATACACAAAGAATTAAATACTACAAAGTAGTTTTTAGTATTAATATACCGACCTCTTTTGTGACCTAACGCTAAGGTGCATTGGAAAAAAACTGGATTCTTGTCGACGCCATCAGCACTACATACATCTAGAACCAAGTTGTGACCACCAAATTTCCTTAATAGCATACATCACCTGCCACAATTCCCATCCCTGCACAATACTCGGACCACCCAGTGGTAATAGCAATGCATCCGTTAACTACAGACCAACGGAATACAGTTACACAACTTGTAGTGTTGTGTAGTAGTATTGGCCTTGACATATCGTAGGTCCTAGTCGCATTCCAAGATATAGGTAGTAACTGCACAAGCAAAATAGAGACATGACTTACCAATTTAGAGTTAGAAGACCTAGAAATAAGAATAATTTTATAATACATACCAGACCACGAAGATGGTTCGCTCTAACATTGATTTTATATGACTCGTTTGATGACCGGGACAATACAATAGCCGTAGATTGGCTAGAGTTTTCCATTATTGTCTGTATATTTCGAGGAAAGCACAGAAATACCAAGAGTATCGTAGCAATATAAGTTACTCTTAATATGCTTTAAAATCACTTGCATGGCTACGATGATACAATGTCAGCATGCTGCTGCAAGTCTTGCTATTAAATATAGAATGTAATGGATGTACGAAATGAGAAATGTACGTAATGGATATGGTAATTCAAAAGGTTCTGTCCTCTTAGTATAATTGGACTCAATGACACATACGTTTTGTATTGTCTGATGCTCTGTCGATTCATACATATGTCATCTCTTAAAATAAAACGCACGTATATTTTTTCTAAGTATACGTACATGTCAACAGGCTGGTAGTTGGGAGACGGTATGATGCCGGAAGCCTCGAGCAACCGATATTGCGCTATTAAGAAGGGGTGGCTATATTTATATTTGGGATGTAAGATTCGATTCAATGTGCGCAACAAATATTTTCTCTATACAGGAGGCCAAGGATGGTTGATTAGTTGAGCAAGTCTCTAGTGCGGACACCTCGAGTTCTGATTTCAAACCTAGGTGGGGCGAATTTAACCGTGAGGGTTCAAAAAATTGCATCGATAGTACCGTATGCCAAAGCACTGATCGAAATAAGGTCCAAGTCAGCCTTATAGCAATTATTATCGGGGGCTGTAAGCGGGCTAAATGTTGAGTTGGAGGAGTGAGAATAGAAAAACGAAAAAAAAATCGGATGTAGGCTTGCAGTCTGCTTATGCACAAATACCATGAAACTTTGTAAAAGAGACAAGTAAGCCATGTATTAATGGTGAAGAGCTTACACACTATATAATTGACGTGAGATAAGGCTGTAAAGAATCCTTATACGCAACAACGGTCTGTATTATTAAGCTTGCTCTTAGGGGCACCGCGTTTAGGTCAAGCAGGAGTCTCATGTGTTATGATTCTTAGACCTAGCAGCGGGCTCTATTATTAATCTTTCTCTTAGGCGTGCCGTGTTTAGCTCAAGCAGGAATGTGTTACGATTCTCAGTGTCAAGTCGAGAGTGCTGTTTATGGATTTTTTTCATCCCGTCTGAGAAAGCTTTCTTTTTTCGTAAATGCCCGGACTAACTTGCCCCTTGCAGATTGAGTTTTTTATATATAATAAAAAATATGACATGTGTCGCAATGTAATGGGAATTGTTTGGTCCCATGTGGGTCAGTTGAGATTGTTAGAATTACTACCATATCAAGACTTAATATATATACGTCTGTTATAACATTGAAACTAAAATGACACGCCACAAATTCGTTACAATAAAAATCGTTGCAAGACATGTCAGTTAATCTAAATTTACTGAAGTTGGAGTGCACTTCTGTCGCTCCATAAACTAATTATATTAAAGTATATTAGATACGTGACTGGCATTCAAATAAAAAGTTAGTAGTTGGCAAAAAAAAAAGGTACCACAACATGCCATGTTTGAAATTAAATACAGCCTGGTAGAAATTCAAACATACATTACTAATATAAATCGTCCTATTCGATATAGTTCGAATTATACATCTGGCTAAAGTGTGCAAGCTTAACACATCACCATTATCACAATAATACAGTCGACATTAACTATCTCTCTACTCAGAATCGAGGTTGATTTTAGGCTTTTTCCCAGCATTGTTATATATGTGGACCATATGGTACAGCAGAGCTGTCCTGAAGTCAGCGATCCGCTCCTGTCATCAGTTGATTGAAGAGAGTTAATTACTGGATGAAATTTTAGGAAAATGAGTCAATCCAGGTTAGTGAACAATAACTTACATGAGTTGGAGGCACACGGATGCAAACACCATCAAACTCCAATGCGTAGTATAGAGCATAAATTGCAGACATATCTCTGCATCACGATTTGTGCACGTCGACAATAATCAATTTAATATTATACAATTGAATGATTGGAATAACTGTGCAATGTAATTTTTCTGTAGTATTAGAACGACCTGTTTGGAGCAGGGATGACATCACGAAGTAAAATTATCTCCCACTCTAGTATATCCTTTCTCTTTGTACCAATGTATGTTTCCATACAAAGGAGGAAATGTGAGTGGAATATGGCACTTGATTTGTAATGGCGATGCTTAACCTCATCAAGGTTTGATCTGCTAATTTGTGGATCAATGATACATCTACGAGATGGGAAGTCCCAGCAGTAACAGCACCACTGTTTATCGAGCTCAATGACAGTTGTTACCTGATGACAGCCAGCCTTAGTTAAATGGGTTTTCTATACTTATGAGACAAGTGACAGTATCAATAATCGTACACGTACCATCTGACAATTAGCAATAGTATAGGTAATGTAGTCAACAGAGAACATCCTTGAAAAGTGGTCCTCACAAGTAGGAAGAACGCCGGATAAGACAAATCGCTGGAATAATAGAGAGTATTATAACTATATATATAAGATGCGTAGATGCAAAAAATTGGATGTCATTATGACTTACTGCCCAGTCAGGCGATAGGAAATGGCGGCAGGGACGGTTTGTATTGTTCTCACACGAATTTTTCTCATGTTTCTAAACATGCGCATAGCAATCTCACAGACATCATGGTTCATTGGCGTTAAATTCAACATATAGTTCTTTATCGTATCACCCAACATAGCAATCGTTCTTCGATCAGTGTGTTCTATCCAGTTCCTGTAATTATTGGTAATTTTTTTTAATTTTCCAATTGGAATAGGAGTCACAAAGTCAAATATAAGCTATAATTTTTCGGAAAATATTGTGGCGTACTGACGAGTACTTACCAATAGTAGTCACTGCATTCTTGATTTGTCTTTATCCAGAATAAAAGTGCGGCAGCTGGATCAGCATGAGGACCAAGACGTGGATTAGAAATATCTAACATCCAATTCTTGCAATTGATCTTCATAATTAGCTCGGACGGTTTCATTGCTATTTCTTGGCACCCAAACGTATGCAAAGTAATTGGGTTCTGAAATTCGCTTTCACTTGTGTCACCTAAATAAAGTATGTACAGTCAGTAAACCAATGTAGAGTTATCTGTATATCTAACAGAAACCAGGGTTGATATTTTAAAACTGTGGGAATATTGAAATATAAAAATCTATTATCAACTAGAAACTTGCCATGGTAAGAAATATTGAATCGTAGAGGCTCCATCTTATGGTACACATCGTATTGGTTTTGATTCTTTCTATGTACTAAGCATTTGCACAATTTTCTCTCAGTGATAGGTGGATCCACCTCCTACACTCGCACTACACTTCTATTTCATAATTATAATTATAGATGAAATAATAGAATTCTATACAATTGAAGTCACATTTTTCTGAAAAGTTTGACAGCAAATTGTACCAAAATTCACAAAATTTACAACTCTCAGTAGTTTGGCTGGTGATGAAAAATATCGAAAGAAACTTTAAAACCTTGACTCAAGCTTTATGACGCTGATACATTTTTTAATGCATCAATATTAAAATACAAGATCATATTTATATGTTGATTAATGTATAGAGACATATTGTACGATTGTACTGACCATTTAGATGACTACGTCACCAAGATGCAGATTCACATTATAATTATTAAGTAATAGCAGAAATATTACACACTTTGTTGTTAATCATAAATACCTGCAGATGAGGACGAGGATACTTCATTGTTGGCGCCACCATTTAATAATCGAGTAGAATCTATAGAAGTTGTATCACAAACTATTGGACCTTGGGCAACTAGAGCACCCTATCATAATTACAATAAATCGTAAATTAATTATTGGCACTATTTGATATCTGTTTATATACAATTGACAATCAAGTACAATTAGCTTACTATGTTTCTTTCTAAGTTGGGAGTTACATCTGTTCTTGGCCTCCCGCGTTTAAGTCGACGACCATCTGTGCACGTGTCATACTGCGTAGGAGCCTGTAATAATATTGGTGGTAGTTAGGCAACAACATTCAATTATTGACAGTACATCAGAAACCGAGTAAAAAACTGAGTTGTCTTACCAGCATTTCAAGAAAGACCTACACTTGTCAAGCTTGGTAAGAGCAGGATCCATTTCTGAAATGGTAGCAATAATTTTACGTGTGTACAAACTAGCACGAGGTGCTATAGAATCGGCTGGTAGTATTGATCGACACACAGGCAAACTATCCCAATATAAAACCTGCAATAAATAAATTGCAAGTTACGATTTCATTCAAAGGTGGAGATTTTATTAATGAAATCAATGTACAAGCATAAGAAAGAAAGTTAACTATCAGAGGCAATACCAGCAGAACTAAATGCAGCCATGTAGAGGGACTGGAAGCCTGTGGACTAAACAGTGCTTTACTCTCTGCGCACTGGTCGAGAGCTCATCAAAGACATACTCGCACCAATTGAATTCTCGTGATCTCAGTGGATGAGCAATTGCTGGGTAAACTTCAGGCTGTACTCTCTGATAGCCACCACGAGGTGCAAGAAAATTTCCAACAATACACAAGAGAAATGCAGATAGGAAACGCTCTTTACCATCAGATGAGTCAACATTTGTGTTATAGACTAGTTCTTGAAGAGCAGACATTGATAGCATAGGTGATCTTGCAGTTATGCCTAGTATTTTCCTAAGCCTGACAGTACACACAGATTTCTCAAAATCGTCAGTACCTGTCACCGGCAATGAACCATTTGGTATACCTAGCACTCGGTGAACAGCAGAAGGACTGATAGGAATTTCGTGCTGAGAATCTATTCTGATTACATTAGTTGTTGTATCCCAGGAATCCAGTAGCCAAATTATCAATTGTCTGTCTGTTCTCTTCAAATTTGCTATATCAAAAAGTGACCCAAATCCAACACTGGAAATTAGCTCTTTCTGAACAGGCTGCAGTCTAGTGAACATCTCATGAGCAGATCTAGCAGAAAATCATGATTCGATGGTAATGCCAGTACTATTACCAGCAGAAGTACTTTCTCTGCGCATGCGTGGCATCTAAGCAAAGAAAATTTGCAGCACAAAGCATTTCAGTTCATAATACGTTAAATCAAATTATTTGAAAGCATCAGTATAATCAAAACAAACCTTAGCTGATTGTAGTGTCAATCCAAGGGCATCAATTCTGGAGAAGATCGATGATGCTTGGAAGACCAAGGCTCCGATTCAATGTAGGTGCTTCGATAGAGCAGATGAAACTTTGAGCGTGAGAGGATCTTCTAGCAGTTGCACAACACCTCAACTCTGAAGAGAGAAGATAAGGACGGGGTAGAAGTGGACAGACATGCGTGCCGCTCAACGATGGCCCCAACACATAAAGGCACTGACCAAAGTGCAGTAATTAAATGCATGTCTACCAGCACGAATTGATGACTCCATCGGCCCAAACATTTTGTTTCCAAAGAAATCATTTTCGGATTGGACACGAAGTTTTTTCCTGGAAAGCTGTTGGACAGATGCGTATTTAAAATGGTCTAGTTTACATATTTAATAATAAAGTTACCAAATAAGTGTATGCATTGTTCGAATATGTTAAATAACTTAATATATTAAGGTACTATTTGGATCATGAAGTAGACTTTAGGTAGGTAAATTTACCTAAGATGGATACAAACACCGAACTAAAAAGCCAGCAAAACTTCTCGTAACTAATGACAAATGCCATTTTCTTTAGCCGATTGAGAGTACCTAACCTAGTTAAACAATTTAAATACCGAAAAGCACTGGACTTTGACGAAATTGCACCCACTATCCCTCGAATCTCCATCCCTTCTGGTACTAAGGAGGCTATTATTGTGCGATATGGGTACCCTTGGGCCCCTCGCCGACAAAGACGTTAGTCGACTCGGGCCCACGTTTGACAGTATTGCGGGCCGACTCATGGGCCGACCCACAGTAAGCCTCGGACTTGACGGACAAGACTACGAAGGACTTGGCTCGCATGCGTCCGGTGCGATACTGAGATCCTGCGGGACATAGGGTATTATACCTCTGGGTAGTCCGAACATGTATAAACCTTACGTCTATTGTGTTAGCTCGAGCTTCTTAGCTTTGCGATGGATGCAAACAACACCTAAGTCATAAAAGACAAAAAAATTATGGAATAAAATACAAGTAAGTCGCCGTGTTCGTTTGGCTTATCATTTAAGCGCACATGCTTATTCTGCTAACATAATAATATTAAATCAGCGTAGCAGATTATTTTAGACATAGACTTCCGAACCCAGCCCAGGGAACTGAACAGTAGGAATCAGACTGGTTTTGTATTACTATATAAGTATGGCGTGGTGGATAATCCATGTAATATCGACTTGTCACATGAAGTTTAACAGTAGCGATCCAAATGGTAGTAATAAACTAGTAGAGAAAATACAAATATATATATATATATATATATATATATATATATATATATATATATATATATATATATATATATATATATATATATATATATATATATATATATATATATATGGTGGACCAGGCTTCATCCCAAAAGATCCTGACAATCAACTACTGACCATTAACTAGCTACGCGATTCACTTGAGATAATTAATCTACATAACCGTTATTACAATCTCATTTGGCTCAAGCTTCTTTCGCCTGAATGCACTCGGGTACTCCTTGACCTTCTGCAGTTGCTGAGGTCTCCGCAGAAGATCCAGCAGAAACGACGCGGTTTGAAGCATTTTGCTCTTCATTTACAGATGTGCTCGATGTGGCACCATCTACTGACTGCAAAAATAGTGACACTATGTCAAAGAAATAAACTAATTAAATAATTACCTGATCCGGTAATTATATAGTTGGTTTCTTATAAATACCTTTAGGGGATCCTCTCCGTACTTTTGGAGCACCATGTGGAGTACTTTATAGGGTCCACTCAATTCCTCGGCACTGAATTTTTTTTAATTATGTGAGTAACTGATAGAACATGCTATATTAATGTAACCGTATTAATTTTTTATGTAATTAGTATAACCTTAGACTTCGAGCGAACATACGGAGCCCTGAATTGGGATTTGGTTCTAACACCTACATGGCAATGGAGGGTTTAAATATAATTTCATTTGCCAAAATAGTGTAATAAATATACGGCTATCAGTATATACACTAAAGCACCTCAATGCCACCATTAATTGTCAGCACATAGTCACACCATGGCACCTCAGAATTCTAGTTGTGATACATACACAATTAGCTTATCAAACAGACTGTTTTTAAAAGGAAATGTAGCGAGTACTTAAATTGCAATTGACTCATTTACCTCGTTGATGTTGGATCCAAGCATATTTATAGGGATCTACAGTTGTTGATAACAAAATGGCACAGCAAAATGAAAATGCGATAAGTCTCTGTAACATTTTGCAGAAGGACAGACATATTGAGCAAACAAAAGTTACATTATTGAAACTTTGCTCTGGCCAAGGAGAAAACACCCAAGGTGAAGGTAAGTTCAACTGCACCTGCACTCGTTGTGTCCAATAAGAAAAGTTATTAGAAAATTCATTGTACAAGTAGATGACAGCAGACAAAATATAATCAGACACTAACATTCGGTGTTTGCACTGAAGGCGGCTGTAAAGGCGCTTCGAGAACCTGCGATGATGCAACATTAGCACCAACATGCCTTGCTCTCATCTGGATGGAACGAACAGATAGAACGGTTAAAACACAAATGATTGGTACTAGTACAACTCAATGCCTAAATGTATAGTTGCATACAATTTGAAGAATAAGACAAATCTAACGCACCACATTTGGATTTTCCACTCCAGTCTCATGGGACCCAGATGACGCCATGGCACTTTCACCAGACTGTGATCAGCAGGGACAGCAAGGATGATTACTGTTTATGTCGGAGTGAAAGAAGTGTACTACTGATGAATGTGTATGGAGGAGAGAGCTTCCTAGATGGGGGACCGGAGAAGGAAGAAGAACAAGCACAGTGGTAGGACGGTGGACAAATGAATCGGACGCTCCTCGGAATTTATTTCAGTGTTCAGACCCCCATGGTCAAAACAGTATAGTTGTATAAAAAAATATGACCGGTTCATTTAATCACACTATAGGCAGGCCACCAACCCATGGGTGGATGCATTTAATTATTGTGTAGGACTAGGGAAAAAATATTGTAACCCTAGTAATATACATTAGGAAAAGACGCTGGGAACTATCATGTTTAAATTAACGTAAGAGAAAATACAAAGTGATTAGTACAATTGAAATTAAATTCATTGCTACTAAAGCACTAATAATAATCCTGCCATATAGTAATATCTGACTAAGGTTTCTATAAACTAAAGCAACATCTTGATGGTATCGACTTTTGACATATGCAAATCCCTAGCCATCCTAGAGAAGTCTCCATTCAGGCATTCAATGGAATCAAGCACTTGTGGTAATTTCTCGTTCTGGTCAGTCATCTCTGTGCACAGACGTTCAAGTGATGCCACTATTTCTGATAATGATTGGCAGGTGACACGTGCAGATGGTAGCAATAAACCATGATCCACAAGCCAACGCTCGTACTCCTCCCGAAACATATAGAATGGGCAGCGATCAGTTCTCTGCAAATTAAGAGTAGAGTATAGTTCTCATTATAATTTATTATATCAACAGTTAATTAGAAGGAGCCTACATGGTAGTAATAAAATATTTGTATAAATCTTACTTACGTATGATTCATTGAACGGACACCTGAAGAATTTACGCATATAGTTCTTACGAGTGTGAGAAGTAAGCTCGATCACAGTAGCTCTACCACAAATAGGACATTGAATCAGAGGAAGCCCGGTGGGTGGAGGATCGTCTTGAGCAGAAGATGTACTCCCAGAGTTGGAATTAAGTTGCGACATCGATCTGATACTTGGGTACTACAGAATGGAGACGAGAGGAGGGAATGGAGTGACCTCTGAGATGGTATGTGTGCCTAATATAGCCGAACGGCCAGGCTCTTGTTGCAAAATTACCAAAAGTACAAATGTATCATATGAACGCACAGAATACTAGCTAACGGCTAGTATGCACAACGGTCGCACAACGGTAACAAAGGGAGCAACGCTCTTGTGTATGTATATTTCTTATAATGGATTGAATGACAGAAAAATCAATAGATGTAGTGAATTGATTGTGTAACTCTGGCATCCATATATATGATAGGCAATTCGATTGATTTGTTTATCCATTAAGAATAAATTCGGAAGCGGTTTAGGTTTGGATATGACCGACACGTACATTAGGCTCGGGCTTGGCACATGAGTTAAACTGACATCGATGCAAAGCTCGCGACAATGCCTGCATAAATAAGTACGCTAATATGATATTAAAAAATTCGGGAGGACGGGGAAAGACCACCACCTAGGTATGTCACTATGTCAAGCTGAAACGAAGCATCATCAAGAAACTTAACAAAAATACCCCTCTCATACATGTGGATATTGCTCCATACGGTTTGCCCTGTATCCTGCGTTTTGAGGCCTAACCCAGACGACCACACGATCAACTCTTTACGTGTGGGGCTGCCCATTTTAAGTCAGTTCACACACGGTGACCAATGGCAACGAACCATTGTTTTTTTTACCTGAACTTTAAATTACCTTACACGGGGAGTTCAACCCAAAACCTGATAAGTGCTACTAGATCCCCCTAAGCAATTCATATACAGGCCTGTTTGCATACCCCGATATAACATGACTAGATTGAGTGATTAGAATGACACCACCAATTTTTTACGAGAGTAGTAAGTGCTGGATGACTCTTTTAGCTAGCTAAACTGTTACAGCAGCAATAATTTTGCCTTTTTCTATACCATTAACGTCCGACAAATTATTGAACATATATTTTTTTAACACAACATTAATAGTACATAGTGATAAATCTGATAAGTGAATTTACAACATTAATTGAAATACATTAAAAATATTATTGATTTATAGTACATATTATACAGCCATATAATGAAGGGCATCTGTGGTAGTATAGATTTCTCCTTCCTTTAGTAGGTAATCAAGCGCCTCACTACAATATATTGCTACAAGTTAGTTTAATTATTTAATACATATCACCATACTTGAAATAAGTGAAATGAATTAGCCATTGCATCCACATACACTATATCTTCGGGAGTATATGGCAGGTCCACAGCAATTTCATCTATGTGTACACCCTGATGCCCACAACTGCTTTTAGTAAATTAGAAATATAGTTATATTACTAAAACTCAGAATATATGTTTAGGACTAACCATGTAAAATATTTTACCAATTGGTTTTAATACGTAGATATTTCTTAATATCATCGCGGACCACTTTACCGGTATCATCATCCTACATATATAAATTTGAGCATCAATTTATATAAGTGAAATAATGATACAAGTATTATAGTGACAGATATGGAAAAAGCATTTGTATACCCGATTATTGTTGCTGAGACTTGGTTTCGCGGGGTCCTGTACAAAATGTTTGTTAGACCGAACATATATACTATATGTATGGTATAAATAAAGTAAAATATTGAGTATACCGTGATCAATTTTCTCTCTAAGGCGACTTGTATGCATTCAAGCATATGCATTGTGACATAGTTGTAGTTAATGACACGCCTGTTTATACAATAATGGTAGATAAATAAAAAAATGAACTGTTCATTAATGAGTAATATGTACTATATGATATATTAAATTATTACCTAGCGCAGTAAGAAATAATATGAGACTTGAAATTGTGTCGTGGTGCATGACCAGTAACAGTTAGGTACTCCCCAATCCTGTCAAAGTAGTTAACCATTAATTTTTAGGGACGGTCATTTTTAAAAATAAGTTAATGCAAGGCTACATGTTGGCATACACTCGCCTTATTTTCTTGAGTTCTCGAACGCCATCGCATGTTAACCTGCAGTAGATTGCAATTCAAATTAACATATGCCGATGCGTCAACTAAGTATATATCATTAATATTCATAAATAAACTAACCACATGAGGCAATCAACCGTCCCAGATCCATCGTATATTGTAAAACTAAATTTATCTCCGTCACCAACAAGTGATGCAAGCATACCGACAATACGTACCTGTTATGAAATGACACATTAACTTGCGAATATATATATAAATTAAAGTATACGTTTATATGTGATCTTACTAATGATCCAGCAAATCCATTAATTATTGGACGACCATCAGATGTAATTTGCCGGTACGACTGAGAAAGTGATTTGCAAGTAACAGGAACAATTGTACTGTATTCGGGATCCTGTTCCGGTGTAATGTAAAGTAATAATTAGATCGTTACAATAATATACATGAACTAATATATTATAGAAAATTGTAGCTAATTATCTTGCCTCGTAAGAACCTGGCACTTGCTCCCCATCAAGTATACTTGGTACTTGTGACATGCTTGAACTACTCATTTCTGGAGATTGATCCATTGTCTCTACCTTTGGCTGTTTCTATTTGCATACGCCTCAGATATATATAAGCGAAAATGTGCCCCACAGAGCCAGCACATATACATTTTGTATAAATATGATAATGTACATAACGAATACAATTTGGAGTTCATTTACGTACATTTTGCCTATGGAGTGCCACAATGTTATACTCATAAGTCGTACTCATTTACATAACGAACGTTACTTTTAGTTGATACAATTTCAGCTTTAATACCAAACATAGTACTATATTACAATTATTTATTTTACATAATTATACAAATACATAGACGCGATCTACGTACATGAATTGGATACAACATTAATGATTATGATCAAGCCTTCTACTATATTGATTTTTTTATCCCTTTGATTGCACAAACTTGGATGGCAGAACACCTTTGTTTCCTTCGATGCCTAGAAGTTCGTAGATCATGAGACTGCCATTATCAGTAGACTCTATCTGCATAATTAATATATCAATTGTATTATACATACTATGTAATATTGTGGCCTTGCAACATGAAATTGTAATGATATATAGCAATTACCGCGTATGAGACATGATGCGTTTGGGACGAGCCAAATTTCTTCATGAATTCTATGACACGAATACTAGAATGATTGCTGCAAATTTGTACTTGTCATTAGTACTAATATCATTCAAATAGTTATTGAATTATCTAATGTACGTACCAATTGCATGGGGCGTCGTCTCTTGCGACACTAGTTATTTTCCATTCTTCCTTTCCAACGTCATAAAATCCAACCAAGGTGTTGTGACATGTAACGTAAGCTTTATGCATACATCTGGCAACATGATGATGCACTGTTTTCTCATAAATAATGTCATCAGCACGTATAGTTGGATCATATATAAAAATCATCTTTGAATTCATATCAATAACGTAGCAACTCCATGATTGCGTGAGTTCTACTGGTATGAAAACATGCATGTATAATTGTATGTTATTTACAAATCATTTACATATAGTATAAAATTGTTATAATGCTATTTTCGTAATTTTACAGAAAGAACGCAAAGCACATACAATTGTCTCTCGTGATAATATACTGCGAGCAAACATGTTCACAAACTGTGCACGGATACTTTTTGTTTCTGATGGTATATTCTCATGAATAACTGCAATCTGTGTAAGATACATTGCTATAATATGTCAGCTATAAAGTATATTAGCAAATTTGATTTGAAAGTGAAACACTTACAGCAAAGTCTGACTCCAGGTAATAGCATAAATTTAGTGAAGAATCTGCTTGACAAGTTGATGGAATGCGTTGGATCATTACACGAATATAAGCATCCATGAGATCACGAGACATGAACCCACCGCTTAAAATTTCAACAACCAGATTGGATCCAGTTAATCGTAACTCTCGTGGAATGTAGTGCACGATCCATTCTCTGGCAATAAGGAGTTAGCAAAAGAATTGCAATTGACCAAGTTAAGTTAAATAATTACATTATTAGTACTCTATAGTTTACCTCTCAAGCTCTTGCGTGGTAGCTGACACCATCCAGTCTGATAATGACTGAGCACTATCATGATGCACGTTAGATAATTCCTTGTCGTTCCATTGCATTTGTTACTTAACGATTTTGTATCGATGACGCAATCCTTTGCCTCATCGTCACCATAATCGAAGTTTATGCAAGTACCACTAATTGGTACCTGTTTGCAGTCGAAGTCGGTGCTTTTTTTATTTTCCTTCTGTGATCTACCTTCATTTGGGGTGTTGTAATCATTACCCATGTAAGTTGCAAATTTGTTACATGAATTACTGCTAGAAGGATCATTCACCCCTGGCCTTGTAACAGTCGAAGCCAAACTTTCACGCGTTCTTGGAGATGTGGATATTGACGTCCATGTCAAAGACGGCCATTCTATGTCGCTTGGACAGTCCGTAGTGTACCTTAACAATGAATATAACACCATGACATGAAATGCATATTATAAATTTCAATTGAAAAAAAATAATACATCATTTGTGTGTACATACGTCAGACATTGCAAGAGCTAGGCTTTCTTTGAATAAATTATCCAGTCGATCTTCCATTACTCTCCTGACATACGTTAATGTTTTAATCATTGAAGCACGTTCCTTCTTAAAACGAATCATAAGAGCTTCCTTGAGCTGGTTATGTATATAAATTGCATCAGTGCATTTAATTAGATTATTTTAAATGACACATATATGCACAAACGCATAAAAACTCTAGTGGTTCTAGTTCAATTCATATCAGTATATGGGGCAAAATGTCTTACACGATTGTTTATACGTAGCGTATTAGAACTCCTCTGTCCAAATCCAACTTGTCTTTCAGAAGTAGTAGTAGTTTGTCGTACCTGTTTCCGAGAGAAGCATGTAGTACACATATGCAATTTTTAGAATAGTTGATGGGCAATTTAAAACAGTGTATGATTAAATGAAATCAACCTTTCTAAGACAATAACTCTTCAAACATCTACTATATCTGCAGATTTATCCGACTTCAAAGAGTGCTAAGACAGATGATGAGATTCTTTATTCGAGGATAGAGTCTACGCTTTGGATTCATTGCACCAAAATCAGCCTTTTCGCAATATAATACCTATAAACATATAGAAAACGTGTCAGTAATGATATGAATATGGGATTAATGTTTTAAACTACGTTAGTTAGATAAGTTACCTGAAGGAAAGGGAAGGAGTATGAGCCAACATAGTCATTCATGCCTGACACGGCGCATGCATGAACGGTACTTGCAGCGCGACTAATATTATCGATAACATAACTTGCCCAATTATATGTTTGATGGTCTCTACACAACAGAGCTGGCATGAATGGTGCAGCAAATCCGAGTTTTTTATCACTAGGCACCAAAAAGTTTAAAACTACAAAGCACACCAGCGCAACAGCGAATGCATCTTTGGACACTCTGACATCTCACCACTATTACAGCTTGATATCACCTTTTGGCATGCAGCAAGTATCATGTCACTAGAAGACATGGATAGAGACCTTCTAATGTAATTCGTGATACCATCAAGACTATATCCAATATCAGTAAATGCTGACACCATAACTCACAACGCCAAATACTGATCCTACATCGAGAGGTGATATAGCTTCCAAGTGGCCACCTTTCAAAAGCATTTTGGAGCTACTGGTAACAACGAACGTAGAAGCCAATTATCAAAGGACGCATCTAAAAAATACACTACAGGTAAGGCAAGGAATGAGCCAAATCCTATATGATTGCTATCTCACATTTCTCGACACTCAGATTAGACAAAGTGCTGTGAACTGTGCGTCTATACTGGATCGTAAACATGAGAACACACAATGTTTGTCTCCACCTCATGCAAACACTCATTATTGTACTAAGATTATGAAACCACTGACGCTTACTCCAACAACGTACGTGATTTCTTGCTAAGCGATGATGCCTATCAAAGAAACCAGACCTATGTGATCATGAGACTCAAATAGAACGTGAAGTGCATTATAGGCAGGTAGACCTAAGGAATTAATATTGTACAAAAAGTATGGAAGACCATACAACATGTACTGGTGGAGCGTGCCCACACAGCCACATAGCTGTACATACTAAAAGCATTTGACAAAAAGTTCATTGGTGTCCAAATTGGAATTGACATAATGCACGTGTCTAAATATGACATATGGTTGTATGTGCAGGATGCTCCGGTTCAGGGTGAATGAATCATTAAAATCTTTATATTGGTAATATGCTACTGAAACTACAATTTATTGTAAATTAATTATCTTATATGTTTGACGATAGTACTGAAACTATTAATGGGATGAATTGTGCTTGCATACATGAGAGTGGAGGTAAGAGGAATAAAAAAATGGATACTGTTGACGGAATTGCCGCAGAGATACTATAAAATAATTAGAAACAATTGTAACAGTTATGAAAGTCCAGTTACTTACAAACCTCCACATCAACATGGAAGTTGACTTCTTTCATTCAATTCTCTCAGGTACGTCCATGCTTGATGTTACACTTGCGCTATGCATACATGCTTTCTCTGATTTTTCTGTCCAACCAGCTGCATGCTGTTTCAGTTAGGCATGATTGGAGCTACTGCCAATTTGTCATATACATTGGCTGTTGCAAACCTTTATTTCTTCTCTAATGTAACAAGCTTTGTGCACTGTAGTCTCATAGGCATTGTTTGTTATTACAATATTATATTATACAAACGAATTAGAACCACCAACATCCTTATGTACCGTCGCGGAACATTCCTCAAATTCGTTTCCAACACATGTTACCCTACAAAATTTTATGTCATATTAAGTATGTCTCATGTAAATTAGATTATTTTTTGTCCATCAACACATTAACATAATTGTCGTCACATTGCTATGCTATACATCACGTCTTGTCAATTCCCTAACGCAAGGCTCCAAGCATAATTTAGCGCACAAGATTGGTGTTTGTACTGTAGTTATGGAACAAATCGTTTGGTATTTGTGCTCGAAGGAAATTGCCTTGGAAATACAGAGATTGGAATTCAATGCAATTCCCAAGGGTGCTTGGAATTTCACCTGATACTTTATTTGACGAGAGATCAATTATACCAAGGTTCACCAAGTGCCCGACTTGTGAAGGAATGGGACTATTTAATTCATTTTTGGAATGGTCAAATAATTGGGTTAAGGAGGAAATGCTAACGATTTCTTGTGGGATTTTCCCATTGAGGAGATTGTTTGATATATCAATGACGTAGTTGCTGGAATTCTACCATCCAGATTGTTGGCAGATAGATCAAGCAAATTTAGTTGTCATGATGCCTAGTGACAATGGGATCTCCCCATAGAATGCATTTTCCTCCAGCCACAGCTCTTGGAGACTGGATAGCTTTCCAATGTCTGAAGATATTGTTCCTGGGAAGAGGTTATCTGCAAACACAAGGCTTGTGAGTTTGTAATCTACCATAACCTTTGTTTTCGTATACCACTTTCTGATCCCTCAGCCAGCCACGTCGCTCTTATATTACAGCCGCACGATATCTGATCCACGGTGTAGGAAAGGCCTCTCCTGATAGATTCCCATCCACACGGGCGCGAGAGTTCAGCGACCGGCGACCGCGTGCCCGACTGCCCGTCAACGCCCCCATCCCTCCTCAGTCCTCCCGATCCATCCCTTTCCCCATCAGCGTATTTATGAATTATGGTATGCTCAGTGTACGCTGCTGTTTTCGGACATTAATTTCAAGCGTTTTAAATTTTCTAGCCTGCGCAACGCGCGGAGGTATCCGGCTAGTATCTTCCTATTCCAGTTGGTATATGCCCAGCAATTTGATTTCCTCCAAAACACATGGTCTCTAGCTCTTGCGAGAGGTTTGCAATTGTGTTTGGTGGAATTCTGCCTCGGAACCAATTTCCGTAGAGGGCGAATCTTTCAAACGTGTTAAAAAAAAGCTTTTAGTATAGGAAGGGTAAAGCCCATATCTGGTGGTTGAGAGTCTGACAGCTTGTTATTGCCGACATTAAAGACCTCAAGGAATGACATGTTAAACAAGGATGGATTAATGGTGCCTTCTAGCATGTTTCCTGCTACCCCCCAAAAAATTCAAGGTATGCTAGCTTTGAAAAACTGGAGGGACATGGCCGCTCATCATGTTCTCTTCAATATCCAATTTTGTTAGCCGGGTACAAATCCCCAACCATTATGGGATCTTCTTTTGAACAGAGTTATGGAAAATACTGAATTTAGTTATTGCGGTGAGGTTTGCAAATGAAGAAGGGATATGACCCGAGATATTGTTTGACTCCATACTGAGAACAGCAAGCTTTGACAAGTGGCCCAGGGAAATGATCCTCAAGTTAAGCTCGTGGAGTAGGAAGCAGTTGGCGATGCTAAGAGGGATCTGAATTCTGAACATAAAGAACTAGAATTCTCTACCCGGACACCCAGAGGCTGGGTAAAAAGTACCTGAGGCTCGCGAATGACTTGTGTGTTGTGCGTTCTTCCTGACCACACCCCTTCCAAAATTGGTCCCCGTCGACACCTATTCCTCGGTGCCATGGTTTTTTTTAGATAATGGATTGTCCAGCCTCCGCAACTCTGGGAGAGTGCTCAAGTTTACATGCAGTGACTTAGACTGCCCCTTTGTCTGACACAAAACTAAAACCTTCAAAACAAGACCCGAACAGAAAAAAGAAGCTATGATTGAATCCTGCTTCTCATTGTCCACCCAAACTTCTTGAAGACCTCCATTATGGTGACCTCCAGCTTGTGGCAACTGAACTTTAGGATTGTCCTCTCTTCTTCTTTAGCGAGCATCGCCCAACTTCTTGTCCAAAAAGTCCCCCTGAAGATCACCTGCAAAAAGGAATTAGGATTTGTTTTTTTGAACACCACATCATTTCGGCTTAACCAAATAGCCCAACATATAGCAGCCACTCCTATAAGAATGTGTTTTCTACTTTTTGCTGTCCAACCATTTAGCCAAGTACCGAATAAATCATCCACTCCTGATGGTTTCCGCACTCCAAAGGAAATAGATATAGTGTTCCACACATTATTTGCCATATGACAATAAAAAAGGAGGTGTTGTATGCTTTCTTCGTGGCTGCAGAAGGCACACTTTGTGCTTCCCTTCCATTTTCTTTTGACTAAATTGTCTTTGGTTAGAATAACCCCCCTCTTTAAAAACCATAAAAAGATTTTAATCTTTTCTGGTAGTTTAACTTTCCAAAACACCTCCTTATGTTGTCTCCCTCCCTCTTTCATTATTTCTTTGTACATTGAATTTACTGAGTAGTTCCCCTTAGAGTTGGCCTTCCACCTAAAAATATTTTTTGTTCATTCACTTTGACATTCATCACATTTTTTACTAGCTGCAGCCACATCTCTAATCTGCTACCTGTCAAGGCCCTCCTAAAGGACATATTGAGAGGTACTGTGTCTAACACACTTGCAACGGTGACATTCCTCCCTCTTGCAACGGTTCATCAATGGCTCTCCTCCTACCCATTCATCCTCCCAAAATCTTGTTTGCTTCCCATTATTTTTTTTGAAACTGTTTGCTTCCCATTATTGACCGTGAAACATCCTTTGGCTATAAACTTTTCTTTAATTTCCATCAAACCCGCCCAAAATTGGGAGTCTCCGGGCTTCTTTGTTACTTGTGTTAAAGACTTGGTGCTTAAATACTTTCTCCTCAAAAGGTTTTGCCATATGCCATCCTCATTTAGTAATTTGAACAGCCATTTAGACAAAAGACTAATATTTTGTGCCTCAAGATTCAGAATACCTAAACCCCCTAAACTCTTAGGCTGACACAAAATACTCCACTTTAACAATCTATATTTCTTTTTGTGCTCATCACAGTGCCAAAAGAAACTAGATCTATAATAATCCAATTTCTTTAGCACACCTTTAGGCATTCTAAAGAAAGACATCATAAACATAGGCAGACTGGAAAGGACTGAATTTATTAGAACTAGCCTTCCCCCATTGACATGAGCTTGCCTTTCCAACTACTCAATTTCTTTTGAAATCTTTCTTCCACCTCTCCCCAATCCTTGTTCCTAATTTTATGTGTGTTCATGGGTATGCCCAAGTACTTAAAAGGGAGGGACCCTTCTTGCACCCAAAGATTTGTACAAATTTCTCTGCATTATCCTTGGCTTCCCCAAAACTGAATACTTCACTCTTATGAAAGTTAATTTTTAGGCTAGAAAGCTTTTCAAACGTACTTAGCACCAATTCCTCGGTGCCATGGTAGCATGGTCCATCCCCTGCGCCTCCTCTGCTCGACGTGCGCCTTATCCGGCAGGTCAAGCTCCACGCGCTCTACTAACAAGCCCACAGGGGAGTAGTTTTCTCTGCTTCTTTGTGCCATAGGCTCCGATATGTTCTCCTCTCTTGATGCTCACATCTCTTTAGCTTTAAGGTACTTTCATGCTGCTCGCATGCATGGGCCTGCTGCGAACCAATACCATTTGCAATTGTTTCGGGGTCCTGCGAATGAAGCAATCTTGCCTCCATAAGGACGTCTTGCTAGCATGAGGATACATGTTGTTTCCAATTTCATATCTGTCAGATTACTTGCAAACTGTGATTATCGCTTGCATATTGTGTAACTTGGCCATCTTCTTCTCCATTTATTATTGGTAAAAGTTTGATTTTCAACCTTCAACTATGACAAAACTCCGATTTTCAACCTACAACTACAAAACCGGGTAGAAAAAGGCCATCCAGCTGCCAAAACCGGATAATTTGACCCTTTGGATGGTTTTAAAGGTGGTTTTGCATTTTTTTAAAAAATAAAAATTCTAGTTTAATAAAAAAAATCATAGCTAATTCATTTTAAATTAAAAAATATGAAATTGGTACCAAAATTTTTATTAAAATGTAGGCTAGTTGTTGGTATTCTATTTGGAATAATTTACACATTATTTTTTTTACTTTTTTTAGTGTTTTATTGTTTATAATAAAACATAAGAAATTGGAACAAATAAGATTTAAATAATGTCAAATCGAGCACCAACAAATGCATTACATTTTTAGAAAGTTTTTGGTACCAGTTTCATATTTTTATGATTTGAAATGAATTAGTTACAAATTTTTTGATTAAACCAACACTTTTTAAATATGTAGAAAATGCAAAACCACCATTGAAATCCCTGAAAGGGCCAAATATGCCCGGTTTTGGCAGTTGGATGGTGCTTTCTACCCAGTTTTGTTGTTGTAGATTGAAAATCAGACTTTTGTCATAGTTGGAATTTTTTTTAGAGAATTTGTTATAGTTGGAGGTTGAAAATCAAACTTTTCCCTTTATTATATGCCGCTCAACTGTTTGATAAAATGTCAATGTACGCATATGCCATCTTTTGCAATAATTAAATTTGAGTCATACGTGCAATACAGGTCTTCTAAATATAAGTGTGCTAAACATCTTTGTTGTTTTCGCTTCTCCAGAAGTTCACAACTTAGTGTTTTTTCAAAGACCTGTGTTTGGGCATTAAAGAACTTGCGTTGTCAACATGGGTGTTAACAAATTTCCTATATACAACTGAACTTCCTCATGTGATTTCTTTGCCGACTATCCATACTATAAATCTGAATACCTCTTCAGAATTTTAAATCCCCGATGGGCTCTCTGGTACCTTTAGTGTTTCTTATCATGTTCACTCAGCTGGGGTTCGAAAATATAAAGTTGACTTTGCAATTTTAGTCTACGTACGTTAGTTTGCAGACATTCAGCTACATAAAGATCATTGTAACCAATAATAAGATAATAACAATTCATGTTTTGTTACGATAAACAAGTGATCATTGACTTTGTTATGTCTGTTGCTTTTTTAGAACCTTGGTCTCTCACTTTTCCATGCCTCCAACCCATATTGGAAACTTAAACCTTCATGCTGTATTATGCTACCCATCGAGGACTACAGGTTATACTTACAGTCTTGCAGACGTACAGAATACATTGTCAGTGTAACAACGTTGATGTTTGGCATGCACACCACTGCTCTGCGGGCGTGGCATAGCGCGCCTACCGTCCTAGTATATGTACCTGCCAGAGGGCGCTCCTATACATTTTCGTGCGAAGGAAACGTCCGCCATCACACGACCCACCCATGGCCCATCGGTTCCGCCATCGCCCATCGACAGCTTCTTCTATCTTCGGCCACCCCGGCGTTGGCGTTGCCCCGGCCTGCGGCTGCCGTGCCGTTGGACCACCACCACCGTCCACCAGGGGCCACTACCAGATTTCTCACCTTTGCCGTGTGCCCATTACACACGGCAAAGGCCGTTTTACACACGGCAAAGGCGGCAAAGCGCACACGGCAAAGTTTAATCGGCAAAAAATCTTTGTCGTGTGTCAGATCACGGGGCACACGGCAAAGGCCCGATCTGGCAGACGGCAAAGTTTTGATCCCAAAAAACGCAAAATAAAATAGCAAAAACATTTTATTTTAATGGGGAAGGACCCCATCGGCCATTGCCCACCGTCTCACGTCATCAAGTTGCGCATTTTTCGTGGAAAAATCGCGTGATGCGCGGCCGGCGGGATTCGGACCCGCGCCCTCCCCTTCGCGCGTAGCCTCCTCTACCACTGCACCAATCGGGCCTTTGTGTCCATATCCCATTTTGATTCCCCTCATATTAAACTTTTTCGAGTGTAAATTGTTTATTTGAGGCCCTAAATGACTTCAAATAAAAAAGTTGTTAGCTACAAAGTTTCTTAACTTTTCAAGATCTACAACTTTCATTTTAGTCAAAAGTTCATCCGAGGTCGTTTATAGAATTTGAATTTTCAAATTTGAAAAATTCAAACTTAGATTCGGTTGACAAGATGACTTCAAACAAAAAAATGGTCAACTACAAAGTTTCATAACTAGTCGATCTAGACAACTTTCATTTTGGTCAAAAGTTCATCCGAGGTTGTTTACAAAATTTGAATTTCAAATTTGAGAAATACAAACTTAGTTTTTCGTTGACAAAATGATTTCAAATAAAAAAGTTGTGAACTACAAAGTTTCATAACTTTTCGATCTAAATAACTTTCATCTTGGTCAAAAGTTCATACAACGTACCGATAATAAGATTGTTCACAAATCTTATACATCTCTCTTATAGTTTTAGGAACTACTTATGAGAGGTGTATGATTTGTAAACACTTTTAGTACCACTTTGTTATATAAACAAATGATCAAAGTAAAAGTTGTAGATCTTTAGAAGTTATACAACTTTGTAGTTGAACACTTTTTAATTTGATTTCGTTTAAGGCTTCAAAACGTGTTTTAAAAATTTTCTGTGCTGAGTGTTTTTAAAAAAACACACGGCAAATAGTTCTTTGCCGTGTGTTTTTCTTTGACACACGGCAAAGAGGGGTCTTTGCCGTGTGTCAACTTTTGACACACGACAAAGACCCTCTTTGCCATGTGTTTTTCTTTGCCGAGTGTTTTTTTTCTCTTTGCTGAGTGTTTTTTCTTTGCCGTGTGTTTTTAAAAAACACTCGGCAAAGAATCTTTCCCGTGTGTCCCGAGAAAAAACACACGGCAAAGAGCTTGACACACGGCAAAGACCGGATTTCCGGTAGTGCGGCAGAGCCAGGATTTGCCAATAGGGAGGGCCGAGACCAAGTACAAAACGATCTCATAATTTTTTTTCACGATCTTCAAAATAGTATGGACAATAAAATTGTTTCGAAACAGATTTGTCAGACCGTACATATTCAACTGTATGTCCACTATATGTAGAATGTGTCCTCCTAGCCGTGTATTAGTAATTAGGTTGTATTACATGATTATGCCACTAATTGTGATAATCGATCAAGTATTAGTATAAGTAAACCTCAGATAGCAGAGAAGATGGGTTTGGTGGCACAAAGAAAATTGTACCTGGGTCAATTTAGCTTTATTAGCATGCAATTCAAAACACCGAAAAATTAGCAAAAAAAAAAAACTAACATGCCAATTATATGCATGTTGTCTTGCATGTTGCAGTGGTAGCATTATATGCTGGGAGTTGAATCGTCGGTGGGCTGATGATATTTTCATGGGCAGTTGGGCTAATAGTGAATTGAGCACTGTGATTAGTAAAATGTGTAAGACCTCCTTCGTTGTTGAAGGCAGCATTGGGGGGGAGGGGCAGGCCCCTGCGCGCCCCCCATGTGACTCAGCCCCTGCCCTCCACCCTGCCATTTACTAACTCGATGCTGGGGGGCGGGGCAGGCCCCTGCGCGCCCCCCATGTGACTCAGCCCCTGCCCTCCACCCTGCCATTTACTAACTCGATGCTTCTCGTCGCCCCCACCTCCGCTGTCGCGCCCCCAGCCCCGACGACATCCTCCTCTAGGTCCGGCAACCACTAGAGCCTCACCCCATAGAAATCTGGAAACCCTAAAAGTCACCGCCTCGACCATCACCCACTCGTCGTCTGCCGCTCCTGCCCACCTTCTACCCCCTCGGCCCCTCGATTTCTCACCGGCGGCGTGGGCATCAACAATGCATGCGGGCGTCGGACATGAGAAGGAAGGAAGAGTATGATGATCCAACGGCTGTGACGGCGCGCACAAATCTTGAAGCAAGTGATAATTTTTTTTCCCGGAAAATATACAGGAATCCCTTTGTGATACTCCGTGCCTAGTTGGACCGCGCAACAGCCTGGCTGGCCTGGGATAACGGCCCGGTCCATCCCGACTCCACGCGTGCTCCTGTTATCGAGTCACAAAAGAAATCCTTCCGTTATTCCCCCGTAAAAAAAAACAGAAATCCTTTCGTTCTCCGCGTCCCCAAATATCCCGAAGAGCAAAACGGCGGCAGAACCCTCGCCGCAACTCCAACTCCAACCTCTCACATGCCGCCGGCCGAGCGCGCCGCGGCTGACCTCGGAGGCACCCTCTCGGCCTCGGCCATCGTCGGTGGCACCGTGACCGGGAGCCACCTGCTCCACATCGATTGCTACTCGCAGACCAAGGAGGAGCTCCCCACCGGCCAGTACATCAAGTCTTGCCCTTTCACTGCAGGGGGTTGTTCCTGGTACATCAAGTACTACCCCAATGGCGTCCAATCCATCGACGCCGAGTTCATATCCATCTATCTCTACCTTGAACAAAGCGTGCCCCAGCCCATCAAGGCGCGGGTCAGGTTCAGTCTGCTCGATCAGGCTGGGGAACCGGTGCCATCGCACAGCCACACCACAAAGATACATGGTTTCTGCGCCACTGCTTCCAATTTCGGCTATGCGGATTTCATCAAGAGGGCATTGCTAGAGGAATCGGAGCATCTCAAGGATGATTCCTTCACCATCAGGTGTGATGTCACCGTTACCATGGAGCTCCGTGCAGAGAAGAGGCGGCCAGCGATTCCGTTGGTCGTGGTGCCGCCGTCAAACCTGCACCGGAATTTCGGTGACCTCCTGGCGTCCGAAGACGGTGCGGACGTCACCTTTCAAGTTGCGAGTAAGAGGTTCAAGGCGCACAGGTGCGTCCTTGCAGCCCGGTCGCCCGTCTTCAAGGCAGAGGTACTTGGCACAATGAAAGAGAGCACAACCAGTGAAGCCATACGCGTGGACGAGATAGATGAGCAAGTGTTCAGGGCTTTGCTCAATTTTGTGTACACTGATGCACTGCCGGATTTCCAGGATATGGAGAAACACGAAGAGGCTGCAATGGCTCAGCATTTGCTTGTCGCTGCTGACAGATATAACCTTGAGAGGTTGAAGCTGATCTGTGAAGATACGTTGTGCGGTCACATCGATACGGCATCCGCTGCAACCATCTTAGCGTTGGCTGAGCAGCACTGCTGCCGTGGGCTCAAGGAGGCATGCTTCAGGTTCCTGAGCTCCCCATCGGCTCTGAATGCTGTAATGACAACTGATGACTTTGATCATTTAGCTAGAAGCTGCCCCTCTGTTCTGAAAGAGGTTATGGCCAATATTGCTTCCCGTGTGCCTGTTGGTTTGGATGAAGCATGATGAGGCAACATCAGGTTCAGTATGATGTTTTGGTCTGATGACAAACTAAGGACAAATGCCAAGCACAAGTTCAAGTGCTAGTAATCTATGTACATCCTTATAAATTGGCTCTGTTCAATGTACCTCTGATCTTTATCTTCTTTTGGTTCGGTCATTGCATCCTTTACGGGTATACTTGGTTCGGTCATTGCATCCTTTACGGGTATACTATTAGCTGTGTAACTAAACTATCTACTAAGAAAGAAGTAGTAACAATATTGGTAGTGTGATGAATGTCTACTTACTTGTAAGCCTCCACTTTGACATGGAAATTGTCTTCTTTCATACAGTCCTCGCATGATGAGGTTTGGATGACATGTAACAATATTGCTTTCATAGTAACTAAGAAAGAACTAGTAACAATATTGGTAGTGTGATGAATGTCTACTTACTTGTAAGCCTCCACTTTGACATGGAAATTGCTTCCCGTGTGCCTGTTGGTTTGGATGAAGCGTGATGAGGCAATATTGACCAATGGATACATTGGGTATGTTTCTGTAACTGTTCGCACTTGACGAGGGAATAATTGGAGGATGCAATCAGTTATGAAACTGCCTCTCTGTTTCATGAGAGCTTATGCCCAATATTGCTGCTCAGCCAAGATCAGGTACCGGAGCTTCCCAACTGGTGGCTTTTATTTGAATGAAGCATGAGTAGGCAACATCAGATTTCAGTAGGATGTTGTTTTTCTTGGTATGGTAATAAACTAAGGACAGCTACCAAGGACATCTACAAGTGTTAGTAATCATATATAGCCCTATTGTCTAAGGAGGCAGTGCACCTCTCTATCTTCTTTACGTTCCTTTATTGCATATTATAAATTAGCTAAGCTACCTACTACAAAAGAATTAGAAACAATTGTAACAGTTATGAAAGTTCAGTTACTTACAAACCTCCATATCAACATGGAAGTTGACCTCTTTCATTCAATTCTCTCAGGTACGTCCATGGTTGATGTTACATTTGTGCTATGCAAACATGCTTTCTCTGATTTTTCAGTCCAACCAGCTGCATGCTGTTTCAGTTAGGCATGATTGGAGCTACTGCCAATTTGTCATATACATTGGCTGTTGCAAACCTCTATTTCTTCTCTAACGTAACAAGCTTTCTGCACTGTAGTCTCATAGGCATTCTTTGTTATTATAATATTACATTATACAAACGAATTAAACCACCGGCATGCTTATGTACCGTCACATGACATTCCTCAAATTCATTTCCAACACATGTTACCCTACAAAAATTTAGATGTCATATTGAGTATTTCTCACGTAAATTAGCTGATGTTTTGTCCATTAACACATTAACATAATTGTCATCACATTGATATGCTATACATCACGTCTTGTCAATTCCCGAACGCAAGGCTCCAAGCCTTTAGTGCACAAGATTGGTGTGTGTATTGTAGTTATGAGACAAATCGTCTATTTCCTTGCCTATCGACATTAAATACATATAACAATTGTGGTTACCTCTTATCTCCTAGGAGGTAGGTCATCATTTGTAATCCCAGCCCTTATGACCCAATCAAATAAACCGTCCATATTAGTTGGAGTACTATGAAATCTGCCGTGTTAAATATAAGGATATTCCCTAATGGACAAAACTGAATACTTTTAACTTTACTACTGCAGAGTACTTGACAAGTGGTGGCCACTCGCCTTATGGTTCTACAAATGGACTGAGTTTATGTGCACACGCCTCCTTTAATTCGCTCATTTCTTTCACCAGCTCGCTCATCTTCGGTCGCTGTCTTGGAGAGTCCCTACAACAAGCAAGACCAAGTCTTGAAACTGGAGCAAGGTACATCTCTATGATGTCTTGGGTGTTTCCATTGTGCAGCATTTTAGTGTCCATTATTTCCAATAGCTTATCAGGATAGGCCATCTCAACAAACTTGGGAGACTTATAGCATCATGAATTGATGCGTCAGTTGGCCTTCTAGCAGTAAGAATCTCTAGCAAGAGCACACCATAGCTGAATATGTCACCTTCAATAGAAATTCCAGATCCCATGCCATACTCTAGAAACAAAGGATTGCTTGAATTATCTTTGTAGTGAAAAACATTAACATGATACAAGTCATCTATTAAGCTACAGGTGTACCTGTGTATGCCACCTATTTCCTGGCCATTTCTGCTGCAGCAATTATCCTGTTAGTAATGTTGCTCTGTTAGTTTTCTCCTATCAATTTTTGTACAACAGCATGTTTCATCATGCGTCTTCTTCAAAACTTCAATGCATTAGTAGAATTGACAGATAAAATCTACTTTTTCAGTGAAGGTTAGTTTGACGTGCAATCCAGTTATGAATACCCTTATGTGTAAATCTTGCATTGTTTGCATGATTGAAGTTAACCTTCTATATATCTAGTTTCAATCTTGGGGGATCAATGGGTCCATTTTAGATAGTATTGGCAGAACAGATTTAACTTGTGGTTTGGGCTGATAACCTGCACAACATAGTTATGCAGGATTTGATAGCATAAGCAGTGTCTGCAGTAGTCCGGACAAATTCTCAACTTTCTTACTTTTTGGGTTCTTCTTAATCAAGAAAAATAGAATGTATGTTTATTTTGTCAACATTTTTAAATAATATGTTTGCAAAATCTCTGTAACATCATAAATTTAAACAAAATATTTTCTAATTAGGTGTCTTATGCTAGTAAGAACAAAATATATGCATTATAGGAACAAAGATTTGTGGCGAGCTCGGGCTTTTCCTATGCTGGCATATGTCTTTACCTATAGTAGTTTAATTTTTTCATGTAAAAAAGATTAGCATTACTGATGTCCAAAGATTAAATCACCTCTGGATTGATGGGGTCATGACTGCATTCTCCCAGTGGATATTAACTGTTCTTTGCTATCTCTGTTGCTGCAAATGTTCTGGCACTTATCTCGTAGTTTCTCTCCTTGTCTATGTTTGGTGAAGTTGCTTGGAACAGTTAAACCCTGCAAGTATGGTTTTGTTGGTACATTTTTTCCCCGAAATGCAGGAGAGCTGCGCACTTTGTATTAAGAAGAGAAAATTATTAGTTTTTACAATGTCGCGGAGTATTAGCTCATGCACGCGATTAGGTGCCTCCCCGAACCCTACTACTCGCTACTTAAACCCCCTAGCTCCTTGGCACCTGTCTCAATCCACATTACAGCCTCTTGTTGGTACATTCTTTCATCATCTGTTCTCCCCTGAAACATCACTACGTTGTCCTTTGTGTCAAATGCTAGTCTCTCCCCTGAATAAAAGGATGTGTCTAGTTAACCATTTTTGTTATGATCAAAATTGTTTTGTCCCATCAACAGAACTGGTTGAGCTATCATTGCCTGGGATAACTCCCTGCAGTAGCAGTAATCCTTTGGCACTTTATCCCTTCTCACGAACATTGCTTGCTCACTTTCCTCTTTGCCAGGTTAGATTTTTAGTTGAAATACTGGATTGCTCAAATCTGCACTATAATGCTCTCAGGATATTTTGACAGACATTGCTGCCTATGAAGAGATGCACACTTTGACTCACTACAATGCTAATTTATGTGTTCACGTTTTTATATTTTTGTAATTCATGAAAGCTCAGCTTGTCAAACTAAATTGTTTCGGTTTGTAGGTATGTTGAATGACTTCTTTGCTGCCAACCTAAGCAATGGCTATAGTTGCTCTGTCTTTTGCTTTCACTCAATTTGTTTGAGTTATTGGCATCAACCAAAGCACTTAACTGCTGTAGAGCTTGACAATGGTGAACATATTTGTAAATGTGTTCAACAAATATGAAATTAGAAATATGTATTTGAATTATATTTTTTACTGCTTTGAAATTAAAAGATGAAAGGTGTTCTTTCATTTGGCAAGCCCTGAATTTATAATTTTTTATGGTAGAATAACTTATTTTCCAATTACAAGGATGGGGCATAGCAATTACTACATCCATTATATACGAGTATGTTCTCTATCACATATTTCTAAATATTTTTGGTAAAGCACTTGCGTGTGTAGATATTAGAACCATCACTAGATCTTCATGTTTTCATCGTGAAACCATAGAGCAGTTCCCTGCAATAAACATTTTCCATTATTTTAAGGAGAAAAGTAGTATCAACATATGGAGTCAATAAAGATCCACCCGTGAATTGGCTTTTTCCTTTTTTTTTTTACTCCATCTGATTTTTTACATGTTACATTTGATCTGTCCTAAATCAGTTTTTATCTATCTTTGATCAAGTTTATAGAAAAATATAACAACATTTATTCTATCAAATATATGGACATGGACTATCAAGATATATTCTATGATGGATTTATGAAACAATTTGGGTATTGTACATGTTATTGTATCTTTCTATAAAGTTGGCTAAAATTGAACAAATTTGACTTATAACAAATAAAATGACATGTAAAAAAATTCCAGAAAGGGTACCATGTTTTTGTTCGCATCAGTGTATCTAACATGACATTGCTGTCCCACAAACACACACACTCCTACCTCCTCTCTTCTTTTTTCTTTATTTTTTGAAAGCGCTCATACCTCTTCCTCTAGGTGTCGCCTCCTGTTAGCACCGAAGGCCTCAATCGAGCAGGTCTAACCTATATCTCTACTATAATCCCAATTTTTAGTATAAACTTTAGTACAACTAACTTATAAGAACATTTATAAACAAGATTTTAGTACGATAGAGCTCTTTCGAGCAAATACCCATGTGCCACGAAAGGGCATCTGGTCTGGTTAGTACGATAGTGTTGACGCAAATTTAGGTCAACACATCGAATTGCGCTAGTTCGCGCGTGAAACAATCACCTTGCAGCAACTTTGCCAAGGGCGGTCCGACTGGCCTGGGGGGCGGTCCAACCGGTCCTGGCTAGGAAGTGTGAAAAGCCTAGGAACGCTGACTCGGGAGAGACCCCGACGGAGCTAGCGCACGTAGGGTTGTTCTGAGATCGGCAGGCTACTCAGAACGCCTTCAACCGCCGTAGAGACGAAGGAAGAACAGCACGAGGTTGGAAAAGCTAGGGTTTGAGAGATAAAAGTAAAAGATGAATGTTCGATTGGTTGTGTTAGGACTCAATCGGCCACGACCCTTTATATTTATAGGGTGGGGAGGTCTTGCCCCGGAAGGAAAATCTCAGGGGAACTCGTAATCCACATGGATTCCTAATCCTACTCGGACTTGGCGTACAGGACCGGTCTAACCGCCCTTGGATAGCGGTCAGACCGCCCCTGCCTTGTCGGGCCGGCTACAAGGCTATACCGGTCTAACCGCCCATGGATAAAGGTTAGACCGGTCTGCCTAACCAGACTCTACAAGTGCCAATTTTGACCGTCAACATATGCCCCCCTGTTTTCTAGTAAAGCTTGCGTATTAGAAAACATACATATCTAGCAGAAATAAGACTAAGGACGATGAAATCCATAAATTCACCGGCCATTTGTACTAAAGGCGATACTCAACCATACCGGCTTCTTTGACTCAAGCTTCTTGCCATACACTTGGATAATACGCCTTTAAATATCTTCCATTGAGTGCTCTTGGCAGCATGTAACCCTGCATCGTCTCAACCATATAAGAATTCCCCGAGCATACCTTTGCAACTTTGTATGGACCTTCCCAACTTGGAGACCATTTGCCAAACTTATTGCTCTTCGTCCCTATAGGTAGAATTGTCTTCCAAACCATGTCGCCAACTTGAAAAGACTTACCCTTCACCTTCTTGTTATAAGCTCTAGCAACCCGAATCTTGTCCTTCTCTATTTCTCTCAAAGCTTCCAATTGCCTGTCGGTCACTTCATCAATATTGTCCATCATTAAATTATGATAATCAACAGCATTAAGATCATTTTGTCTTGCCAATCTATAAGCCCCAAGATTTACTTCAACCGACAAAACAGCTTCTTGACCATAGACAAGCTCAAAAGGAGTAACTTTAGTAGCACCATGTCTAGAGATACGATGAGCCCATAAAGCTTCAGATAATATTTCATGCCATCTTCTAGGATTATCATCTATCTTTTTCTTGATGAGCTTAATTAAAATTTTATTGCTAGACTTAGCTTGACCATTAGCTTGAGCATAATATGGAGATGAATTGAGCAACTTAATACCATAAGATTCAACAAACTCACGCACCTCTTTGGACATGAATGAAGTTCCTTGATCTGTGGTCAAAGTTTGAGGAATCCCAAATCTATGTATGATATGCTCCGTAATAAACTCAATTACCTCCCGATGTGTCATATTCTTGAGGGGAATAGCTTCAGACCATTTAGTGAAATAATCAGTGGCCACCAACACAAAGCAATGCCCCTTTGATGATGAACGATGAATTTTACGAACAAAGTCCAACGCTCATCCTCGAAACGGCCATGGCTTAATAATAGGATGTATCAACGCAGCTGGAACTATCTGACTATCACTAAATTTCTGATATTCTTTACACCCCTTGTAGTATCTATAACAATCGGCTATCATGCTAGGCCAATAAAAACAAGCCCGCCTAAGAAGCCACTTCATCTTAGGAGCCGATTGATGAATATCACAAATACCTTCATGCACCTCTGCCATAGCCAATCTAGCTTGATCAGAATCCAGACATTTCAACAATAAATCTTCAGCCGTCCGACGATATAGCTCACCATTAACCAAAACAAATTTAAATGCCCATCCTCGGACTTTTCTGTCAACAATACGTCCAGGATTCTGTAAATAATCAATAAGAGGCCTCCTCCAATCATCTACCTCTTTTCCCGCTGCATTAGAATTCATTTCAACCAAAACAGAATTATCAGCAGGAATAGCGGTCAAACCGCTCTCAGGGGCGGTTAGACCGGTCTGGGCGGTTGGACCGGCCTCTGATGGCGGTATAACCGGTCCAGCCGCAGTGTAACACCCGATCCCAGAATACGCCGGTTTTCGTTCATGGAATTTTTTTCTCTGAACATTATAACCAGACGCTTGCTGAGCCAGAGCATTAGCACTAAGATTCTCTTCACGTGGTACATGATGTATAGTAAATTCATCAAAAGAAGATATGATATCCAAGCATTTATCAAGATACATATTCAAATGACCACTTAAACATTGACATACCTTGGATACTTGCTGTACCACCAGCAAAGAATCACCATAAGCTTCAACATGTTTTACTCCCATCTCATACAAAATCTCCAACCCGAACAATAAAGCTTCATATTCGGTTTGATTATTTGTACAATCATATTCTAGTCGGCTAAGAGCTTCAAAAATAGCACCATTTGGAGATATAAAAATAACACCAATATCGCAGCCACTTTTACAAACCGACCCATCAAAGTGCAACTTCCAAGGAGTAAAAGTAAGATAACCGACGTCTAAATCAATATCATTATCAATGCTATGTCAACAATAAAGTCGGCTACAACTTGACCTTTCATGGACTTCAAAGGTTCACAAGTTAAGTCATATTCAATAAGAGCATAAGCCCATTTGCCGACTCTACCACTTAGAATTGGTCTATGCAACATGTATTTAACTACGTCAGTTTGACAAGCTACTATGCAAGTACTTGGTAATAAATAATGCCTCAACTTGGTACAAGCATAATATAATGATAAGCATAACTTTTCAATAAAATATACCTTGTCTCAGCGTCCAATAATCTTCTACTCACATAAGAAATAATATGTTCCTTGCCTTCGGTTTCTTGAGTCAAAACAGCACCAATAACGCAATCTTCAGCAACCACATATAATTTAAATGAAAATCCCTTCTCGGGCGCCCGAAGCACCGGTGGTGAAGACAAATAAAATTTAATCTTTTCAAACGCTTCTTGCTGTTTTGCCCCCCAAGTGAACTCATCATCATTCTTTAACCGAAGTATAGGAGTAAAAGCATTCACCTTCCCGGACAAGTTACAAATAAATCTTCTCAAATAATTAACCTTGCCCAAGAACTTTTGTAATTCCCTTTTACATGTAGGAGCCTTTACCTTCTTAATTGATTCTATCCTTTTAGGATCTATCTCTATGCCTTTCTCATGAACAATGAAACCCAAAAACTTCCCAGCCGACACACCAAAAGCACATTTGAGTGGATTCATCTTTCAACCATACCGACGCATTCTTTCAAAAGCAAGTCTTAAATCGGCTAAATGAGAGTACAAACCAGCCGACTTAACCACAATATCATCAATATAGACTTCAAGTATAATGCTAAGCAAGTCATGAAAAATCAAATTCATAGCTCTTTGATGAGTTGCGCCAGCATTCTTTAAACCAAAGGTCATAACTACCCATTCAAACAAACCCACAAAGCCAGGGCATATGAAAGCAGTTTTAGATATATCTTCCTCAGCCATAAAGATTTGGTTATAACCAGCATTACCATCAAGAAAACTAAGCACTTTCTGACTAGAAGCATTATTAATGAGTGTGTCGGCTATAGGCATAGGATATTCATCTTTAGGAGAAGCTCTATTAAGATCTCTAAAATCAATGCAAACTCTGAGTTTACCTTAACCTTTCTTCTCCACTGGCACAATGTTAGAAATCCAATCAGCATATCGACAAGGCCTAATAAATCCTGCTTCCAACAACCGAATGATTTCGGCTTTTATACGATCATATATAAGAGGATTAAAACATCTAGCAGGTTGTTTATAAGCCTTAAAACCAGGTTTTATAGGAAGTCGGTGTTCAACTAGCTCACGACTCAAACCAGGCATCTCAGTGTAATTCCATGCAAAACAATCGACATACTCTCTTAACAAATTTATTAATTCAGATTTAAATTCAGGATCTAAATTTTTATTTACATACGTCGGTCTTGGTACATTGCCATCACCAATGTCTACCTCCTCTAAAGGATCAACTGACGTAAAACCTTGTCCCAATTTGCTCAAATCATCAAAATCTTCAATGGCCTCACACATATCATTCGTCTGTGCCCGATAATGCTCAAGCCTTTGCTGCAACCACTCTAAATTTGTATTCATTAAATCACATAGTGTGGTTTAGCCGATTTTCCAACGGCTTTAGAACAGCAGGGATGAAGCCATCTTTAGTACAACTAATGAACTCATAATCAGAAAGATCTAAACCAGATAAACATTTAACATGATCATGAGCACCTATAGTAGAAGAATCGGCTATAGCAACACAAGCCGACGCATCACCATGCACAACCTCTATCTCGTCGCCTATCCACTGAATTAACATTTGATGCAAGGTAGAAGGAACGCATTGATTTGCATGTATCCAATCACGGCTCAATATTAAACTAAAATTACCTTGTGTTTCAGCGACGAAGAAAGCAGCAGCCAATGTCTTGCTCAGAACGGTGAGCTCCATAGAGATAACACCTTTAGCACCCATAGGTTCACCTCCTCCCACACCGCTGACAGTCATGTTTGTCTTGATCAACTCATCATCGGAACCTCCCAATTTCTTGAACAAAGAATAGGACATCAAATTAACAATTGTCCCTCCATCAACGAGCATCTGAGATATAGGCTTCCCATTGATATGACCCTTCATATACAAAGCCTTCAGATGGTTCTCATTGTCCTTGGGTTTCTGAAATATAACTTCGTTGGGACCAAAATCAAGATGAGCCAATTCTTCCTCAGGAATAACATAATAATCCGATGATAAATGAATCACATTAACATCTAGATTCATATGGTCAGGGGAAAAACTGTAATCAACAAGTTGCTCGTCATCTTTTTCTTCAGAAACCGACGTCAACTTTTCAGTAGAAGGATCAGAAGTAACAGGAACAGAATTACCAGCCTCGATCTTCTCTGGAGATAGCGGTCCAACCGCTCCTGGGACCGGTCCAACCGCCCCTGTTGCGGACCCCTCTGGTAAAACCGGTCTGACCGCCCCTGATAGCGGTTCAACCGCCTTTGCTGGTTGAGACTCGACTTTTGCCTTACATTCTTTCTTTTATGGGATCATGAGCCTGTATTTGTTGAAGTGTTCATCCCACCTTTTTTCCTCCTCCTGTTCCTTCTGTTGCTCTTTCAATTGCCTCTGACGAAGCCTTTGCAATTTTCTCCTTTGTGTATGGGTCAATCCTGGAGGACACCATTGAGGTAAGAAATTCTTGTTGACAGAATTAGTATCATTAGAACCCAGATTAGTAGAAACATTAACATTATTTTCAATAACTATAGGCCTCTTGCCACCGTCTTTAGCATCCACCTTCATGCAACCAATCTGGATCACATCATTGCCTGTGGTCCTCTTTGGATCAGCAACTTTTGGCACAACATCGTCTTGTTTCTTAGGGCGATAAACTTGTTTAACAAAAGATGATGGCCTCCTCTGCTCATAGCGGTCAGACCGCCCCTGGAAACCGGTCACACCGCCCCTGTGCTGCTGATCCCAACCTGACTGCTTGAAACCCAACCGATCATGTGTAGGACGTGAAATTCTGTCATGTACGGGCTTTCTAGGTTCTTCCCAAGCTGGTTGAAAGCCTTGCTGATTCATGGGGTAAAAAGGCATCCACATAACCCCATTGTGATCCATTGTCGGCTGTGGCAAACCAGACAACGGAAATCCCCATGGCATATTTGGAGCTTGCTTTGATGTACCTGGAGCATGAACCTCACTTCTTAATCTGGTAGCAGGCCTTGGCGGTGAATTCGGCCTATTTTGCATTGGAGACCTACTCCTTTTTTTTAATGGCCGACCACCCGTGCGGCCTTTTGACTGGAGTATTTAGCGAAAAGCTGATCAAAGTAGGCCCCTTCTTCTCAACTTCCCCCTGATTCTTCTCCAGATTAAGCTTCCATGTGCCCACCTCTGGTTGCTTAGTTTTTAGCATACGCGGGCGCCCTCTGGTAGGACCGGTCGAACCGCCCTGGGAACCCGGTCCAACTGCCCCGGTCTGGGCATCATCAACTTCAGCAGGTGCGGTCGAACCGCCCTCTGAACCCGGTCGGACCGCCCCTCCCTGCACAGGATCAGACGTTCTTTGCTTGATTGAAGATGCTTGCCCCCCGGGTGCTGAAGTCTTGACAGTGATTTTAAATGAACTTCTGCCATCAGAGGTTTTCTCATGGACGACTTCCCTGGTCAATTCTTTATTTCTCAAGTTGTGAGGCTTTTCTTCACCAATGACCATATTTTTCCCTTTTGTTGAGTCGGCTTGATGCGGCCGGACTAAAACTTTGGGCTGCTGCAGATACATGGTATTGACAGGGAAGGGTGACGTGTCAACTTGCATCTCATGTAAAGCCAGCCGTCCTTCATTAATGGCCGACTGAATCTGCCGACGGAAAACATTACAATCGTTAGTAGCATGCGTAAAAGAATTATGAAACTTACAATATGCACGCTTTCTCATTTCTTCCATCGGTGGCATGGTGTGTGAAATCTTGAGGTTTCCTATCTTAAGCAATTCATCAAATATGCGATCACATTTAGAAACATCAAAAGTAAATTTAACTTCTTCTTGCCGACCTTTATGAGCCGGCTTAAGTGAATAGCATGAATAAGTCTTAGACTTAGAAGGCCAAACAAATTCAGCAACATAAACATCATTATCATCATCGGTCGAATTTTCAGAATCATAATCAATAGTATGCATATTAGACCGACGTGATTTAAAATTTTCTTTCTCCTTAGCTAATTTTATTTCAATTGTCGTTGCTCTAATCAAAACCATAGTAAGGGAATAAAATTCTTGACCATCTATCCTATCCTTAATAGATGATTTCAACCCCTTAGCTGCAAGAGCGGCAATATCAATCTCAGACAAGGACAAATTAAAACAACGGTTTTTAATTTCTTTAAAGCGTTTAAAGTAGTCAGCTACCGACTCTTCTTTCCCTAGCTTAACCGATGTTAAATCTGTCAATTTACATTCATAGCCCCCACTAAAGAAGTGATCATGAATTTTTTTTCTAATTGATCCCAAGAATCAATAGAACCAGGAGCTAATGAAGAAAACCAGGCAAAAGCAGTCCCAGTCAAAGATAAAGAAAATAAACGAACTCTTAAAGACTTATAAAAACCTGCTTCACCCAATTGAGCAATGTATTGACTTATGTGTTCCCATGTTGTATGACTGTCCTCCCCACTAAATTTAACAAAATCAGGAACACGCCAACCTTGAGGATAGGGAACATTATCAAACTCGGCTTTATAAAGTTTTTGATACAATCTAGTAGTACCCATGTCAATTCCGAGCTTGTTTTTCATGATACCGGCCAACTCCTCTTTAATTCTAGCAAATTCACTATCAAAAGTCGGCCGAGGTTGCATTGTAGCTAAAACATTTGCATTATTTACATGAGACATACCAAGATTTTGCATACGGTGTAAATCATTAAACACATCATTAGGCACACCATAAGAAGAAGTTTTAGTTTTTGGCAAGGGTGGTGATGTGTGTGCAATCGTACCAAATGCAGGATTCGCGTTACTAACAGGAGTTTTATTAGGAATAATAGCAAGCGGCATTGGTTGTTCAGGGGTAAGTGCAAGCTGCCCGCCCTGACTGGTAGGGGCGGTTGGACCGGTCCTCCGGCTGTCGGCTTAAAGGCACTTTTTGGTGGAGTCATTTGTCCTGGATAAAAGTTAGCCGGCATGCCATATATAGTTTCTGCAGTAACACCTGGCTCACCCGACAAACTAGTCTCATGTAAATCAGATTGAGGAATAATACTATTATTATCTAAAGAACCATTAACACTTTTCCCCTTCTCCACACAGTAAAGCGATTTTGAATAACATCAAACATCTCTTGCTGACTTTTAAGCATGTTTTCAATTCTTAAATTAACAGTAGCTATATCGGAGGGGGATTCACTTACAGTGTCAAGTACCTCAACCTTGCTGTTACTTATCTTGATCGAAGGCATCTTGAATTCTCCTTCTCTTGAGATCTTGTTGTGACGATCCTTCTTGATGCCTACAAGGAACTGTTGCTTGATGTACTCTTGAAGCGCGGCATAGTCCCTTTGCTCCTCTTCGCTGAGCTCTTCAATGGATGCCATCACGACGTTGTCTTGATCAATCTCAGTCCAAGCACCTGGCATACAAAGAATAGATTGACCGGTTTTAATCTAGCCAGACCCTCTGAGTCCCCAGCGGAGTTGCAAAAATGTGTTGACGCAAATTTAGGTCAACACAACGAATTGCGCTAGTTCGCGCGTGAAACAATCACCTTGCAGCAACTTTACCAAGGGAGGTCCGACTGGCCTGGGGGACGGTCCAACCGGTCCTGGCTAGTAAGTGCGAAAAGCCTAGGAACGCCGGCTCGGGAGGGACCCCGACGGAGCTAGCGCACGTAGGGTTGTTTTGAGATCGGCAGGCTACTCAGAACGCCTTCAACCGCCGTAGAGACGAAGAAAGAACAGCACGAGGTTGGAAAAGCTAGGGTTTGAGAGATAAAAGTAAAAGATGAATGTTCGATCGGTTGTGTTAGGACTCAATCGGCCACGACCCTTTATATTTATAGGGTGGGGAGGTCTTGCCCCGGAAGGAAAATCTCAGGGGAACTCGTAATCCACATGGATTCCTAATCCTACTCGGATTTGGCGTACATGACCGGTCTAACCGTCCTTGGATAGCGGTCAGACCGCCCCTGCCTTGTCGGGCCGGCTACAAGGCTATACCGGTTTAACCGTCCATGGATAAAGGTTAGACCGGTCTGCCAGAGTCTATAAGTAACAATTTTGACCGTCAACCGATAGAGTTCTTTCTATGATGGATTTTTGAAACTCTAACATGAGAGAATTCACGGTGTTAGTGTTAAATTTTTTTTTCCAAATTCCCTCGCCGGTAAACTTCGTGATTTATTTTTCTCTAAATCAAAATAATTTACAACACCGGCCTTGTTAAAATACGTTGAAGAGAAATGACCATGGATCTGCCCAGCCTTTTCCACACACAGACAGAGCTCACGTGCAGAAGTATCTTTCCCCCCAGCTGCGTTCGTTCTCCGCCGGCACTGCAGAGTCCACTCAAAACCCCAATTCCCCACCGCTCGCCCGCCGCCGGAGTAGCTACCCGCCGCCGCTCCCGCACCCCAGCCGAGCTCACGCTGTGCCCTGCATTTTCGCCACCTCCATGGCGGGATCCTCGCCCTCGCCCGCCGCGGGCGACGTGCCCCCCTCGCGCTCCGCCTCCGCCATCGTCGCCGGCGTCGCCACCGGCTACCACGTGCTCAGGGTTGTCGGCTACTCTCACACCAAGGAGGTACCCAACGGCCAGAGCATCAGCTCCAGCCACTTCCTCGTGGGAGGCAGCACCTGGTTCGTGAAGTACTACCCCAACGGGAACGCCGCCGGGGAAGCCGATTTCATATCACTGTTCCTTGCTCTCCATGGTACCGTCGCCGAGGCCGTGAAGGCAAAGGTCACCATCAGCTTACTCGACCAGGAAGGGAAGCCGGTGCCTCCCTACAACAGAACCACCGAGTTTGTGAACATCGCAGAGAAGGGAAGCTGGGGTTACCCAAAATTCATGGAAAAGGAAGGCTTTGGAGGAATCGGAGCATCTCAGTAATGATTGTTTCACCGTCAGATTCGATGTGACTGTCCTGAATGATGTTCGCACTTTGGAAACACCATTGTTAGTGGTGCCGTCATCTGACTTGCACCGCCATTTTGGCCGTCTCCTATCCAGCAAAGAGGACACTGATGTCAAATTCAGAGTCGGCAAGAAGACATTCTCTGCTCATCGGCTTGTTCTTTCGACACGGTCACTGGTCTTCAAGGCCCAGCTCTATGGTCCCATGAAAGAGAGGAATACCTCGAAGGCCATACACATAAACGACATGGAGGCCGATGTGTTCGATGCTCTGCTTACTTTTATGTACACTGACAACCTGCCAGAGATGAAGGAACAAGATGAATCTGCAATGGCTCAACATTTACTCGTCGCTGCAGATAGGTATAATCTGGAGAGGCTGAAGTTGATTTGTGAGGATAAACTATGCAAGCATATTGATACCAATTCTGCTGCGACCATCCTGGCATTGGCGGAGCAGCACAACTGCCATGGGCTTAAGGATGCATGCTTCACGTTCCTCAGCTCATCTAGCACTCTGGGTGCTGTTATGGAAACAGATGGCTTTGAACACTTAACAATTAGCTGCCCCAGGATTCTGAAGGAGCTAGTGTCCAAGGTTGTTGCTGGCTGACTTATGAGTAGCAGATGAAGGGTGTGGGCATCAGGTTTCGGCAATAACATTCTGCAACTGTGAAGTCTGAAGAACAGATATTCTGCTATATTATAAACTAGCACTAATTATATTTAGTCGTATCCCGAAGAGAATGCAAGGTACCTCAGCCATTATTTATTTTGTTGTCGTAACCTTTAGAAGTATTAAGGTGACAAGCTATGTCCAAATTAAGAAGCATTTGTGCTGGCACTATGAACATTTAATTATACAGTTCCTTTGAGAGTTGCATGTATATATTTTATCCTTTCTTTCTCACTTGCATCTTCCATTCACTTCAAGAAACATGTGTTTAGCAGGTTCAGATATAGTAAATTTGTTTGGCTTGAATGCTGGGTCTAGAAACTAATACCTTTAACAGTGGGCAAGAATTTGTTACTTGGGTGATTAGACTATATATGCTTTACGAATTTCTTGTAATTGACGGATGGATACCAAAATGGTCACAAAGTATGGCTACAATTCTAACAACAATTTCAATTACAAGAAGTTGCCTTTCAAGGCATGAATGAACCCGCTTTGGTTTTCCTTGTTCTGACATTTTTCTTTACCTAATTCTTCAATTTTTCATGTAAACAAAGAAGACTGCAAAAGTTTTCTAGCTACAATTCTGAGTTTCCAACAGCTACTTCTGCCACACCTTTTCACTACAGTGCTTGTTATGCGTGAAGGTTCTTTTTTGTTTATGAATGCCATTCATTTCTTAAATAAAACTTTGGCAGTAAATTAGATATCTCCCTAGCTCTCATGATATTTTTCTTATTTTTCTATGGACTGACATATTACCGGTGTCCAAAGATAACATGGCCTCAGCCAGGATTTCATTCTCCCGGCAGATATTACTATTCTTTGCTATCTGTGCTGCTGCAAATGTTCTGGTACTTATCTAATAGTCTTTTGTCTTGTCTAAGATTGCTGAAGCAGCATTTAGGCAATTAGACATAATATATATCTAATGGGTTATTGCCTTATTGGCCATCTCTGAAGTTTCTTGGAACAGCCAAACCCTGCAACTAGGCTAAGTGTGATTTTGTTGGTACATTCTTTCATCATCCTTTTTTTTATGGCGCGGAATCATTATTTCATCATCAGTTCTCCCTGAACCATACTATTTACGTTGTCATTTGTGTCAAATACTGTTCTCTCCCCTGAATTAAAAGATATGTTTATTTAATCATTTTTGTTATGTTCTAAGTCTTTTTTGTCCCATGAACAGAAATGTTGAAGCTATCATTGCCTGGGATAAGACCCTACAGGAGAAGTAATCCTTTGACACAGCAGTTGTCTCACGAATCCACTCTGTCTTCCTTGCTTGCAGACTTTCCTCTTTGCGAAATTACATTTTGAGTTGAAAAATTCTGGGCTGCTCTTCCCCTTCAGGGTACGCAGTCGTCATCTCTCTATCACCATGACCATAAGACCATTCATCAGCTATTTTGCCTTGGTTTATGTTGTTATTAGTTGTAAACGGGCTTGAGGAGATTACCTCCAGTTCTGGTTGATAAATCATAAACGCCCTTCTTCCTAAAAATTGAGTTTGCAACAAAATCATTTATGCCAATACGAGGAATTGAGGTGAAAAAAATATAGGTCTAGTAAATCCTCTTTCACAATCCATTTGTTTCTATAATTTTTTAGAACAATATTTTTTCTCAATCCCCTATATCCCTCTCCTAACCTTTTTTTATTTTCTCAATCAACCTCTCCTTTTTTTAATTCGCTTCCCTTTCCTTTCCTGGTTTCCTTCTCCCTCCGGCCACCAGCTGGCCTTTCCTACCCCGTGATCAATCCTTCAACCCGAAGTCAAGTGCTTTCTCCTCCGTCCTACCCCTGCGTTCGTCTCTACCCGCAGTCTGCAGGGTAGAGTCCACGCAAAACCCTAATTCCCCACCGCCGCCGCCGGAGTAGCTACTCGCCGCCGCTCCCGCACCCCTAGCCGAGCGCACGCCGCGCCCTACATTACCGCCCCTCCATGCCAGGATCCTCACCCTCACCCGCCGCGGGCGACGTGGCCCCCTCGCGCTCCGCCTCCGCCATCGTCGCCGGCGTTGCGACCGGCTACCACGTGCTCAAGATTGTCGGCTACTCTCACACCAAGGAGGTCCCCAACGGCCAGAGCATCAGCTCCAGCCACTTCCTCGTGGGAGGCCGCACATGGTTCATCAAGTACTACCCCAACGGGAGCACCGCCGAGAGCGCCGATTTTATATCGTTCTTCCTTGTTCTCCATGGTGCCGTCGCCGAGGCCGAGGCCGTGAAGGCACGGGTCACTATCAGCTTACTCGACCAGGACGGGAAGCCGGTGTCTCCCTACAGCAGAATCACCGAGTTTGTGAACTTCTCAGAGAAGGGGGACTGGGGTTACCCAAAGTTCATGGAAAGGAAGGCTTTGGAGGAATCGGAGCATCTCAGTGATGATTGTTTCACCGTCAGATTCGATGTGACTGTCATGAAGGATGCCCACGCTGTGGAAACACCATTCTTGGTGGTGCCGCCATCTGACATGCACCGGCATTTTGGCCATCTCCTATCCAGCAAAGAGGGCAGTGATGTGAAATTCAGAGTCGGCAAGAAGACATTCTCTGCTCATCGGCTTGTCCTTTCGACACGGTCACCGGTGTTCAAGGCGGAGCTCTATGGCCCCATGAAAGAGAGGAATACCTCGAAGGCCATACACATAAACGACATGGAGGTCGATGTGTTTGATGCTCTTCTTACTTTTATGTACACGGACAACCTGCCAGAGATGAAGGAACAAGATGAATCTGCAATGGCTCAGCATTTACTTGTCGCTGCAGACAGGTATTTGTGAGGATAAACTGTGCAAGCATATTGATACGGATTCTGCTGCGACCATCCTGGCATTGGCAGAGCAGCACAACTGTCATGGGCTTAAGGATGCATGCCACACGTTCCTCAGCTCATCTAGCACTCTGGGTGCAGTTATGGAAACAGATGGCTTTGAGCACTTAACAATTAGCTGCCCCAGGGTTCTGAAGGAGCTACTGTCCAAGGTTGTTCCTCGCTGACTTGTGAGTTGCAGATCAAGGGTATGAGCATCAGGTTTCGGCAAGAACATTCTGCAACTGCGAAGAACATATTCTGCTATATTATACACTAGCACTAATTATATTAAGTCGTATCCCCAAGAGAATGCAAGGTACCTCAGCCATTAGTTATTTTGTTGTCGTAATGTAGAAGTAGAACTATTAGGGTGACAAGCTTTGTGTGGAACTATTAGGGTGACATGCTATGTCCAAATTAAGAAGCATTTGTGCTGGCAGCCTGGCACTATCATATTCAGTTATCTGCACTAAATTTATACAGTTCCTCTGAGAGTTGCATGTATATATTTTATCCTCTTTGTCACATGCACCTTCCATTCACTTCAAGAAACATGTGTTTAGCAGGTTCAGATATTGTAAATTTGTTTGGCTTGAATGCTGGATTTAGAAACTAATACCTTTAACAGTGGGCAAGAATTTGTTACCTTGGTGATTAGACTATATATGCTTTACGAATTTCTTGTAATTGAGGCATGGATACCAAAATAGTCACAAAGTATGGGTACAATTCTAACAGCGATTTCAGTTACAAGCAGTAGCTGTTCAAGGCATGAATGAACCCGCTCTGGTTTTCCTTGTTCTGACATTTTTATTTACCTAGTTCAATTTTTCCTGTAAAAAAGAAGACTGCAAAGTTTTCTAGCTACAATTCTGAGTTTCTAACAGCTACTCCTGCCACACCTTTTCACTACAGTGCTTGTTATGCCTGAAGGTTCTTCTTTTTTTGTTTATGAATGCCATTCATTTCTTAAATTAAAGTTTGGCAGTAAGTTAGATGTCTCTCTAGCTCTCATGATATTTTTCTTATTTTTTCTATGGACTGACATATTACTGGTGTCCAAAGATGGCCTCAGCCAGGATTTCATTCTCCCGGCAGATATTACTATTCTTTGCTATCTCTGCTGCTGCAAATGTTCTGGTACTTATCTATTTAGTCTATCGTCTTGTCTAAGATTGCTAAAGCAGCATTTAGACAATTATACATAATATATATCTAATGGGTTCTTGCCTTATTGACCATCTCTGAAGTTTCTTGGAACAGTTAAACCCTGCAACTAGGCTAAGTGTGATTTTGTTGGTACATTCTTTCATCATCCTTTTTTTTGGGTGCGGAATCATTATTTCATCATCAGTTCTCCCTGAACCATAACTATATTTACGTTGTCATTTGTGTCAAATACTGTTCTCTCCCCTGAATTAAAAGAGATGTTTATTTTATCATTTTTTGTTATGCTCTAAGTCTTTTTTGTCCCATGAACAGAAATGTTGAAGCTATCATTGCCTGGGATAAGACCCTACAGGTGACAAGCTTTATGTAGAAACTATTAGAGTGACAAGCTATGTCCAAATCAAGAAGCATCTGTGCTGGCATTATGAACAAATAGTTCAGTTATCTGCACTATATTGATACTGTTTCTCTGAGAATTGCATGCATCTACTATATCGTTTCTTTCTCACATGCATCTTCCATTCACTTCTAGAAACATGTGTTCAGCAGGTTCAGATTGCGTAAGTTTGTTTGCCTGGAATGCTGAATTTGAAACTAGTATTTTTAACAGCGGGCAAGAATTTGATTACATGGGTGATTAGACTATATATGCTTTATGAATTTTTTAAAATTGAGGCATAGATAGATACAAATATAACACTGACTTCTGTCAAGCTTGTTTACTACTGTACTAGTTACCAGCAATTTCTGGTATAGTTTACTTTTTGCCAGCACGGCAATAACCATCAATTCCTCTCATGAAACCAAAATGACCAGCTGCTCAATTTGTTAGCTTCCTAGTTCTCTTAAGGCGCTTTCTTATGGACTGAAGGGGTTTGTGCTGAATATTATATGAATTTGAGGAGTGGGGAAGCCAGGATAACTGCACGTTCACCATATCTGCTGATGCAAATGTCCAGTGTCAACATTGTTGCTCTGCTAGTCTTGTTGATATTGATGAAATAACAACTTTTACCATTACCCTTTTTTTTCTTTCCAAATTTTGTAATAAAATCATAGATTGTCATAGAATAGCCGTGAATAAGCAAGAAAGACTGACAATGATTTTGTATTTGATAAGTAATTTGAACCAATGTTTAACAATATGTACAATTCATTCATGGATATCTTAATATTAGGTGCGATTATCTGCTCACATATTTGTTTGGATGAAGCAAATCATATGTCGTAATAAGTTTGTGGGATATTTGGTTCATTTGGGAATAGGGATGTTATTTTGTAGCTTGTGGCTGGTTGGAATGATACCCTGCAAAATAAGTGCAAAAAAACTTTTTTGCACTTATTTTGCAGGGTATCATTCCAACCAGCCACAAGCTACAAAATACCATCCCTATTGCACTTATTTTGCAGGGTATCATTCCAACCAGCCACAAGCTACAAAATACCATCCCTATTCCCAAATACCATACCCTGCAAAATAAGTACATGACTGATGATACCCTGCAAAATGATTCGCGTCTCTGCTGCAGCTTGGTAACAATCAAATGCCTAATTTCTTCTGAAACATCGTCGTCCTGTGATGTGTCAAATGTTCTCTCCCTAGATAGAGGATGGTCTTCTGGGTGTAAATAAATTAGAAGTTTTGCGATCACTGTGTCTATACTATTCATCCAAAAAATATTAATAAAACATGAATGAATAAAGAAAACCGGAAAATGCATTTTGGTGTCGGATGCGAGCCGGTAGAAGCAATTTTGTTTGACACACGACACTGAAAAATCGAACACTGTCCTAAAAAAAAACAGAGAGAAAAAAATGAAGACTGCTGAAATGCCCAGGATAAGAGCCCAACTAAACTTTCTAGGCCCAAACTTGACGGCCCATGAGCTGAAGTCGGCCTCCTTCCAAAGAAAGCCACCAGCTACTGTGTGTCTGGCTCGTCATCTCCTTCCCTGGTCTCCTTGCCGTCTTTCCCCATTCCGCGGCGGTTCCTCCGACCCAAATCCTACAGCGCCGGCGAGAGAGAAGGGGCTCATGCCGCCCGCGGTCGCCGGTGAGCCGCTGCGGTCCGCCTCCTCAATCGTCCCCGACACCGCCAGGGGCTATCACCTCCTCAAGATCGATGGCTATTCCCTCACCAAGGACGCCACCCCCACTGGCAAGCGCCTCGATTCCCGCCCTTTCACCCTGGGCGGCCACCGCTGGTACATCCGCTACTACCCCAACGGCACCACGTCGGAGTCCAAAGATTATGTATCGATTTTTCTTCATCTCGCCAAAGGCGGCGCCGCCCCGGTGGTGAAGGCGCGGTTCCAACTCCGTTTCGCTACCGCATTGGCGAATAAGGCCTTATCGGAAGAAGAGGTGAGGAGCTTCGACGGCCCAACTGCTTGGGGACACATAAGGTTCATCAAGAGGGCCGTGTTGGAGAAATCGGAGCACCTCAAGGATGATTCCTTCACCGTCCGCTGCGACCTCCTCGTCATCAACGAGTTCCGCGCTGAGGAGGAGAAGGCCGACGTCACCACCCCAGTCTTCGTCTCCGTTCCCCCATCCAACCTGCGCCAGCAACTTGGCCATCTCTTGTTGACTGAGAAGGGTGCCAATGTGGTGTTTGAGGTCGGCGGCGAGACATTCGCGGCGCACAGGTGCGTCCTTGCAGCCCGCTCGCCGGTCTTCAGCGCAGAGCTCTTTGGCACAATGAAGGAGAGCGATACCACAGGCGTTATCCGCATAGAAGACATGGAGGCCCAGGCGTTCAAGGCTCTGCTCCACTACATGTACACCGACTCATTGCCAAAGACAAAGAAGAGGAAGAGGAGGATGTCATTGTCCCAGCACCTGCTTGTTGCATCTGACAGATACAACTTGGAGAGGCTCAAGTTGATATGTGAAAAGAAGCTTTGTAGGTGCATTGATGTGGGCACAGTGGCCAGCATACTGGCGCTAGCTGAGCAACACCACTGCCATGGGCTGAAGAAGGCGTGCTTGAGTTTTCTCTGCTGTTCGGGGAATCTGAATGCAGTCATGGCCACTGAAGGCTTCGATCATTTGAGCACAAGCTGCCCCTCTGTTGTGAAGGAGCTGATTTCCATGCTCGGCACCTAAACAAACTGGTCAGTGTTTTACCAATGTTGGTTCCTGGTTTCTATACTTTTTGGTAGCCTTGCCATCACTCTGAATGACATTATCATTTTGGTATCTTTTGGAGATGCAAAATTACATTGTTCAGTGCAGTCTCTTTTTCTTTAGTTCATTGCATCTCTATAACCTTAGTCGATCCGGAACGGCTTTGTTATCACCCATCAGCTATCTCCATCCATTAGGTTCAAAAGAAATTGTGACCCCTGCTTTACTGTTTTCACGTTACTTTATTGTCTCTCTACCTAATCCAAGAATTGCTTTTCTATATGTTATAGATCTATGCTTGTTTCCTAATTTCTATATCTGACCCTCTTGATCAGCTCTCCTCTAACTCTGTGCTTTCTCTGTATTTAACATACACGCGCGCGCCCAAGAAAGTACTTCTTGCCATCTATCTTGGCAATGAGCGAGACCTGCTACTGCTCCACTAACCATGCATACACCCTGCTACGTGCCACACAACCCACAAGGCACAGATCGCGACTAACAGACTAGCTGGTAACAGACTACATGTAACTAAAACTCTCGAACACTTGTACTGCTATATTTACGTGTATGCAACTAACTGATGACCTGGCATTTACTAGTTAAGGTTATTAGTTCAACATTTATGTGAACTGATCTTCTGAAGAATCATGAACTATATTATGATAATACCATATTAAAGACTGTTGTCAAGTATGTTATGCTCTGAAATAAGCATTCTACATGAGAATATATTCTAAAATGAATGCTCCAGTTAAATTTTCTGTACAAGAAGAGGCATATATACAGGCTTTTATAGCTGATCAAAACTTTTTTCTTTGCTAAATAGAGTCGTTTTGTTGGTGACAACAATAGCCTCATGCACAACTGCACATTGTTATTTATTTATACTGCCTCCTTTTCTTTAAGGCACAGCTTGCTTCAGTGCAGTCTCCAAGAATATACTTTGATCATTATTCTCTCTTAGGCCACATTGCCTATGACCAGAAAATTGGCATTATAGAAAATGTGCTTTTGAACATGAATCTATCTACTGGTACCAAATGTATATCCTATAATTCATAAATGATTAGGTTATTTGTTGGTCGGTGATTAACAAAGTTGACATTGATGTGCGTGTGCACCTTACCAAAAGAAAAGGAGGGAGTATTTTCTTAGCTGGTTTGCCTAAATAAACTTGTGTTAATTACATGATAGCTGTGTCCTAACTGTAGGAGAGTAGAGAGGGATGCGTATAATGTTGTGGATGTATTGCATTGAGGCCTCGGCCGGTATATATGAGAGTACAAGACTTGGGGGGCAAGGCTCCCCCGGATACATATGGCAGTCTACGATAGGGTATATCTACAACTACCAAATATACTCTAACACTCCCCCGCAGTCACAGCGGGAGCACCGCAGACGGTGAGACTGGAGAAGCCGAAGGCACGAGCCGACGGACTTACAGCCCCCCGCAGTCATAACGTCGATGCGGTGCGGATGCTGCGACTGGAGAGAACCGGCGAGTATCTCATGCGGATGGTAGCCCTTTGTACCGATGTCGAGGTAGCCGAGCTGAAGGGCGAAGAGCCATGGTCGAAGATGCCGTGCGTAGGATAGCCGTGGTCGACGTAGAGTTGTCGAGGTTGTCGAAGATGAGGTAGCCGCACATGAAGCCGCGGGCGCACGAGGAGGCGCCCTGATGGTGGCGTGACGGAGAAGACGCCAGAGACGAAGATGGCGACGCGTCGAGGCAGTCGTAGAGGAAGCGATGCCGAAGTCGATGCAGTCAGGCCATCGGGCGAGGCATGCCCGGGTTTGCCAGGCCCGGGAACGCGTCGGGGACGATGGGCACGCACCGGTGTTGCCAATACCGGACGTGCAAGGGAGAAGTGCACAACCAGACGCCGTCACCGAAGGGGACCAGCAAAGAAGGCCTCCAAAGCGGTCGCAGGCGCTGAAGACGGCGAGGTAGAAGATGCCGACGCCCGCTGTTGCTTGGAGTAGAGGAGGGTGGCGACGTGGTTGTGCTAGACGAAGTGAGGAGGAGAGCCCGGATTTCCAGCGCAAGGCCAGACGATCTAGGCGACGCGGCGGCGGTGCTCGAAGGCGACGACGAAGAACTCGAACGGCTTGATGAAGACCATGTGCGAAGGGCACAGCGACGCGTAGTCGACGATGAGGTCGTGGACATGGTTGGCGGCGGTGAGGAAGCAACGGCGGAGAAGACCACGGGTGGCTCCACTGCTGCCCGAAGAGGCAAAGCAGCGGCAGCCCTCCGCACTCGGTGAAGGAGCGCACAGCCCACGGGCGGTGAGGAAGCAACGGCGGAGAAGACCACGGGTGGCTCCACTGCTGCCCGAAGAGGCAAAGCAGCGGCAGCCCTCCGCACTCGGTGAAGGAGCGCACACGGCGAGGACGGACGTCACGGGAGTCGGGTGGATCACGCACGTCGGCTGATCAAACCGAGCATGCGCGAGGCGAGACGACGGTGGACGAAGTCGGTGAAGGCGTCTCGATCGGTGGAGGCGAAGACGAGCCGGCGAAGGACGACGTGCGGAAGAAGCGGCGATGTAGGCGGCGGCGCAAACAAGCACCCCCGGGTGCCGGCCATCTCGCCATGCCGCACGGTCGTAGAGGAAGAAGAGGCCGGTGATGTCGATGCCGATGTCGAAGTCGTGGCGCAGGATCGACGGGCGGTGGGCGACGCAATCCCGAATTAGTGATCGGGCAAAAAGAAAAAACTGCAGTGGCTTCTCGTGTATAGTACCTCGTGGGTGCGTGTAGCAAAGCCACCTCACCCACCTCTTCCAGAATCCCATCTCCGCATCACGGTCAAAGACGTACCGCTCGTGAGAAAACGGAGAGAGAAACAGAGGGAGTGAGGCTGCCCAGCTAACAGCGATGGAGATGGGCGGCGCAGATGGTGGCTGGCAGTGGCGGAGGGTCTCCTGTCCGAGCGAATCCCGCTAGGCAGCCGGGGGTCCCATCCTGCCGAGTCAAGGGACGCGTCTCCAGACCGATGGAGGCGGATCATAGGGGGCGGCGACGGATTCCACCGGGCGAATCCCGCCGTGCCAGATCGGGCGGCGCGTGGCCCGCACCACCGGGTGTAGAAGCCGCTGCCGGGACGAGCGCGCCAAGCCGCAGACCGGTGGAGGATGAGTCTGCCGCCAGGGGAGCCGCCGACGACGACCGGAATCTCCATGCGAAGGTCCCTGCTGCGACCATGGCAACGCGGGGAAGAGCGCAGGGAGGTCGTAGCTGCCACCACGGCAGCACGGATTAGTCGTGCTAGACGGCTCTTATGCGGATGGCGAGGTACGTGACGATCTGCTGCTGCTGACGCAAAGACGGCGGCGGACTCAGATCGATCCGCCGCGTAGGGGCGCGCGGCCCCCGGTGGAGGTCGTGGGCGACCTCCCCGGGGGCGCGCTAGAAGGCCGTCGCGGGGACGCCCTGGATGGGCGCCGTTGGAGACGGTCGGCGGCGCGCAGAAGGCAGAGGAGGCCGGGGACGGGAGGCAGCGGAAGGTGACCTAGGATCCCAAACCCTAAACTCGTGATACCATGTAGGAGAGTAGAGAGGGATGCGTATAATGTTGTGGATGTATTGCATTGAGGCCTCGGCCGGTATATATGAGAGTACAAGACTTGGGGGGCAAGGCTCCCCCGGATACATATGGCAGTCTACGATAGGGTATATCTACAACTACCAAATATACTCTAACACTAACTCCTAAGTATGTGTTCGTTCCCATGCTGGTTAAGGCTCTATCATTTTGTTTATAGATGCTGTTAATGCCAAACCTGATCATAAATTAAACAATTAACTCAATGATCAGTAGTGAGTTTTCTAAGCACATTGTTTGATGGCTGCAAGAAAACAAATTAACAGAACGTTTTTTCTTCTCACCTTTTCACTGTTTTATATGCATCAAACCACATGATTTTCACAATTTGGAATTGACAAACACAAACACATTTCCCATGTTGATTTTGATTCGGAAACACTGAACCCTTTGCATCTCTGCCTCTTTCTTGTTGAAATTCATCTTTGCTGATTCGAATATACTGGTGTAATGCATACAGCTATCATGGTTTGACTCAAGAGCTGTACCACATAATTTATCGACTCCTGTGATTTGTTTTCATCAAGAAGTTGCAATATCCTCCTGTGTCTATGCTAGTTTCTTTGGCCCTTGTATGATTGTATTTGTTCTAGAGAGCAATTAACTGTCAGATTATACTACTTTGTTAGGTCCTAAGCACATTATTTGATGCTTGGTAAGAAACAAATCAACAGGATATGCATGTTCTCAGGTTTTTCCTGTTTCCTAGCGCATCAAATCATTTGACTTGCAATTTGGAACTGAGAAAAACTAACACATTACACATGTCAATTCGGAAACATTGAACCCCCTGCATATCCCCTTTTCTCTGTTGAAATTCATCTCGAATATACCTGTGTAGTGCATACAAGGATCAGGCTTTTAACTCTCTCGATCTGTTACCATATAATGCAGTGAAGTCCTTTGATTTGTATTCATAAAGAAATTATGTATTTTTCCGTATATGTTAGTTTGTTTGGTCCTTGTATTGACTCTAGGGAGCAATCTTCTGTCAGTCTCTGATTTCAAGCATCATCAAGTGACTCAGTGAGTTCATTCGTCCATCTTGCATCATTTGGATGTTTATTGCATGTTGTATAATGCAGCTGCAGTCCTGCAATTATATTGTATCTCTTTTTTAAGGAGCAATTATAGTGTATCTCAGTTGCAGGACACGCTATTCAGACGGTTTTAGCAGTTAGTTACATTAAGACTAGATCTGCAACTTCACTGTTACACTGTTGCAAGTTATAAATTTGAAAGATCCTTCGAAGCAAAAAGAACTATGGATACATCATGTTGTCACGAAAACAGGCATTTTGGGTCATGATATGCCTAGATTGTTGGCCGAGGAACATGAAGGGCAGATAGATAACAACTAACTTGCTCTCCCTAGGACGCTCTGAGCTTAGGAATTATCTTCAGCTTAACTCAAACCATTAAGGAGTCCAGGTATATATAGAGCTTGTGGCTCCCTAACAACTTGATCTAAATATCTAGCCAGCTTAACTGATCTAATCCGGCACAAATAGAACTGAGACAAACTTGAAGCAAATCAAAACCAAATCTCCTAGCTGCTAGGTGACGCCCGGGCCTTCTTCCTGCACTGGAATTTCTGTCCAAAGAACGTGTCCACGACAGGTCAATTAAGTCTGGGTGTACTAGAGCAGTCAATACTGTCTAGGCTATTGGATCAATTCAATTTGACTTTAACAGGGATGAATATTCCCTCTGTGTAGATAATATATTATCCATTTGAAATCAAGGTATTCTCTCGGAATATCTTTTACTTTATTTGTCTGAATGTTTCCTGATTTTATCTCACAAGGAGCAGTTAGGCAGGGTTTTTTCAGAACGTTGCGTGGTTCTTTTTTCAGTCGGTTTTCCAAAATATTGACTTACAAAATTGTTTGTTTGGCTTGTGTGCCATGATATGGTTCTATTATGTATGAAAACCTTGCTCCTTTTACCAAAGATGGCAAAGAAGGCTCTACAACACCACTTGTCGATGAAAACCTTGCTGTCAGCAAGCTTTGCCCCTCTGCTAAGGATGGTCAGTAATGACTTTGTACTAGGTAACTATATATGCTTATTGAATCTTCTCTAATCTTATCTCTAGTTGCTGCCTTTGATGGAGCTGATTATCACACTGCCATATTTAATATAGTGATGCTTATCATCCTAGAAATGGTTGTTGGCTTGCTGCTATTTGCTTATGTCATCATATTGTTTTAGCAATTGTTGTTGATCCCTTTTTGAGAGTTGCACTAGCAGGAATGACTCCTCAGTTAGCTATTTGGATCTCTGGTGGATAAGCTAATCTGCTAGTTGAATCTTGATGTACAATGCAATTGTGCTTAACTTGTCTTCTTGTTCTATATTCCTTTATGTTACCTACTCCTGTTTCAAAATGTAGGTTGTTTTGGCTTTTCTAGATTCATAGCGTTTGCTATGCATCTAGATATGACGTATGTCTGCAAAAGTTACAAAACTAAAAAGCCAAAATGACTTACATTTTGAAACGGAGTGGAATGATTTGTGCTCACATATATGGTGGTTCTTTGCATACTTTAATTATCTACTATACTATGCCTGCAAGTTCATGCTTTCTTGAGACACATAATTTATGCGAGCTGGAGTTTAAAAAAAACTTGCACCTTTTTGCTTTCCTCTAAAACAAATGACATCTTATAATCACGAATAAAACTGCTAGCACTAGTAATTTAGTTGTCTTTGCTTTAATGTTACATAATATTTCATCGCTTCCCTACCTGGTATATAGTCCACAGTGCTTTGTGATCATATATAGCTTGAATGCTTGATGTTGGTTCATGGCATGTCTATTTCCGTATTGTACCTGCAAGTTCATCCTTTCTTACCTAATACTTTGGAACACATAATTTATGCAAGTTGGAGGGTTTTTTTTGAAGACTTGCATTCCCTTTTTCTTGAAGTAGAAGGCATCGCACCAAGAACAAATTAGTCAAGTGTACAGTAATCAATAGCCACATACCATACTGTAGTTGATTTGCACTGACCGGATAGCACAACTGGTAGTGGCTCAAAATAGGCATGCTTTGACTTCCTCATGTCTCCAACCAATCTGAGCATGGCCAGGCATGGCAGAAGACAGCTTTGGCCATCTGGCTAGCATCTGCATGTTTTCTCAGTTGCAGCAAAGGCATGCCCATGCTTGCTCTCCATTGAATATGGCAGAAGCGCTAGGTTCCAGCAGGGGCATGATTCTCGAGTGTCTGGTTAAAGTCTTGTGTCACATTGCTGCCTAGTCATGTGGAGAATACGATCCTGTGTTATCGTGTTTGGTACGTAAACTGCGCATAGAAATTTCATCCAAAATATGAATGGATAGAGTATGCAAACACCTACCGTCATGAAAAGTTTTGACGTTGAACAAAAACTTGTCCAAGGAGAAACAAAAAAGAGAAACTAGTAATTGAATAGTTGCAGGTTGCGATCAGCCATGAACAGTTGCATCCTGCAACTGTTCATCTGCTACTCTCTTTTTTGTTACTCTTTGCACAAGTTTTTGTTCATCCTCAAAGTCTGAAACTTTGCATAATGATGGATGTTTGCATGCTATATTCATTCATATATTTTTTTTGTATGAATTTTTAATGCACCTATTTATGTGATACTGTGTTTGGTAATGCAACACCTAAAGGGGTGGTAACACTAGATATATTCTCATGTGCATTGTTGTCAAGAGGTTGTGTAAGTTATTAGCTTGGTACTTTGGTATTTGTCATGGGCTCTTGAGAGCCATTTTCTGGCACACGATGCCAAGCTTTTACTCATCCCACGAATGTGATGAGCTTAGCTTCGCTAGTCTAATTTAATTATGTCTTCTCTAACTCTTGCTACGTAGCACATGATGTGCCACACATCTGATAACAGTTCTTTTTTTCAGTTTCAAACTATCTGATGTTGAATGTGGACTGGAGTATAAAAGAAGGTGATTAACTCCCGCTGCCGGGAGCTGGGCATGCAATGGTTCAACAGGCAACTCTGACCAAGGTAATTTTGCATCTCCTTAGGATATCTATACTCGTATTGCCATATCTATACCAATCTAAAAAGAACGATTGGGAGAATGGTGACTGGTGTCACGCGCACACCACGGTGTTCTCCACCTCTGCGACGAACCAGCGCCGACATGTGGGCCTGTCTGTTCCCGCTGCCCACGATCACGGCAATCGAACTGCATCGCTAGCTTCTACTCTCCCCCTGAACCGCCGACCGTGCGACGATGGTGTCGCGCCTGGAGTTCCAAGACCCGCCGAGCCCCACGAGGCCACGATCTGCGCAGCCTCTCCTCCACGATCGGTTCCAAGGGCCGCCTTCTTCGACGCCCCAGGATCGGCGCTGCACATCACGGAGAAAACCCTACGAGCCTTGCAGATCATGGAGGTGACGCACACGCCGCCGCCATCTCCGGATCCAGACCAGCGGCAGGGCTGCGCGCCGCCGACCATGCCGCGCGCCACCCCGTCGGCATAGAGAGGCCCATGGAGGAGCTCCTCGCGCTGCTGGATCTGGAGGGCCCACCGCGGCCGCCGGCTCCGACGCCGGTGGCGGCGCAGCCGAGGGTCATCGCCATCGTCGGATTTGGCGGCGTGGGGAAAACTACCCTGGCGAGGGCGGTGTACGAAGCCGCCGCTGTGGCCGACGCGTTCCCCTATCGTGCTTGGGTTGCCGTGCGCTCGCCGGAGGACGACGACGCCGCGGAGATTCTGGGGAGTATACACCAGCAGCTTTTACCGGAGCAGCAATATTCGGAATCTTTGCTCACCAAGTACCTAAAGGATAAGAGGTACTCCTACTTTAATCTTTCCTGCTCTTCTTAAAAACCATTTCGATCTGTGAAAATCCTGCTTAATTTGGCGCTGACGAACTGAATTTACACATCTCACTGGGTTACTTTCCTCCCTTACGCGCTTACAGTGGCAGCATTCGATGGGAATCTTTTGAAGATATCTATAAAGATGGTTCCTTTCTATACCAATCTAAATACCATTTGATTCACATATCTTTGGATATTGCATGCTTATTAGCCCCTTCTTCCTCAGGTTTTTTGTCCACCACCGCCACTTCTCTGCATTGGTAATAGCTTAACATGACCTGTGTCCAGCCCACCGATGGAGCTGTGGTCATGTGGACGGCAACAGGGGCAATGTGCTTGATGCCGATTCTGAGGTTCTGCATCACATGACGTTGTTAGATAAGATGCCACGCCCAATTGGAATATTGAAAATTCAGTCCCATTTTTCTGTAATCTTTCTTGGTATTCTTGGATATTCATCTGAATTGTGTTCCTTTATCTGTGTTGGTTCGATGGGGTTTGATTTGATTACAGCAGTACGTACAGTCAAGTATCTGAAGGGTATGCTGCAGGAGCTCAGGCCCCTTGATGTAGCTGGTGGTACCAATCTAAATCTGTGACAGGCTGTTCAATCAAGGTTAGATATAATTCAGCTATCTTAAGTAGTTGCTGCAGGAAGGCTCATTCGATTGATCATGTGATTTATTGGTTTTTCTTCTTCTCATGTTCATGCCGCGCTTACTTCAATTGATGAGATGGGGCATGCACATAGCCATTCAGGAAAAGATAGGAGAAGAGTAGACATGGGACCTCAGGAGATTTGGAGCAAACTTAAAAGTTTAAAGGTTCAGGTTTGTTCAATATTGTAGCTTGCTAACATGTTCGCCATATGTTTTTGAAAAGGCCAATCTTTGTCTCTAGAACATGTTGCGCACAAATAAAGAATTTCTTGAATCTGTCGGTGTGTAATGTAGTGGAAGATTTGCTTACATTCTTGCTAGCCTACAGATGGTCCGTAGTGCCTGAACTTTTGGCCTCTGAATTTCCATTCAAGTTGAATAATGATAACTCAAAGGGCTAACGATTATTCAGTATAGTATATCTGAAAATGTCCATGTCTAGAGTTGTGTCTTTCTGCTGAATGACTTGGCTTGAATTGATTGTGCACTTCAATTGACATGGTTTCTAAATCAGAGAATGGGAACTGCAATGCTTGAGCAACAAGGGCAGTGTTGACACCAGTTTAACTGCTAACAGGAAGTCAATTGGGTAATTGTAATGCTAAGGGTGCATCGTGTTTTTAGAAAGAATTAGCTAAGATGGCATAATATTCACTTCCTTTACCACACTCTTTCATATTATAATGTTGACATAATTAGACTTGTTTGATTTTGTGCACCGAAAATGATGCTTCTCTTTCATCTCATGGGTTCAAGGCAGCTTGACTATCTTAGCCCTCTCAATATGAAAGAGAGTGATTTATTGTCAAAATTCTTTCACTAAGTTCTCTGTAAGACATTTATGTCCAGCTACTGCTAGCTGCTTCAGTTATGAACTTTCCCCTTTCCTCATGGCATTTTTCTCTATTTTTGGCCAAACTTGTTTTATTTCAGACCTGCCTAAAACTTAATTTTTCATACTATTACTAATTAATCAAGTAAACAAGTACATATCAATTTATTTGAACCAAGTAGACAGGTACCTGCGTGACATTTCTCTCGAGCGTTTGTTTTGGCCTTTGGGTGATCAACTCTCACATGCAATCCTCCAGCTCCAACTCTTCAAGCACATTTCACTAGGGTTAAAAATAGCATCACCAGATCCACGATTGTGCATGTAGCCTTAATTGTTTGGTTCTTTCAAGTGCATAATAGAGTAGACAAGTTTCATAGTTAAACTGCATTTAATTTTAGTTATTTTAGCTGTAGAAATTGTCATGGACATAGTGATCTTGCTACACTGTGTATGATTTGCGTTTTAGCATTTTTACTGATCTTGCTACCCTGTATATGATCTGCATTTTATACATCGCCACACAGGAATCCCCAATCACAGCTTCACTAGGTAGCCCTGCCCAGCTGCCCCGTCAACCGGTCACTACATCCATGTACGTGTTAAAGCGTTGTCCACCGCTGTCGCTTTTCTTGCCTGCTAAATGCTAACGTTGTTGAGGCCCATCTGCTTGATTGTCAATCAGCGGGTAGCTGCTCTCTGCTCCTTGTTCTCCTTCTTCATTATATCCTGTATTGTGAATTCATCTAAAACTGCTATGTGCTTCTACAACGTTATATCCTTTTCTTTTGGAAGTTTCCATTAATTAACAAATTGTCTTTGATGCAGAGTTAGCTATGTGCTTCTTATTTTTCATGCTAAATAATGTTTTTGCATTATGTGTACAGTGGGCGATGAAAGCATATGGATTTTTGGATGTTTGCGAAGTACATGACACGACAGAGAAAGGAGAAAGAGATGCAGAAAGAGATGCAGGAAGTGAAAGTTGACTTGGGCTCCAGTAAGAAAACATGATAAGCATGTTGAGTTGGTAAGTGGATAAGTAGACAATTTAATGGGTATGTTGTAGACTATTTCACAGTTCATATGTTTTATTTTGATGTGCTATTTCTCACCTGTGTAAATACAAAATTATCTTTGGTAAGCTACGACAAGTTTGTTTGCATTTTGTAATTTTGAGTCAGCTTGATGGAATGATCTGCATATTTTCTGACTTTGATAATCTCACTTGGCATCATCCAACACATGAAACAGAATGACCACAAGGTACCTCCAATTTCTCTAAGAAGTATGCACTATGTCAGCTTTCTTTCTGTTATACTTTTACTTCGCTTTCAATTGTTTTGTATATATATGTATATAACAACCATTATAGGACGTGGCATTTAGGGCTGAATATTTTGAATCATTTCACATTTTTTACATCCCTTCCATTTTATATGTTTTTTGAGGGTGGCTTGCACAAGTAGAGAGCACTTTGGCATCACCCATTGATTCCATCTCTTTTTATATTCAATTTCCCCAATTCCTCGATGTCTTGCTCATCTGTGAGCAGTTAGCTTGCTCGCGTTATGATTATAATGAAATTATTACCCGATCCTCGAACAATTGGCAACTCCTTAAACTGTGTGTTCTTGTGTATTGTATCGAATTTGCTAAAGAAAGGATTATGCTACTCATGGTGCTAACTGCTAACCGTACGAATAAAAAAAACAATGCAGTGGTTTTGTCGCCAATAGATTGCAAGTTTTGTAAATTGCAGTTATTGAATAAACCTACTGAAAAAAACTTACAGTGTGGTAGCTTAATTTACTATATGTTTTGCTTAGTTCCACTTTCCCTATTTGAGTTTGTTAATTTCTTTCAGAGATTGTGCAGAAGGACTTAGGGAGAGAGGACTATCAGAGTTAAAATATGGTTGTTTTAGCGTAAAATACACATGAAAATTGAACTGGGGAAGTGCAACATGTAGTAATTTGAGCTAACCTATATGCTACCTGCAATTCTGAATCTCCTAAAAATGCAGATTCTACTTCTACATCTCTTTTGTACCTAATGGAGCAACTACTCCATCTTTTTTGGCTGATCGTATTTGCCATACATATTGGTTGATAAACTTGAGGGAGATATCAGAGTGTTATATTTTTAACACTCCTCACCACTGATGTTGTCTTGCTTCACTGATCGGACAGTTCTGAAACAGACCAACAGCCACTATTGCTCCAATGACAAAACAAGCATCTATAAAAATTCATAAAACATAAGTTAATAATTCATTTATCTCCAGCAAAAAATTGCATTGGCCCAGTGCTTTGCATTCCATTATAAAAGTTCATCATAGAGGATGGCTTGCTTGCAGAAACATACCTTCTGATTTGTTGTTAAATTGGATCATTGCCTCTCGACTAATTACCAGTATGGAAATGGCGATAAACTACTTCGTGCTGATATAAAAATTATCTTACATCGCGAGCAAAGATATGTCATGTGTTAGTAGGTCAAAATATTGATGGAATGTTATTCTTTGACTTTTTGTTGATTGATATATGTTGTTTTAATACAAAAGTTTTATTGTCCCGTAGCAACGCACGGGCATTTACCTAGTAGAGTAATAGTTAGAAAAAACTCATTCAGCAGAGAAGTGTTCAATTCTGCGAGGTTCCCACTTCCCTGAAGAGGTGAGAAAATGGAAGGATGCCTTCAGCCTATTATGGCAGTGGTGTTGTTCAGCCAGCGTCAGCATGGTGGCAAATGTGCCCACAACAAGCAAATCCAGTGGCAGGAGGCGCCGTGCTCTGTTCTGTTCAGCTGATAGCAGTGGAACCATAGGGGACAAGAGGAAAGGAGAAAGGATGAAGGAAGATGGGCCTCTGCAGGCCTTAAGCATGAAAGAAAAAATGCTAATTTTTAAAGGAAAAGAGGGAAAAAATTAACAAGTGCTGTTGGCAAAATACTATCAAATTTGTAAAAATGCAGACACGTAAATCTAACAGAAGTGTCATGCACATTTAAAATGGTGGTGTATTAGAATGAAATAAAATAAGTTTTCCTTAAATGTGGCATGTTATAAGGAACTACAAATTCCTACTTATTGGTTCTGCACCATACCATCTGCATTAAGTGACCTGGCATTGCATGGTGGCGTTTAGCCCATTGCTTTGATTAAGATGGTTGGTTCACATGGCAGAGGCATATGGTGGAAACTGGAAAGTGGAAGCCTTTGTTGTCCGAACACAAAAAAAGGCAAAGGCGGGTTTTATGAAAATCTGTGTTATTTTGCGAGCTAACATTAAGTGCTTTTTCTAATATAATTGTTTGCAGTGCCAATGTTACATGTGTTCAGTTGTTCGTCAAAGACGTGTGCAGTGTTTAGGTCTCGCAAAATAGGCTTTGATCGCTTGGCGTATCAGCCATGCACATCAGGTTATTTCCCTCACAGAATACTATTGAATCAGCCAAAATCAATAGACTTTTCAGTCCAGACCTGTCAAAATCTTCATGTACAGCTTTTGGACAATATCTTCCGAGACGGTAGTTATGTTGTGTGGAATTTGCCGATAGAATATAGTCGTTTTCTTGTCAAATTAATTCATTTATTGCGTTCGCGGGAGAAAAGGCCATTGTTTAAAATGTGAATATTTATCCCAACCATAGTTCCTCATTGTAATTCACCTAGGTACCAGGTGAGTGCGTCATAAAGTAATAAAACTCATAGAAAGAAGGATCCGGGCAAGCGTTGCCTCGGGAAAGGGACGGTCCAACCCCCAGCGTCGCCCTTCAAGCTACACGGGCGGCGATCCCGCCTAGCCGTCTCCCTTTCCACCTCCGCCATCGCTGGTCCCCTCCCTTTCCACCTCCGGCATCTCGTCGGAGGCCGGAGGGAGCGGGGATCCATCTTTTTCAATAGATTCTAGTAGATCGAGTCTAAGATAGGGTTAGGGTTCTCCATGTTTCGTTTCGTGGTATGGGAGATTTGTTTCCTCCTTCTCTTCTCCGGCAACGGCGATGAGATACGGTGGCTTGAGTCTCTCCATGGTGGCACCGATGAAGGAGTTGATGACATCTACGGCATCGACAATTTTCTTGGGGCGACGACATGGAGAATTAGGTTTACGGATGGCGACATCGAGGCGGGGATAGTGCCGTCGTCATGGAATAATTTTCTCCGGCCACTTTACCGTTTTGTCATGGTTAGATCCAACCACGATGAAAGGCTTGTGAGACTAGGTCTGTCCCCCGAGCTGATGTCAATCAGTCTCGGATCGGATAGATTGGGATCAGTCTCTCTTCTTCATCGGTGGCAGGAAGAGGAAGAGGAAAGACGCAAGAAGAAAGAAAAAGATTGTGCTCGTTCCAGCCTACAGGAATGTTGGTCGTTGTTCTTTGGGCGCTTGTTCTCAGCCTGCTTGCGGAGCGTATGCCTGTGCGGCCTTCTATTTGATTGTTTACACAGGTTTGTGATCAAGATTTGGAGCTGCTTAGTGCGTGAGTACGTTAAGAGTCCTATGTATAACTTAATGATGTACTCATCTTTGATATAATATATTTTTTTCTTGATCTCAAAAAAAGGAACGGTAATGCTACACTCAAGACATCCGATGGATGTCGGACCCCTCCATCCCACCGAACCGTTTATTTAATCCCATTGAGTGGTTATGCTCCCACCGACGATGCTTCCGCGTGACTCATCCCCATTCTGTTCGTTTCTCTCTCGTCGTCGCCCGACGATCCCTCCCTGTGGCCTATTGCCGCTCGACCCTCCCTCCCCCATGGCGGCCGCCACGACGCCCAAGTGTCAGCGCCGCTGCTCATGCGCCCCGCCTCCTCCATCTCGCGCCGCCGGCGGCGGATCTGCTCGCCGCTGCTCCGGGCGCCGTCCATGGCGGGGAGGGCCGGGCGGCCACAGAGAAGGAGCTTCCGGGGCGACGACCATGGTTGGGGAAGGTGCGGCGGTCCTGGAGAAGGAGCCCCGGGTGTGCGCCATGGTCGAGCAGCTCTAGGCTATTACAGAGGAGCTCTGAACGACAGTAATGGCGGAGAAGCATCAGGCGGTGCCCATGGCGGACGACCTTCGGGCAGCTCCACGCTAGGGTTTGCTGCATGTTGCAAGCGTATGTTTCGCGTGTTTCATATGTTTCAGAAGAATGTTGCAACTATTTTATGCGAATGTTGCAAAAAATAGATCTAGATGTTGCGAATGTTGCATATGTTTCACATGCATGTTGCAAGTGTTTTATCCGAATGTTGCATTTTCATCGAGAGGTTTTGACTTCGGCCGCGCATGGCTAAGAGTTGGGAGCACGTTGTTTTCAGTGTTGCAAACGACGACTTTCCATGTTTCAGAAACTGTTTTTTGATGTTGCATTAGGTGTGTTTCAATGTTGCAAAAAACTTTACATGTTTCATGCAACATTACCTGATGTTGCGGCGGAAATTTTCACCGGATGCTATTCGATCGATTGTGTTTGATAGCATTTCTGTACGCATTTCCGATGTTGCAACTATTGACTTTTCATGTTGCAATCACGCATTCTTAATGTTGCAAATGCACATTTTAGATGTTGCAAAACACTTTTTTACTGCTACAGTACCGTCCGAGATTTTTATTCCTATCGGACGTCCGGGCGCTAGCACGCCCGAAAAAAAAATCCAGGCAAGCATAATTACGCACTAATACAATTATTGTCAGTGTATAATATGAGAGACATTTTAATCCGACTGCATATGACTATGATGCTTAAATGTGTAATGTACCACTTAGACTTGCATTTTGTAGCTTTTTTGCACCTCCCTAAAGCTGGCACGATTTGCACGTTGCGGCCATTGTGTCACTTTCTAACGGGAAGTCGATGAGCTCTTGAGGTCATGGACTGATCATGGTTATAGATGCCAAACGGGCAGTAGGGCACAGCACCGGCCCGGCCAAGAACGGCACAATGAGTAACTGTTTCGTGCCGTGCCTGGATCAGCAGGTCAAGTACGACAATATGGACTTGTCCATGCCGTGCCAGCCCGATGGCCCGGCTAGCACGTTTACGGCACACCGTGTCTGTGCCAGCCCGGCTTAGTAAAAAAAAAAAAAAAAAACGGTGTCATCAAATCACATTTTCACATACATCACATATATACAATTTTCAATCTGTTCACTAGTTCACAAAGTCAGACATATGAATCTATATTAAAAAGGACGACGAATTTGACGGTCATACATATCTTACATGTTATTTTTACAATGTCTACACCGTCGGATTTTATTATATGATGATCAAATGCTCTAGATTAATCTAAAGAGTCTATGTTGACTACATCACTCCTACACCGTTGGATTTTATTATGATCGAATGCACTAGATTAATCTGAAGAGTCCTTATTGACTACGTCACTAATTTAGTAAAACATGTGCCTGTGGCACGTGCCCTTCTGCTAGTTCGCACATGCCCTTCTGCTAGTTCAAATAAAGAGCGAAAGATTTGACGGTCATACAAATTAATCTTACTCTTACACCTCCTACACCGTCGGATTTTATGATGATCGAACGCTCCAGATTAATCTAAAGAGTCCATGTTGATTACATTTCTAATTTAAAACTCTTACACCTTTGAGCCTAAACCGTTGGATTTTATGATGATTGAACGCTCTAGATTAATCTAAAGAGTCCATATTGACTACATCTCTACTTTAGTATTTTTTTAAAACACGTGCCTGCGGCACGTGCCCTTCTCCTAGTCTTCTATACTATAAAGGACGACGAAATTTTCGTTTCGTCCGTCGTCATTGATATCCTACGCCGTCGGATTTTATGATGATCGAACGCTCTACATTAATTTAAAGAGTCCATGTTGACTACATATCACCTTTGAGCCTATGCTGTCGGATTTTATGATGATCGAACGCTCTAGATTAATCTAAAGAGTCCATATAGACTACATTTCTAAATTAGTAATTTTTTAAAACACGTGCTTGCGTCACGTGCCCTTATGCTAGCCTATACTAAAAAGAGCGAAAGAATTTTGTTTCGTCAAATCTGACAAGTGGACCCATGGTCGTCTCTTACACCTTACAGACTTTATGTGCAAGGTGGGATCTTTGTAGGGGGTTATCGGTAAAAGTTTCAAAAGATAAGAATAGAGCTTGCGAGCGAGGGTGAGATTTATGTGCAAAGGTGGGATTTTTATAGGGGGTTATCGGTAAATGTTTCGAGAGACAAGAATAAAGCTTGCGGTTTAAGGATTTCTCAGGGGTCTAAAGGCAAAACTGCCTTATCTAAATTGTGAGCCTGTAACGACGACAACAGGCGGATTCGCTTGCTTCATGATGTCAATGTCTTCGTCCAGTAGTGCTCAAGCGCAATAAAATGACAATGGCCAGCGGCTCTCTGCTCGACCGACGATCGGCGCAAGTTGTTACATACACGTGCTTGTGGCACATGCACTTCCCCTAGTGGAATCAAATAGTTCAAATATTATTGGAAGATGATATGGCAAGATGGAAACTACCCATGGGTGGAAAACGAGGATAGAAACGATGGAGTCGCCCAACGCGATTTCGGTGGAGTCTAAGTGCTTTGGTGCACGAGCCGACTTCGTTTCTCTCTTGAGAAACGATTTCTTCCTTTTTTTCTCTTCTCTCTTCATTTATTCCTATGCCACATCAAGTTTTTTGTTTACATGGCACCATATTAAATGCTATGGAAACTATCCCTGCTAGAGGGTTGGGACTGCCCTTAACAAGTGACATGATTGGAGGTGAGGTGCAAACGGTGCCAATTCTCACGGATGTGCCAAAGTAAAATGCATGTTATAGCGCGCAAGTTGAGAGACTTTTGAAATATGCAATTATCTCTACCACAAATTTGCTTGGTATAAATCTGAGATTCAAAAATAAGGGTGGAAAAATATTTATTCAGTAATGATTCCAAAGACCGGTCTTGCTCCTTAGAGGAGTGCGATAGGTTGTCACACCATGATTGGGCAGACTAAAACTGACAGAATTTGATTTCTAAACTTCATCTGTAGTGTCTAACTGTAGAAAGCTGCAATTCATGGAAAGAGCTCAATGATCGACCGGAGACCTAGCGGCATAATATTGTAGTCTCTAAATCCAGCTTCAAGGAATATCTTCTTCCAGTCTTGCTCGTCTCGTTCGACCCCGCCAACTTTCATAATATCGAGATCGCACAAGATTTGTGTCTCTAGAAGCTTGATGTCTGATGGCGTAGACCCAACCACTATATCTATGATCATTACCTTTCCTCCTGCATCGCTCGAAGGGATAGCTTGCTTACAATTCTTTAGTATCTTGATGCACTCGTCATTGCCCCAATCATGCATGACGTACTGCAATAAATAAGCGTTAAGTTATTATCACATTCGCCCAATACGGCATCATCTCTTTCCACCTTCGCTATCAACAGTCACATTCATCAATATAGTTTTCCAAATGGGTCAGGCACGATGGACGGCTCGAGGCACGGCCCTAAAAAGCACGACACTAGCTCGACCCGAGGCACGATTGATAGTGCCTAGGGCTGGCACGGCCCAATAGCCTCTTAGTGCCTGGGCCGCCACCTCGGCCCATAGTGCCGGCCCGAAGCACGGTAGAAAAATAGGTGGCCCGATAGCGGCCCGACAAAAAATCTATCTAATATCACCAGCTACCACCATTCTAGCCCATATAGAAATAGTAGCGCACAGTCCAACAAGCATTTAACCCTAATCTCCTCCCCCTCCTCCTCCTTTCTCTCCCCTCCTCCACCCCCTCCCCCCCGAATTCCAGCCGCCGCCGCCACCTCCTGTGGCCTCCACCTCGACCGCTCCTCCTCCCAGCGCCCACGCCGTCGGCCGCTGCTCCCGGCCGCAGGCCGCGCCAGCGGCAGGTCGCGCAGGCTGCCGCCGCCCGCCACGCTCGCGCCGGCCGCCGCCGCTCTCGGCCGCAGGTCGCGCCCGCCGTCGCCGTCACCATAGAGCCCCAACAAGTGCTCCGGCCGCCGCCCCCGGTTGGGATCTCCGCCGCCACGGGGCGCCTTGGCCGCGGCCGTGTCGACCTCCGCCACCGTTGCCGGCCTCCCTTCCCCTCCTCCCCTATGCCCCGCACGCCGGCCTCCCTTCCTCTCCTCCTGATGCTCCACGCCGCCGGCCTCCCTTCCCCTCCTCCGGCCGCGCCGCCACGCCGCCGTGCTGCCCCCTTCCTCGGGCTGGCCAGGCCCGACGGCCCGGCACCAGCCCGATGGGCCAGTCAGGCCACCGTGCCGGCCCGGCACTATAAAGTGGACTTAGTGCCGAGCCTGGGCCGTTGGGCCATCACGGTGGCACGGCCCGGCCCGGCACTAAAAGCCATCGAGACTCGATAGGACCGGGCCGCATCGGGCCAGGCCAGATCGGGCTAGTGTCGGGCTAGGGCAGGCCGCCCATTTGGAAAACTATGTTCATCAATTATTTGGCAATTAATTACATTGGTGGTGTTTAGATGGGTGGAAAACTTTTCATGGAAATGACAAAAGTATCATTTTGGAGTAGTAAATGTAGACTACTAATAAATCAAATTACACATCTAATCAGGAAATCACGAGACGAATCTAATGACAGGTAATTAGATGGTAATTAATTAATAATTAGCGAATAGTTACTGTAGTATTTCTGTTGCAAATTATGGGTTAAATAGGCTCATTAGATTTGTTTCGTGACATACATTCCATTCATGTAATAGATTAATTTTTTCGTCTACATTTTGTACTTCATGCATGTAAAATTGTCTTGATGTGACATTTTTGCGAAAAGTTTGAAGGGGACCTAAACATCGGCGAACAAACTTTTCTTCTTTTGAAATGTCGCTTTTTAGTAAATAGTAGATAGCAGGTAGCAGGCCCCTTTCCAACATTAGAATGGTGTGTCTAAAACTAGACAACTTGACTTCAAATCACCTACACTGTCTGGCCACTGCATGCGAAAAAAATTGAACTACTCCCTCTATATTGAAATAGAAGTCGTTTTGGACAAGATTTTAGTCAAACATTGAAAATATAAATCATAAATAACTTTTAATTTGTTGAGTTTGGAAATGTGAAAACTATATGAATAGATTCATCTTGAAAAGTATTTTTATAAAAGTATAAATATATTTTTAATAAATATTTTTGGAAAAATAAGAAATGAAAGTTACATTTAGGAGACCGTGTTGTTGTCCAAAATGACTTCTATCTCAATACGGAGGGAGTATGTCCATCGACTTCCATTCTCACTGCAAGACTTAATTCACCTTAATTATGTCTAGCAACTAAAGTTGTATATTATGATAGGTTCAGAAAAAAAACTCAAAATTAAGTAAAAAAGGTAGTTTGATCGATGATTTGAACTCCATATCTAGCAACTCTTGCAACATGAAGGCACTGCTGCATGAAAGTATGAAATTCAACAATGATAATAATCCACAAAAGTTCAAAATGGCTGGAGGAACTACATACATACCTTGAGCAAGATAGCATTTGCAGGCGGAATGCTCTCAAACATGTCACCCGCGAGAAACCGCACGTTGCTGACAGACGGAGCCTTAGCGACAACATGAGGAAGATCCAATACGCTACACTTCAAATTCGGGAAGGCCGCGGCGATGGCGGTGGCAGCGCTGCCAACCCCGCCGCCGACGTCGACCAGCGAGTCGATCCCGTGGAAGATCTCGCCGCACTCCTTCAAGACAACCTTCATCAGGAAGCGGCTGTCGGCGGCCATGGCGTTGTTGATAGACGCGTTCGCCGCGTCGCTGCTCTCGCACATCTCCCACACATTTCTGCCACGCATCAGGGTGTACGGAGACTTGGCAGGATCTTCGTGCCGGAACCACGCGGCGAGGCCCATGCTGAGCTGCGAGTCATGGAAAGGGCTGAGCACGTGGTTCAGCATAGGGGACAGGCTCGCCGAGCTCTCGCCATCATCGTCGTTGTTGCTCATGACAAGGAAGGAAATTGCTGTCAGTTTATAGACAGGTTCGTGCTCCTCTGACGAGGAGGCTTCTGGTGGTTGGATGGTGAAGGTTCCGGCGACGGTGAGGACTCGCATGAGGCGGCGGAGACCATGGAGCTTACATGGGCTGATGCCAATCTCTGCGACTATCTGGGAGAGGGTGGCGGCGCCACCGTGGTGGCAGATGGCGTTGGCGATGCGGAGGTCCAAGGCGACTGCCAGGGCGACGGACTTCATGAAGCTGAAGGTCTGGTTCCACAGCTCGACCTGGGCCTGGAGCAAGTCCATAGCGTCCTTGCTGAGTGCCATGGCCATGGCCCATGGGTGGGGATTACTATAAGCTAATTAGCTGGCATAACATATATAGTAGTTGCCCTTCGTGATGGAAATGGAACCAAAGAAAATCAGCCACCATGCCTGCAAATGATATCAGCTTACCTACCACAACTCGTTCGTCACGCAGTTTTATTTATTTTTATATGATTAGCTACTGAAATAATTATGGATGAATGTGGTATTATTAATAAGCGATCTTTGTTTACACTTGTTATGTACTCATACTTTAGTCTTTACTTGTATAATGACTTAATTATTCTAAAATCATGAACAAATAAAATAGGTAAATGCAGTCTTCCAAGTCAGAGTAAATAGTATATGCATTCGACACATCCGTTTTGTATTTGTATTAAAAAACATCTGAATTTGTATTCATATTCGAGTTAAAATATGATAAACGGTGCTATCCGAATTCAACTCCATGCGAATATATGTTCCAATTCCATCCCTATCTTTAGCTAACACTGCTGTAGAGATAATTATCCGCATCGGCTCATATGTGCCGGCCCAAAATGGATCAGTGTGTTTAAGTCATTCGCACCGGCTCCTATGGTACCGGCACATTTATGTTGCTTAAACATGCCGGTGGACACTAAAGCTGGCACGTTTACTAAACATGCCGGTGCACAATGGAACCACCACATATAAGTCTTTATACTAACTGGTTATATTTCGAGCCAGCATGGTTATTAATATTTACTAACCGCTTATATTTCGAACCAACACATATCCTCTTCATCTTGCATGGCAAATTGCAACTCTTCCTATAAAGTTCTCCCTTGTAATGGTGATCTAGCTGAATGAGGATCAATGGCCGGCTTACCTGTAGGGCCTCCGCCGCCACTTCAGCGTGAGTTGCTCCCCGACCGGTTGATCCAACAACTTGATGTGTTTGGTGGAGTTTAGATTTGCGTGGTCACTGCCTTTGTGAGGAGGCAATGACTGCATCACTACAATTCCTTCATCAGCACCAGTGTCATCATCGAGCATGTGCACGACGATTTCTATAGTAGGATCATGATGAGCGACGAAAGCGACCACTGCTTCTATGTGCGGCTTCCTGATGCGGCGGATCTGGAAGGTTCCATGGCCATGCCTTAAAGTGGAAGGGGGAGCATGTGTGCTTCCGCCGCTTAGAGACTCTGTGCTTAACTATGCAGAGCCGCCTCATCGTGCAGAAGGATCATCACAATCCCTTTGTCACCGCCAACGTGTGCATAGCCAAGAAGTTAGGCTACTACCACTTCAGGATCGCCAAAGACGATGAGCCTTAGGGCACGAAGGGCTTCGTCTTCTTCACCAAGATCGATTCCACTTTAGGATCGCCAAAGACGTCAACAAGCTCCATGGGAACATGTGGTACTTCGAGAACGAGTGAGCCGACTTTTGCTGCGTGAAGTTCTCTGTCCTAGAGTCGTACGATAACATCGAGAGGATCGAGCATCGTAGAGAAGTTGCTTGATGTGTGTAATTTGGACATGGAACAATTTCATCTTGATGTGTGTAATAATTTAGACATGGAAGTTGCTTGATGTGGAATTTATATTTTTTAAATGAAATAACATCGATTGAATCTAGGCCGGTTAAGATGTCCACATTGGAAGCGGTTGAATCTAGGCTGGTTAGGATGTACGTATATTTGAACCGGCCTAGATATGGGCATTAGGGAGCAACCACGTCACCCTAACCATACACAACCGCGCTGCCGTCACTCCTGCCTCCTCCGCCTCGGCCCCCTCCCTTACGCCGCCGCCACTCCTACCTCCTCTGCCTCAGCCTCCTCCCCTCTGCCGCTATCCCCCACCTCCATCGCCGTCCTCCTGCCTCCACTGCCCTTAGCCTCCTCCCCTTCACCGCTGTCCTCCACCTCCGCCGTCGATCGCCATGGCACAACTATCAAAACATAAGATTGGTGCCATCCTCACTGCTTTTTGAGTGGCGGTGACGGCCTTTGCAGCTACTACCGTTCGCGTCTTGGTCGTGGTCGCGCTGTGGCTAGGGCTGCGTACAGGGCCGCCTGCGAAGCAATGGGTCTATCGCCCGACGCTTGGAAGGATTTGATGGCCAGATCCATTTCCACTGCTTTTGATGCTAGGGGAGCCGTGGTGAGGGAAGATGCCCTCCAGTTGCGGGCTAGATCCGCCACCATGGTGACTATGTACATGGTTGTGCACGAAACCCTTGCGCGCATCTTGGTGTGGCATTATCTCACTACCCGCTGTAGTTTTCTCCTCTTCGACCAGGTGCGGTGGCGGCAATGTAAGCGCCACCACCAAAAAGATATGAGTACTCCAATGATGTAAGCATCAAAGCATTATGAACAAATTACCATTTTGTCCACTTGGTTGCATCGTTCTACTATTCAATAGTTATGTGATGAACCTGAAGCTTCTGTTGCCATGTTATTCAGTAGTTATCTGATGTTTAAGCTATGTTGTGATGATTAAGCTATGTGATGTTTAATCTATTCAGTACTTATATGATGAACTTCTAGTTTCTGTTCCCATGTTATTTTAAAGCTATGTGATGATGTTTATCTCAATTTGTTAAGTCAGCACAATATTGTCAATATGATCAAGTTGAATATGATCTTGAACGAGCTGTTGCCAAATGACGATTTCAATATGATGGTGTTGTTACGAACATTGTTGGCGCTGTTAAATGACACCCTTTTACCCCTGTTTAACTTTGATAATTGCATGAATTTAATGTCTAAACTAATGATCATACTCAATAATCGGGCCATATTCGTATATGCATGTGTTTTTGGAGTATTTTGGTTTATGCAGGATAAATGATTAAATCAAGACGCATTTGGGCTAAATTGGAGACAAGCGTAAAGCAAAGGCCGGAAGCCCGTGAGAAGAAGGCCTAATGGGCCCAGGCGCCCAGGACATGGACTAGAAGCCCACTCATGCCCAGATCCAGCCCACCAAACTCCAAGATTGCTTAAGGACTAAGCAAATGAAGATAAGATCAAGTTATTTCGGGATGAAGGCAATTCAAATGGAAAGTCATCAAGAGGCAATTTTATCCCGAAGCAAACGACGTCCAGGGCCCACATGCATTGGAAGGAAGACTCTAGAAGCATCAAGGAAGCTTGGGTAAAAAGTTGAGCGTGAATGGGCCAAGGAATGGCCCAGGCCGCGCGGCCCAGACCCCCTCTGGCCGCGCCGCCCAAGGCATTCCTTGGCCGCCTCGCCTTCCCCTTTGACCTAGGGTTTCCTAGGACTATAAATATCTCACCTTTCGGCCGGCACCCAATAATTCGAAGCAGAAGCCGAGGAACTTGAGGGACATCCATCTACGGAGAGCTGAGGGCGGTGCAGTTGTCTAGAGGCTAGCCTAGGCTAGGCTCTAGCCGGCGGGATCACCCTGCGAGGAAGATCACGCCAGAGTTCTGGAGCTAGGAGTCACAAGAAGGTATGGCCACGGTTGTGATCTTGTGATGTACAATCATTCATGGTGAAGTAATAGATGTGTTCCGATTCTTTTGCGATCCGTTTCCTCCTTCTATGATTTCATATTCTCTCGAGTTTGCTTATTCCAATCTATGGCGCGCATAGATTGAATAGGGTGTTCTTGTAGCCATGGTGGCTAGAGGTGCATACCGGATCTATCGAGTAGTATGACACGAACTTGTGTTCGTGCCCTTGTTTTCATTACGCTGATAGGGAGCATCGTGACAGGGTGTGCCCCGTGTAAGGTGGTGATCCTCGGGAGTTGGACCGGAGGGTAGAGATTTAAAGATGCATTGAATGAGAGCCATGTTTTGCTTACCGATCTAGCTAGAACTACAACATATGCATAGGCTAGGCTTTATCCTAGATGAGTTACCTCTTGTTCATAAGTGTTTATGCATGATCATATATTCACAATCATCTTGCAACTAGATCAATGCTTTCCGATGCATAGTTAATCTTGGGTTTCTGACCTTGTTTCCACGGATTGATAAACCTTGGGGGAATACTCTAAGGGAAGAGCTACAATGATCCGTGCGCTTGCGGTGGATCTTGGTGTGCGTTTGCGCCGCCAACAAACATCTAGCACGTATATGTGCATATTCCATTTGAATGTGTAAATATTGTTCGCGCAATTCGTTCATGACAATGCTGCATTACTCGTGGATCCAATGGCGTGCAACCAATTTTTTTCAGCTGCCTTGATAGCATTCTAACCGGCACTAATCCACACCGGTACTTATAGGTTAACAAAACCGCTTCGTATACGACTATCAAACACATCGGTCTTGTTCTAAACCGGTAGATTTAGGGAATCCAAACGAACTAGTGGAGCTTTAAAGTCACTTCGAATATTAGCCTATTCTAAGCGGCGCGGAGGATGCCGACAAGTTTATTTAGTCATTCGAAGTGGTTATTTCACTGGCACGAATAGCGCGCCCATTCACATGGTTTAAGGGAAGTGGTCCTGGCACCGGCGCGGATGAGGTTTGGGCGCTGGTACAGATAAGGGTCCCTATAGTAGTGTAAGTGCCAAATAGGTGTATTTTTTTTTGAAAAAGACACCAGAAAGGTGTCTCATATATGGTTCATATCAAGGAGAACAAGTGGTACAAAATAAGGTCAACTTGACACAAGAGGATGAAACAAAAATAAAAATATATCGAAGAGCTCTCTGGTCGTCTTCTTCCTTCGAATGTTCGTCAACTAGCGGGACTTGAAAAATGCAATGGAACGGTAGTAAGGGCGAGGGACACTTGCAAACACCATCGCCAAAGGCTTTGAAGACTGCATAAAACACTCGCTGCTTACAAGGAGATCTATCAACCGTTGAAAGAACGTCGGCTGAGGGAACACCTAACGCAACACAGGCTTGCAATCCTTCACCACCATAGCAAAGGATTGAAGAAATCGGATCTTGTCACAGAACAAACCGAAGGAAGAGGTCGAGATCAGCACAACAAAAGATAGCCAACTGCATCTCGTGATAGACACGCCAACTACTCTCACGACCCTTCATCGGCGGCGGATCTGATGTCATCGAGGTAGGAAGAGGCCGGAGCGACCTTATTCCAGAGCCTCATCATCGTCGCCACCTCGTCGAAACCGTTGGAAATCAAGCCCTAGATGAAAATTGACAACAACTACAACTACGAAGAGGACGGATCCCCGCTCCTCCACCTACCGGCAAGGCCGTGGATGGACGGAGGAGGGGGACCAAGGAGGCGGGCAGCGAGAACGGCTGGCGGCGGCTAGGGTCGGAGTGCAGGCGGCGGGCAGTCTTGCGGTTTGGTCCTATCACGAAACCGCCAAAAAGGTATACTCCCTCCGTTTTTATTAGATGACACATAAAGTTTGTCGTAAGTCAAACTTAGGTAACTTTGACCAAGTTTAGAAAAATATAAAAATATCTACAACACCAAATTTGTTTCATTGGATTCACCATGGAATATGTTTTGATAGTGCATATGTTTGATAGTATAGATATTATTAAATTTCTCTATAATTGTGGTCAAAGTTGAGCAAATTGGACTTAGGAAAAACCAAATATATCTAATTTTTTTAGATGATGGAATACTCCGGCCTCTACCACTCAACAGAGGGTTTGCAGCCCAACCAAGTATATCGAATAAAAAACGAAGGGAGTAGTTGGTAAATGGCTGTCACGTATTGTCTTGGTTGTTTCTATATTAATTATGCTTTCGTTTATTTTCAATATTTTAGCCCGCTTATCAGGTTGTAGGTAATTACCATATCAACTTTGCTGCATCTTTACACCACTTCTGTAAAATTGATCGAGCAGCGTATATATCATGTGTGTTTATAACGAAGATTCCCCTCCTTCCCGTGTATGGAAGGAGCCAAATAATACGGGGTCTTAAGTTGATATGAATTTGTTATTTGTCCTCGTGGTTTCATGCGATGTTTTTTTTTTCTCCCTAAGTAGTTACAACAGGATCAATTCATTGTCAATAAAGTTTCGTGGTTGGTATGGCAACATGTTTTATGCCATCTCAATTGTTTGCAAGTTATGCATTTGTTTCTTCTTAATATTTAGCATGCCTTTATTAGTTTGCTACCAGTTTTCATCAGTATATCTTTGCATTACTTTTATAAACTTACGCACAAATCTTTTGCGCCTTGAGAATCAATGTACCTCTCGTTCCATCGTCATGCACACAAATACCTTTCTGTTGCTTCTCGCCGGAACCTCCCAACTACAGATGAATGCATTTCTATATTGACCAGTGATCTGGATACAAATTCAGAAATTGTTCTTGATTGCAATCCAGTTTCAGAACGTGAGGGTTAAAGTAGGAAAAAGGAACTTTTGGGAGTAAGAATAAAAACATGATATTGACGCTAATGAATATTTTTTCTCTAGAAATAACAAAAAAAAACCTTATCTAACGGCACTAACAAAAACTCTTACTCCCTCCGTTTCTAAATATAAGTTATTCCAACTTTCTTGGAGAGTCAAACTTTTTCAACTTTAACCTTATTTATACAATAAAGTACTAACATTTATGATATCAAATAAGTACTATTAGATTCTTCCTTAGATATATTTTCATAGTATACTATTCGGTATCATGAGTCTTTAAAGTCATCTCTATAATTTTGGTCAAAGATAAAATAGTTTGACTCTCCAAGAATGTTGGAATGACTTATATTTTAAAACGGAGTGAGTATTTAATTAAGAACTGGTGTGGTGGTTGTGTTTCTACTCAGTGACAAAACACGAGCGGAGGGTGGCCGTTGCTTGTTGAGAATATCCTGGTGGGGGATATGACCCACGCGTACCATCAAGATGGGCCCTGCTGCCCACCAAAGAGGGTGGCCTAGCCCGACCAAACGGAGTAAGTCGGCATACGGTGCAAGTCTCGTTGGGGTAGGGTAAACATGACCTGCATAGAAAGAGATAAGCATGTACTCGGATGCTCGAGATATCCTGTAACCGATTTGTAACCCCACCCTCGGCTGTATAAGGCCGGTAGGGACCCCTCAAAAAACAGACCATCTCATCATCATTCACCACTTGGCATACGCCAAAGCAATACAACACCCAACACAGAAAGTAGAGTATTATGCTTACTCGGCGGCCTAAACCTGTCTAAAGCCCTTGCGTCTCCCTATGTTCACCATCTTATTCCAGGTCTTACGATCCCTATCCGAATCAATTACCATGGTGGGGATACCCGTGGTGGATTGCCGGATTATTACACCGACGGTTGGCGTGTCAGGTAGGGATTCGCCAGATCATTGGGCGTGTTTGATAGATCACGTCAAGATCTTGAAGAGTTGCTTCATCGCCAGCGCCAACGGCGTCTTCATCCCCTTCGGGCGCTTATTCAGGCTGGTTGAAATTGAAACTTAACCAAATTAATGAAGTCACAACTAGCAGTATCCTCACCATGCCACATGCTTTTTTTTTTATGGGCGGACTTGTTCGCTAATGAGCATTCACGGATAGAGAACAATGATGGATCGAAGGCCTAGAACTGGCATAATAGTGTAGTCTTTGAATCCAGCTTTGAGGAATATCTTGTTCCACTCTTGTTCATCTCGTTCAACCCCGCCAATTTTCATGATATCGACATCACAAATTACTTGTGTCTCCAGGAGCTTGATGTCTGATGGCTTAGATCCAACCACAATATCAATGATTATCACCTTTCCTCCTGCATCTTTTGAAGGAATAGCTTGCTTGCAAATCTTCAATATCTTGATGCACTCGTCGTCGCCCCAATCATGGAGGACATACTGCAATAAATAAGCATTAATAAGTTACTCTCGCAGATATATTCGTCGTAAACATAATTTGTATCTAGGTTTTGCATGAATGATCATCTTAAGCCTAGCTTTAAAACTTATTTTATGATAAGTTGAGGCAAGTAAATTAAGTCAAAAGGTAGTCTTGATCGTTGATTTGGACTCTCATATTTTAGCAAAATAGGCAACGGCACCACTACTTGTAGGAGAAAACAAATAATAACAGCCAATATATAGTAGGCCATACCAAAAATATGAAATATTTATAAGGTTTACAAACACACGTACCTTGAGGAAGACAGCATTTGCGGGTGGAATGCTCTCAAACATGTCTCCCGCAACAAACCGCACGCTGCTAACGCACGGAGCCTTGGCGACAACATGAGGGAGGTCCATCACGCTGCATTTCAAACTCGGGAACTCCTCCGCGATCGCGGCGGCGGCTCCACCGACCCCGCCGGCAACGTCGACCAGCGAGTCGATCCCGCGGAAGACCTCGCCGCACTCCTTGACGACGATTCCCATCACGAACTGGCTGTCCGCCGCCATGGCGTCGTTGACGGACGCGTTCACGGCGTCGTCGCGCCCGGACATCTCCCACAGGGTCCCGCCGTGCATCAGGGTGAACGGGCATGGGCCGGGCCCGGGCTGCCCGTCGCCGTCGTCGTGCCGGAACCACGCGGTGAGGCCCATGCTGAGCGCGGAGTCACGGAAGGAGTTGAGCACGTGGTTCAGCATGGGAGACAAGTTGGCCGACGACGAAGAGCCCTCGCCGTCGTTGTTGCTCGTGAGGAGGCGGGAGATTGTCGTGAGCTTATAGACAGGCTCGTGCTCGTCTGAGGAGGTGGTTTGTGCTTCTGGTGGCTGCTGGACGGTGAAGGTTCCGGCGACGGTGAGGACGCGCATGAGGCGACGGAGGGCAGGAAGCTTGCGTTGACTGATGCCAATCTCTGAGGCTATCTGGGAGAGGGCAGCGGCGCCGCCATGGTTGCGGATGGCGTCGGCGATGCGGAGGTCCAAGGCGACTGCGAGCGCCACGGACTTCATGAAGCTGTAGGTCTGGTTCAAGAGCTCCACCTGGGCTTGGAGCAACTCCTTGCTCCCCTCGCTAAGTGCCATTGTGCTTTGCTGTGGGTGTGGCTGGATACCAAGCTAGCAGAGACGAGCCGGAGTATCGATCATCTCGCATCAACAGGGATATATATGCATGCCGCCGTGATCGGTGGATTGATCATCGAATAGAGTCAGACACACCCTGCCAGGAACTTTAGTTGCTTATGAATAATTTACTTTGGTACTGTTTTGGAAATTGGAATCATATACACATTAGTTTCTTATATGAATAATTTACCCCTGCAAGTTACCAGCATCTTTTAATTTGCACGTCTTTACACTGGTGGTTCTGAAAATTGCCGTGCAAATCTTTTTGAATGTAGAATAAAGATCCGCTTCGCTCCTGGGTCTGCAAGAAGATAATGAATAAGAGAGATCTTGACAGTCGGCAGTATTTTTTAATTTGGCCTCGTGTTGCACGAAATGTTTTTTAAATTGGGTAGTTGTTGCAAAAGGAGAAAATCATTGTGTAATAAAGTTTTGTGGTTGTTTACATTTACTGTACACATTTCGTTGTCTTGTGTTATATATGTCGATTATTTTTAAGGCAAGCATTGGTTGAATGGTTGGTATGATCTGCTAGGTAGCTAGCACTCATCTAAATTATCGTGCAAATCTTCTGGTTGCTGAGGATGAAGATACTCTCCTCTTGTACTATATATGTAAACCATTAATTATTGCAGCATCAAGGAGATTGTTAATATCACTACATATTTGCCGAGTGTCAAAAGGTTTGTTGAGTGCAATCTATTGAGCACTCAGCAAACAAGGCATTTGTCGAGCGCTACATGAAAAACTCTCGAAAAAAAAAACACTCGGCAAACAAACTCTTCGTTGAGTGCTGAAAAAACATTCGGCAAAAACTTGTTTGCCGAGTGCTGCTGATCTGACACACGCGGCAAAACCCAATTTCCATAAAAAAAAACCATCCTCCCGAAGCTGCCCCCATCTCTGCGCCTTATCCACACACGTGCCTCCCTCCCCTCCATTCTACCTCCCTCTCTTCCGGTGCCACAGTGCGTCTCCGCCTCCCTCCCTCTTCTCCACTCCACCTCTCGTATCTCGCCGCGGCACCCTCTCTTCCCATGCATCGCCTCTTCTTCCCCTCACCTTTTGCCCATCTGCTCCCCCCTCCGCTTGCCACTCACCAGACTAGTTTTGCCGGTGAGAGGCGGCGGCAGGGCAAGTAGTGGCGGCCTCAGCCGACATGGACAGCCGGCAACAGACGTGGGATACGGCAGGGACAACGGTGGTAGACGCGGGATACAACGGTCTCCCTAGGTTCTCCCTCTCTCTCTCTCGGATCCGGCGGGGCTGCAGCGGTGGGGAGCTCCGACGGGTGGCAGCGGACTGAGTGTGGGCCACAAAGGCGGGCAGGCCATGCTGGCCAACTGGTGGGGCTGACTTTTTTTTATTTTTTCGAAAAGTCTTTGCCGAGAGTCAGCTTAACACACGACAAACTCTTTGCCGAGTGCTTGACAGAAAACACCCGGCAAAGAACTCTTTGCCGAGTAAATTTTTGCCGAGTGCGCTTTGCCGAGGGCGACACTCGACAAAGTCTTTGCCGAGTGTTTTATGGGCTTTGCCAAGTGCCCCTAGCACTCGACAAAGCACCTGTTTCCGTAGTGTATATACTAGATTAGATCAGTATAACCAGTTGGCATATTGGATGCCCTGTACGGATGCAAATGCTTGATCTTATATGAATACGGATTTGCTGCTGTACTAATGCTATTCGATCTGGCCATCATTATATTCAACGGCTGACAAAGGTCCTCTAGCCTAATTGGTAAGAGGGGTTGAGGTTTTAGTCACACCACTAGATATGGGTTCGATCTCTTGTTGGAACGGATTTATGGGGCTGGTTTTAAAAAAATCTCCTCGCTGCCGTAGCCGGGGTTCAAAGGCTTTAGACCCGAAGAAGCACTACTACACAAACCACTATCACAAACGGGCTATCACAGCCGGTTTTGAGAAAACCGTCTGTGATAGTGCATCACAGCCGGTTTTTTGTTAGGTGGGGCAAGCTGCCGTCAGAACCGGCTGTGATGCTCCCTATCACAGCCGGTTTTTCTCACAAACCGGCTGTGATAGTCGGCCGGCATCACAGCCGGTTTTTGTTATTAACCGTTTGTGATGTCCACTATCACAAATGGTTTGTAACAAAAACCGGTTGTCATGTGCATGTACAGTACAAAACCCTCTTTTCCCTCCCTCCCCTTCTTCTTCAACCCGACGCCCACCCCTCTCTCAGCCATTTTTGCTCTCCATTTTCACCAAATTGCTCTCTAAAGGTTGGGTTTTTTTGAAGAATCACTCCATCAACTTATTTTGAGGTGGGTAACTAGCAACCATTTCAATTTTGAGCATGTTTCATCCACTAGATTTTGAAATTTGGCATGAATTTGATGTAGGAGCTTTTGTTCCATTTTAGAGAGCATTTCTTGCCAAATTGCAATGGGGAAAGTGGGATTTCTTGAAGAATCACTCCATCTACTTATTTAAAGGTGGGTAACTAGCAACCATTTAAATTTTGAGCATGTTTCATCTATTAGATTTTGAAATTTGGCATGAATTTGATTGAGGGGCTTTTGTTCCATTTTAGAGGGGATTTCTTGCCAAATTTCAATGGGGAAGGTGGGATTTCTTTGAAGAATCACTCCATCAACTTATTTTAAGGTGGGTAACTAGCAACCATTTGAATTTTGGGCATGTTTCATCCACTAGATTGTGAATTTTGGCATGAATTTGATGTAGGGACTCTCTTGTTCCATTTTAGAGGGGATTTCTTGCCAAATTTTTCAATGGAGAAAGTGGGATTTTTTTTTGAAGAATCACTCCATCAACTTATTTTAAGGTGGGTAACTAGCAACCATTTTAATTTTGAGCATGTTTCATCCACTAGATTTGAAATTTGGCATGAATTTGATGGATGAACTTTTGTTCCATTTTAGAGGTGATTTCTTGCCACATTTCAATGGAGAAAGTGGGGTTTCTTTGAAGAATAACTCCATCAACTTATTTTTGAGGTGGGTAATAACTAGCAACCATTTCAATTTTGAGCATGTTTCATCCACTATATTTTGAATTTTTGCATGAATTTTAGATGGACAACGATCGAGGCTGGATGTACAGGCCAGCGGCCAAAAGAGATGTCATATATATCAACGGCGTTGATTCATTTGTGAAGGTTGCGAAGGCTTACATCAACACGAGTGATGGTTATATTTACTGTCCATGCTATGACTGCAAAAACGAGAAATAGTTTCGTAACGTCGAGTAGATCCGGTATCATTTGTTGTCTAGGGGGTTCGTGGCAAACTACAAGATTTGGAATAAGCATGGTGAGGAAGGTGAGAATGAAACCACGCAGCAAACTACCCGAGAGAAGATTAGGGAAATATTTCACCAGCAGGCCGCACAGGGAGTGGAACTTGAAAATCAGTCAGAACCGGTCGAAGAAACATATATGGAAAACATTGATGAAACCTTCGCCGAGACATTAGCTGCGGATGATGTGGTTGATGGTCTTGACCGGATGATACGTGATGCGGAGCCAGAATGCTTGGATGCAAAGAATCTGAAGAAGCTGGAGCAGATGAGAAAGGATGCCAAGACTCCGTTGTACAGCGGTTGTAGCATGTCGAAACTTGTAGCTGACCTCTTGCTACAGGAGATGAAGGCAACAAATGGTCTGTCAGACACGGGCTTCGACAATTTGCTGAATATTCTAGAGAAGATGCTTCCCATCCCTAATGGGTTGCCGAAGAACACATACCAGGCAAAGCAAATGATCTGTCCGATAGGGCTAGAAGTACAAAAAATACATGCATGCCCAAATGATTGCATCTTGTATCGTGGTGACTATAAAGATTTAGATGCATGCCCAGTGTGTGAAGCTTCAAGGTACAAGTCTGTATCAGCTATACATATGACCTGTGATCGAAATAAAAGACCACCCGCCAAAGTCGTCTGGTACTTTCCCGTGATTCCTCGATTGAAGCGTTTATTTGCAAACCCAAAGACAGCAAAGCTTATGCGTTGGCATGAAGAAGAGCGTCTGAATGATGGAAAGCTTAGACATCCGGCTGACGGTTCACAGTGGAGGGCTATCAATTATCATTTCAAGAAGAAATTTGCCAATTAAATAAGGAACGTAAGGTTCGGCTTGAGTACTGATGGTATGAATCCTGAGGACCCAGTGTGTCCGAGGACCGGTGGATGGTCGCTTCCTGGTGTGATGAGTGATTGACAACGTGGTGTGGATTGACGTTTCCCTTGGCTCAAGTATTGCAGGTGTAGAATGTGGCTTGGTTGCATTGGTGCAGGTGAAGAACAGGCGCGAAAGGTCTTAGCCATGGCGGCCTCCGAGGAGCGGAGAGACAAGTAGGCTTGGTTCGAGGGACCCGGTGGCCGGTGGATCAAGTGCGGTTCACATGCTGGCAAGAACGAGCAAGGGGACGTGGTTCCGGTGCGAGGTAGCGGCTCACAACCGAAGCTCGTACGCGGACGAGAAGCCGGCGCAAGGTGGCGGCTAACAACCGAAGTTTGCGCGCGGGGTTTGGTGATTTGGCCACAAAATCATCGGTGGACGGTTTCCCTTGGTTTGGGCCTCAAAACCAAGGACCGAGGACTCGACGAGGCGGACTTGGGCAGCTGGGCCTGGCTGGGCTGTCAGGGGCGGTTTAACCGCCCCCCAGGGCCGGTTTAACCGCCCCCCCTGGGCTGGCCCAAAACCGGCGTCGAGGAGCTTCGATCCGGAGGACACGCGGCGTGACTGCAAGGCTTGCGTCGGAGGGAAGCTAGCTTGCAGTGGAAGGTGCCCGAGCCGGAAAATATCTGAAGACCAAATGTCAAATTTGCCCCTGAGGGGTATGTATCACTTAGGGGTAGTTTAGTCTTTAGGACACCACCACTTGGACTACTAATATGCCCCTTCAGGGCTGGTGGCTGTCATCTCTCTAGTTATCTCTTTAGGTTTTACTTTGAACTTGTTTTCCCTTCATCCCCTCCACCTAGAACTACTTCGAATCATTCCTAGTTTGTATAGGTGAATTCATGGTTATGTGATTGAGTTTGTGCTGCTCATCTTTGTGCCATGATTTGATTTCCCGAGCTCCCTTTCCTTTTTCTATTTTCGTGGGTATTTTCGGAGCTATTTTTGGGGGATTTTCGTTCTTCTTGTTCCCGAGCGTTTTCTCTCGGATTTCTTTGGGGGATTCACGTATGAGTGCCTTGTGCCTCTTTTGCTGGTGATCCTTTGCCCCCAAACGCCGAGAATCGCTCTGGATTTGAGATTTTCGGGATGAACTCGAGGTCATGGTGTTCTTCGCGAGATCTGCGATTCCGGGAGTTGTACTGAGTTAGAGGCCGAGATCTTTTGGGAAAACACTCCACTGGAGGTCTAGATCATCTGACCAAAATCTCGCCTCAAGAGCTCAAGCGGTTTGGGAGATCCACTTTTGTTTTGACTTTTACCCGAGGCTCCCAGGCCCGGGCGGTTTAACCGCCCCCCCTGGCCGGTTTAACCGCCCCCCCTGGGCGTGTTAGATCGAGCCAAGTTTCGGGTCGTTTTGGTGTTTGATTCGATTGGTTCGAGTTCCGCTGCTTGTTTCTTGTTCCTAGGGTCAGTAGCTTGACAGTGGCTACGCGATCTTGGCAAGATTGTTCTCGGAGGTTTCGGAGTTGTTTTGGGAGAATAGCCGGATTGTTTGGAAAGATTTTTTATCGGCTCCCATTCACTCCCCCCCTCTCTGGTCGCCGTTTCGGTCCTTCAATTGGTATCAGAGCCGGTTACGGGTCTTTGCGACTCTAACCAGTCTAAGATCCAAAGATGGCGTACCAAGATCGGGGTTCCGGGCCTCCGCACTTCGATGGGAAGAACTACCCGAACTGGGTTGCGCGTATGGGCGCTTTCTTGCGAGGCAAAGGAAAGTTGCTGTGGGATGTGACGAAAGATGAAAACTATGTCAATCCCACCAACTTAGATGCCCAGGATGCAAAGGAGAGATTTGAGGCGAATGCCCGAGCTGTCGACTACTTGTTCCGTTCTTTGTCTGCCGAGGAGTTCGAGCGTGTTTTGGGCGAGGACCTAGCTTGCCAGATCTGGCAGAAGCTCAAGGTAGCCCACGGTGGTGATAGCCATGTCAAGGCTAGGCTTTTCTCGATGTACAGGAGAGAGTATGAGAACTTTGCTCATCTGCCTGGAGAGTCTGTTGATGCTTTGTTTCAGCGTTTCACTTCGATTGTCAACAACATGAAAGCCAACATTACCGTGCTCCCATACTCGGATCATGACCGAGCTATCAAGCTCCTGCAAGCACTTGATAGATCCGTGTGGGGTGCCAAGGTTGAGGCGATCATGGAGTCGGCAAACTATGAGACTCTTTCTGTTGACGAGCTTTTCTCGAAGTTGAAGTCTTCTGAGGTTGACAGGCAGTTGCTTGCCAAGGCTAAGAGTCCGACTGATCCCCATAGTCTGGCTCTAGTCGGTGGCTCTGGATATGGACATGCTAACACTCCTAGACACTTTGCTTTGTCTTCTCTTGTGTCCCTTCCAGATGAAGAGTATGAGGTGCTGAGCGAGGAGGATCTCGCGTTGCTCACGAGGAGGTTCGAGAGGATGTACCAGAACCGCAAGGGTTCGAGGCGCGCCGGGAGTACGTGCTACAGATGCGGGAAGATGGGCCACTTCATCGCCGAGTGCCCCGAGGAGATCAAGAACGACTACAACCGCAAGCACCGCCCGCGAGACGACCACAAGCACCGTCCCAAGGACGAGTACCGCGCCAAGAACAAGAACAAGGACGAGAGAAGATCCAAGAACAAGCACGGTGGACACAAGAAGCACAGATCTCGAGCGATGGTGGCTGATGCGAGCGACATCGACACGAGCTCCACCAACACGTCGTCAAGCTCAAGCAGTGAGGATGAAGACCGCGGCCGCCGCAAGGAGAAGAAGAGCTTGAACCGCAACTTCAACGGCATCTCCTTCGCCGCCGTCGACTACTGCACCATGGCGCACGACTCCGTGAAGGGCAAGGACGACTCCGACTCCGACTCCGAGGATGAGGTATTGACAGATCCCACCTCTTTGCGTCAGGAGATTGCTAGGTTAGAGCAGTTGGTCGATAACCGCGATGATGTGCTTAGGAAGACCAACAAAGAGATGAGGGAGTTTAGGTCTTTGCTAGGAGAGTCCAAGGATAGAGTGGCTGAGCTTGAGACCTTGCTTTCTGAGACTGGAAAGAAGGCCATGGAGTTTGAGTCTTTGCTTTGCGAGTCTAGGGAGAGAGCAGCTTCGCTTGAGTCTGAGATTGCTGTTTTGAAAGATGCTCCTCTTGTGTCTGATGAGGTAGAGTGCTCGTTTTGTGATGTGCATATTGCTGATCTTGTTGTGCTCAAGGAAAAACACATGAACTGCTTGGATGAACTAGAGAGTGCTAGAGTTGAGCTTGCTGAGTTGAAGTCTAGGTCATCTTTGCTAGGTGCTTGTACTTCTTGTCCTGCTTTGCATGCTCAGTTGCTTGAATCACGCACCATGATTAGTTCACTTGAAGCACAACTTAAATCACCCATTGCGAATTCCTGTTCTGCTTGTGATGTTGTTGCTTTAAAGAATGTTGAGCTAGAACAGTGTGTGAATAGATTGGAGGGTGAGAACGATGAGCTGAGACAGTGTTTGGGTTGGTTGTCTGGTCGTGAGCCTCAGCTCAAGATGTTGATTGCGAGTTTCAAGAGAGCTGATGGTTGTGGGCTTGGTTCTGAGAAGGTTGGTGAGAGTAGTGGTGAGAGAGAGAGAGATCCAGAGAGCTCCACCGCAAACATTCCCACAAACCCACCAAAAACCATTCTCAAGAACACCTTTACACCCAAACCAAACCACCTGCTGAACAAGCTTGACACCACTCCAGATCCTCCCAAGTTTCCACCTAAGTCAGAGAACTTTCAGAGGAGAGTGACCTTTGTGAGGAGTGGGGTTTACCAGCCGAGAGAGAGGGCACAGCCGAGAGAAACCCCAAAGCCAAAGCCAGTCCGCTTCCATTGTGAGCATTGTGGAAGGGATGGTCACCTTGAGGAGTTCTGTTGGAGGAAGAAGAGGGAGGTGAGAAGAGAGAAGGAGGTGGGGAACAGGGACAGGTACTACTCTTCTCGTAGTGTGCCTGTGTCTCGTTCACCCTGGCCGAGAGGCGACGCGTTTGTGCGTACAGTTCCTACAGTTGCTATTCGTGGTGTTCCTGTTGTTCGTGAGTTTGCTAGGCGGCCTCCGTTTCGCGGTCAGTTTGGTTCAGGGAGGTTCGACCGTAGCTTTGAGGCTAGGAGAGAGTCTAGGCCACGTTTTCCCCCTGCGTGGTGCTAGAGGTCCGATGGTGAGAGACGAGAGGGTGTCACGCGGTAGAGCTGATTTTGCTAACCCTTCTTTTGAGCAGATGGCCCGACACTGGTTTGACTCGTTCTGTGCTAACCCCAGTGTCGAGTCATTTGCTCATTCTCGTTCTCGGTTCTGATTGTGCAGGTGGGAGGCTTGGAGAACTTTTGGTTGATGGATTCTGGCTGCTCGAGACACATGACAGGTAATGGTAAGTGGTTCTCCAGTCTCACCCCGGTGGTGTCCAGGCAGTACATCACTTTCGGGGATAAGGGTAGAGGTAGAGTTTTGTCAGAGGGTGCTATTCAGGTGAGCGACACTTTCATGTTGAAGCGAGTTGCTCTTGTCAAGAATCTTGGTTTCAATTTGCTCTCTGTTTCTCAGCTTCTTGATGAGGGTTATGAGGTTCGCTTTAAACGTGGTGATTCGAAAATTCTTGATTCTCGAGGTGACCTTGTGTGTATGATCATTCCTGAGGGACAGATTTTTCGTGCTGATTTTTCTCGATCTTTTGGTCCTTCACGTTGTTTGATCGCTGGTACTTCTTCTGAGCTTTGGAAGTGGCATAGGAGATTGGGTCATGTGAGATTTGATTTACTCACACGCTTGAGTGCTCTTGACCTTATCCGAGGATTGCCCAAGCTCAAGTTCGAGAAAGATTTGGTTTGCGCACCCTGTAGGCATGGTAAAATGGTTGCTGCTTCTCACCCACCTTTGACCGATGTTATGACTGAGCGTCCAGGGGAGCTTTTGCACATGGATTTGGTTGGCCCCGCTCGAGTTCGTTCAGTTGGTGGGAAGTGGTATGTTCTTGTGGTTGTTGATGACTTTTCTCGGTATGCGTGGGTGTTCTTTCTGGCGTCGAAGGATGAGACTTTTGATTTTGTTCGAGATCTGATTTTGAGGTTGAAAAACGAGAGTAATGGTGGTGCCATGAGAGCTATTCGTAGCGACAATGGTACGGAATTTAAGAACACTCGTTTTGATGCCTTCTGTCGTGATCTTGGTCTTGAACATCAATACTCGTCGCCATATGTTGCTTGTCAGAATGGTGTTGTTGAAAGAAAGAATAGAACACTTTGTGAGATGGCTAGGACGATGCTAGATGAGCATAGGACTCCTAGGAAGTATTGGGCAGAAGCGGTGAACACAGCTTGCTATGTTTCAAATCGGATTTTCCTTCGTGCTTTCAAGAAGAAAACTTGCTATGAGCTTTTCCATGGTCGTTCCCCCCATGTGAGTCACTTTCGGGTTTTTGGTTGCAAGTGTTTCATCTTGAAGAAAGGAAATTTGGACAAGTTTGAGTCTCGTTCGATGGATGGAATTTTTCTTGGTTATGCTAATCATTCTCGAGCATATCGTGTGCTCAATCTTGAAACTAACCAAATCATGGAGACTTGCGAAGTCACCTTCGACGAGACCATTCCGTGTAGCTCTTCTGCTTTTGAGTGTGCAGGTGATGATGACTTGGGACAGCCCATCTTTGAGGAAGAACAGCCTGATGATGAAGATGATGAGGAATTTCAGGCACCGTGTGGAGATCGTGTACCTTCTACCTCCACTACTACCACGACGTTCGACGACGGCCCTTCTGCTACACCTTCGTCGAGTCGTGCACCAGATCGAGCTCAAGTGGAAGCTGATGTTGAGGGAGAGGCAATCTCGAGGCGAGAAGCTCCCCGGCTGGTACAGAGGGATCATCCACCTTCGAAGATCATCGGGAACATGGATGAACGCACTACACGGTCGAGGTCACAGAACATCTCTCATTATGCTCATTCTGCTTTCGTCGCGTCTTTTGAGCCCAAAAATGTTGGACACGCTTTATCTGATTCCGATTGGGTCAATGCCATGCATGAAGAGCTAGAAAACTTTGAGAGAAATCAGGTGTGGAAGTTAGTAGAACCACCTCCAAATTGCCATCCCATAGGAACCAAGTGGGTGTTCAAGAACAAGAGGGATGAGAGTGGTGAGATTGTGAGAAACAAAGCGAGGTTGGTTGCTCAGGGGTTTTCGCAGCAGGAGGGGATAGATTATGAGGAGACATTTGCTCCTGTTGCCCGTTTGGAGGCAATTCGGATCCTTCTAGCATTTGCAGTTGCTAAAGGGTTCAAATTGTATCAAATGGATGTGAAGAGTGCCTTCTTGAATGGGGTGATCGAGGAAGAAGTGTATGTGAGGCACCCCCCGGGTTTTGAGAGTGAGAGATACCCACACCGAGTGTACAAACTCCACCGAGCTTTATATGGCCTAAAGCAAGCACCCAGAGCGTGGTATGGTAGATTGAGAGGGTTCTTGTTTAGCAAGGGGTTTGAGATGGGGAAGGTTGATAAGACGCTCTTCTTGCTGAGAAATGGCAAAGATCTTTTAATCGTTCAGATTTACGTGGATGATATCATTTTTGGTGGCTCTTCTCATGATCTTGTTGCCAAGTTTGCAGATGATATGAGCAGGGAATTTGAGATGTCGATGATGGGAGAGTTGCAGTTCTTTCTCGGGCTGCAGATCAAGCAAACCAAGGATGGGACATTTGTGCACCAAAGCAAGTACACCAAGGACATTCTCAAGAAATTCGACATGAGCGACTCCAAGCCGATGACTACGCCGATGAGTACGACTACAGCCTTGGATGCGGATGAGGACGGAGAACCAGTGGACCAGAAGGAGTACCGGAGCATGATCGGCTCCCTCCTCTACTTGACGGCGACGAGGCCAGACATACAGTTCAGCGTGTGTCTGTGCGCTCGTTTTCAGGCTTCACCGAGGACGTCACATCGTCAGGCCGTCAAGAGGATTTTCAGGTATCTCAAGTTTACTCCTGAGCTGGGTCTTTGGTATTTTGCCGATTCCACTCTTGCACTTCATGGATTTTCTGATGCCGGATTTTGCTGGATGTCGTGTTGATCGCAAGTCTACTTCTGGTCAGTGTCAGTTTCTTGGGTCGTCTCTTGTGTCTTGGTCTTCTCGCAAGCAGTCTAGCGTAGCCCAATCCACCACTGAAGCCGAGTATGTTGCTGCTGCTAGCTGTTGTTCTCAGTTGCTTTGGATCACATACACCTTGAGAGATTTTGGCTTAGACATGTCCCATGTTCCACTTCTTTGTGATAGCACCAGTGCCATTAGCGTAGCCAAAAATCCCGTGCTTCATTCCAAAACCAAACACATAGAAGTGAGGTACCACTTTCTGAGAGATCATGTAGAGAAAGGTGATATTGAGCTTGCCCACGTTTCTACCCAAAACCAGCTTGCAGACATTTTCACTAAGCCACTTGACCAAGTCACCTTCACCCGCTTGCGAGGGGAACTTGGTGTGTGTGCGGTTTTCTGAGCTGAGTTTTGGAGGCTTCTCTTGTAGCATATGTATATTTGTGTACCATCTTTGTATCTTGATGTATATTTTGCTTGCTTTTGTATCTTGATTTCATCTTTTATCATATCTTAGGATGAGCTTCTCCTATATGCAGTGATTGGTACAACTTGCTACATTTTAGAGTTTAGGCAGGCTGGCTAGGGATTGATTGGATGGATGGCTATGCTCTTGATGGTCTTGATATATATTCTGTTGAGATAGCTTCTTTTCGAATTAAAATGACAAACTGAACTTAATTCCTACACCCATGAGTAAGTGCCTTTGCATGTCTTGTTTGAGCCGAAATGGCTATATCTTGCTCAAGATCATGTTAGGGTGTGATATTCTTTTCAATTGGGTCAAAGACTTTTGTCATTGTAAATGTTTAGCCCATGATTTATCTTGTGGAGGAGCATAAGCTTCTTTCTGTCGCAAAGACATTTCATGTACCATGCTTAATTTGAAAAACTTGAAAAATGAGATGTCTATGCATGAAAGAAGAAAGATGAGAAAAAGAAATATTTGCTGAATTTATGCTCATGTCTCTATGCTTTCACCATTGCACACACTTGCACACATGGGTGCTAAGCGGTTGCATGTTGTTTGCCGGAGAAGTCTCCCATGAGAAGTGAACACATGGCTCCGTGCTTTGACATGACATGAGGTAGAACTTGGGCGTTTATGATGATCTTTTGTCAAGAATGCTTGTCCTTTCATGATTTTGATGAGATGAAGTTTATTTTGCTTAAACAATCCATGGTTAGGACTTTGCTCATGCGGTGACCTTTTTGATAAAAATCCACAATTTGCTCATGGCTTTGTCAATTGGATATATGTCTTCACCTTCTTGATGGCAATGCCCGTGTGACATGATGAACTAGCTTGTATGCCTCTTCTCTAACTTGTAGCATTTTGTATTGCTCATTGTATATTTGAGAAGCTTGTAGTTGCATTTTGTATATTTTGCCTTGATGTGTGCATTGTCAACAAGGGGGAGAATTTCTGGAGCATTTGGCAAGGGGGAGTCGCTGCTGATTTTAGAAGAAAGCATTTGCTCTAGAATTTGTCGAAATTGTGTGAGAGGTTGAAAGTTTTGCCCAAATGAGGTTTTCTGAAAATTTGCGAAGTTTCTGAGAGTTTGATCATTGGAATATCTTGCTGGGCATATTTGGAAGGTTTTCAAGTTGGAACGGCATCGTTGCGAGTTGATTTGTGAAATTTTGGGCATTTTCACTTTGGTCATCTGCCAGGGGCGGTTTAACCGCCCCCCCTGGGCGGTTTAACCGCCCCTGTGCTGAGTGCACATGAGTTGTGAAGTTTTGAGCCATTTTCGAGTGTTTTTCGCATGCACAAGTTCACTTGTTCAGGGGGAGTTGCATCTTTGCAGGGGGAGTGCTTTGAGAGTCCTGAAAAGTGGTTTGAAGGATTTGAAGTTTGTGATTTGTGCTTTGTGCTTTTGCTCTTTTGCCGATGGTGTTGAGCTCTTTCGCTTCTTCTTGAAGGGTCGGCGTTTCTGGAGCTTTCTCTTGCTAAGTGACTTTTGATTTGGCTTGTTCTTGCTTTTAGTCACTTGCTTGAGTCTTGTTTTCGATTTCTTTTATATTTTCTTTATATCAATTGGTTACCATGTGTGTGTTGTCAATGCACTCATCAAGGGGGAGATTGAGGACCCAGTGTGTCTGAGGACCGGTGGATGGTCGCTTCCTGGTGTGATGAGTGATTGACAACGTGGTGTGGATTGACGTTTCCCTTGGCTCAAGTATTGCAGGTGTAGAATGTGGCTTGGTTGCATTGGTGCAGGTGAAGAACAGGCGCGATAGGTCTTAGCCATGGCGGCCTCCGAGGAGCGGAGAGACAAGTAGGCTTGGTTCGAGGGACCCGGTGGTCGGTGGATCAAGTGCGGTTCACATGCTGGCAAGAACGAGCAAGGGGACGTGGTTCCGGTGCGAGGTAGCGGCTCACAACCGAAGCTCGTACGCGGACGAGAAGCCGGCGCAAGGTGGCGGCTAACAACCGAAGTTTGCGCGCGGGGTTTGGTGATTTGGCCACAAAATCATCGGTGGACGGTTTCCCTTGGTTTGGGCCTCAAAACCAAGGACCGAGGACTCGACGAGGCGGACTTGGGCAGCTGGGCCTGGCTGGGCTGTCAGGGGCGGTTTAACCGCCCCCCAGGGCCGGTTTAACCGCCCCCCCTGGGCTGGCCCAAAACCGGCGTCGAGGAGCTTCGATCCGGAGGACACGCGGCGTGACTGCAAGGCTTGCGTCGGAGGGAAGCTAGCTTGCAGTGGAAGGTGCCCGAGCCAGAAAATATCTGAAGACCAAATGTCAAATTTGCCCCTGAGGGGTATGTATCACTTAGGGGTAGTTTAGTCTTTAGGACACCACCACTTGGACTACTAATATGCCCCTTCAGGGCTGGTGGCTGTCATCTCTCTAGTTATCTCTTTAGGTTTTACTTTGAACTTGTTTTCCCTTCATCCCCTCCACCTAGAACTACTTCGAATCATTCCTAGTTTGTATAGGTGAATTCATGGTTATGTGATTGAGTTTGTGCTGCTCATCTTTGTGCCATGATTTGATTTCCCGAGCTCCCTTTCCTTTTTCTATTTTCGTGGGTATTTTCGGAGCTATTTTTGGGGGATTTTCGTTCTTCTTGTTCCCGAGCGTTTTCTCTCGGATTTCTTTGGGGGATTCACGTATGAGTGCCTTGTGCCTCTTTTGCTGGTGATCCTTTGCCCCCAAACGCCGAGAATCGCTCTGGATTTGAGATTTTCGGGATGAACTCGAGGTCATGGTGTTCTTCGCGAGATCTGCGATTCCGGGAGTTGTACTGAGTTAGAGGCCGAGATCTTTTGGGAAAACACTCCACTGGAGGTCTAGATCATCTGACCAAAATCTCGCCTCAAGAGCTCAAGCGGTTTGGGAGATCCACTTTTGTTTTGACTTTTACCCGAGGCTCCCAGGCCCGGGCGGTTTAACCGCCCCCCCTGGCCGGTTTAACCGCCCCCCCTGGGCGTGTTAGATCGAGCCAAGTTTCGGGTCATTTTGGTGTTTGATTCGATTGGTTCGAGTTCCGCTGCTTGTTTCTTGTTCCTAGGGTCAGTAGCTTGACAGTGGCTACGTGATCTTGGCAAGATTGTTCTCGGAGGTTTCGGAGTTGTTTTGGGAGAATAGCCGGATTGTTTGGAAAGATTTTTTATCGGCTCCCATTCACTCCCCCCCTCTCTGGTCGCCGTTTCGGTCCTTCAAATCCTTTCAACATGATTAGCAGCAAACATAGCACCTGGCCTGTCACTCTTTGCATATACAACCTTCCACCTTGGCTTTGTATGAAACGGACGTATATTATGATGCCTTTGCTGATCGAAGGGCCAAAGCAGCCATTAAATGAAATCGATGTGTTTCTGGAGCCACTGGTGGATGATCTTGTGAACCTGTGGGATCATGGTGTCAAGGTTTGGGATAAGTACAAGAGAGAACACTTCACGTTAAAAGCATTGTTATTCGTAACAATCACAGACCTCTCCGGCCTTGGTACCGTATCTGGCCAGGCTACCAAGGGCTATAATGGTTGTGTGGTTTACGTGGACGAGACCGACGCTAGATGGTTAAATAATAGCAGGAAGATGGTCTACATGGGCCATCGTAGGTTCCTTCGCAGAGATCACCCGTATCGGCGGAACAATAAATCATTTGATGGGACAACTGAGGAGCGCTCAGCTCCGAGTTATCGCGATGGCCACAAGATCTTGAAAATAGTCAGCAAACTTAATGTGGTACATGGAAAAGGAAAAGGAAGTGTACCCGCACCAGCAGGTGCTTTATGGAAAAAGAAGTCTATACTCTTTAGACTTGAATATTGGGAATTCCTGACTATTCGCCACGCACTCGATGGCATGCACCTAACTAAAAATGTGACTGAGAGCACCCTCGGAACATTAATGGCCATGAAAAACAAAGGAAAAGACTCACAGGAAGTCCGTCTAGACCTACAAGAATGGGGTGTGAGGCCTGAACTACATCCTATCATACAGCCTGATGGGAAAAAGAAGCTTCCAGTTGCTTCATGGACAGTGAATAATGACGAGAAAAAGATGATCTGTAAATTTTTCCATGAGCTAAAAGTGCCAACCGGCTACTCGGCCAACATCAGGAGGTTGGTCAACATAAAGGAGTCAAAATTCAACATGAGTTGCATGAAGGCCCATGACTGCCACGTTATCATGACACAACTGCTCCCTGTTGCGTTAAGGGGTCTGCTGCCGCCGAAGGTCAGGGATCCTCTCATAAAGTTGTGCTCTTTCTTCAATGCAATATCACACAAAGTCATAGATCCAGCAACGCTAGACAAGCTTCAAGAAGACCTGATCCATACTATGACAAGGCTCGAGATGCATTTCCCACCGACATTTTTTGACATGTCAGAGCATCTACTTGTTCACCTTGTTGCTCAGATAAAATCAATTGGTCCAATGTTCCTGCATAACATGTTTCCTTTCGAGAGGTTAAACAGTGTGCTTAGGAAGTATGTTAGAAACAGATTCAGACCAGAGGCTAGCATGGCAAATGGATGGGAGACTGAGGAGGCAATTGAGTTCTGCACATACTATTTGGATCTGCCACGAGTCGGTGTGCCTGTATCACGCCATGAGGGAAGGCTGGCTGGGAGGGGGACGATCGGCCGGCATTCGAGCAGAATCGATGACCTTGATGCTTTCACGCAAGCACATTACACTGTTCTACAGCAAGCATCTGTAGTTTCGCCATATATTGAGATGCATATGCGAGAGCTACAGAACCAGAACAGAGCCAGACAACAGCAGTGGATCGTGAAAAAACATAGACAATGCTTTGCCGACTGGTTAAGATTGAAATTGACTGTTGGTAAAACCGGTTCTCGTGAGCTAGATTTGTTGGTTATGGGACCATCAAGTACGTTGACAAAGTTCCAAGGATATGGCATAAATGCATACTCATTCTACACAACAAAGCAAGATGAAAAAAGTGTCAACCAGAACAGTGGTGTTCGTATCGATGCTTATGACACCAATCAACAGTTGCAGACATACTACGGGACCATTGAAGAGATCTGGGAGCTAGATTACGGGCCCAACTTAAAGATACCTCTTTTCCGGTGCAAGTGGGTGAATCAAGTGGCAGTCTTTGAGGACAAGTATGGTATGACTGTCGTCGATCTTAAGAAGACAGGCTGCAGAGACGAAGCATTCATCTGGGCGAAAGATGTAGTGCAAGTCTTCTATGCAAAGGACCTCGCTAATGATGGAAAACACGTTGTTCTTCAAGGAAAAGGAAGATCGTCGGTATCGAAGACACAACCGAGGAAGAAGGGAACGGCTTCAACGACATGCCTCCTCTCGGGCCTGATGTCGACCTAACTGTGTTTGAAGAGAAAAATGATGAACCTGCTTACGTCCGACGCGATCATGACGAGGCCGTGATCGTCAGTTCAATAATGCATACTTATGTACTATTTAGAGTTATTTAATTGCACTACTTTTACCTTATTTTTGTATTTAGAGTTAATTGCACTACTTATATTTTGTTTAAGTATTTTTATATTTAGAGTTAATTGCACTAATTAATTTTATTGCACACATCCCATGCTTTTTATTTTAATATTTTCTGTGTACATAATATTTTAAAATATTTGTAATATTCATCACAGCCGGTTTTTGTTAAAACCCGGCTGTGAAGGTAGTTTTCACAGCCGGTTTTTAACAAAAACCGGCTGTGATGCGGCACACAGCCCGAGGCAAAGTGGCCAGCACTTATTGCTTGTGTTTGCTAGCTCACTCTCACGCCCGAGCTCACACTCAGACACTCTCGCTCGCTCTAGCTCACTCTCACGCCCGAGGCTCTGCTAGCTCGCTCGCTCTCTCGATCATAGCTCAGTTGTGCTCTCATCTGTTGCCTGCTCGCGAGCACCACCACAGCCCGGTCGACCAGCAAAGCTCAGGTATATACATCATCTTCTCTACGGTGATTTTTTTTATTTGTATTGCTGTACGTAGTTCCGTTTTGGTATGAGTGCATGCATATATATCGTTTAGTTTGTTTGGTAGATTATTTAATTTGCTAGCATATATAGAACTAGCTAGAGTTAAAAGAGAATACGTACTAATTAAATGTTTTTCTCCCGTTGAATAGGAAAATATATAATGCCAAGACAGCGTGCAAGATCAAGTCGTGGTAGAATGTATCCGCCGCACCCAACTATGTTCTCGAGAGGTCTGACTGCACCACCACCGAACCCTCCGGGACCGGTATATGAAGGGTTCATGCCAATTGTGCCGGAAAGACGCAGGGATTTGGTATATAATTTTTTAAGGGTTCATTATGCCAAGGGTTCATTATGTCATTATATTGATTCTTAACTAATTTTTAAATCAGGGGATTAATGCAATTGAATGGTTCAAAACTGTAATAACTGACATAAGTGGCTCTTGTCCTATGGTGGTAAGAGAGAGAAGTGGTATAAATCGTGGGAGATATACTGTTTCTCTTGCAATCGAAGCCAGAGCTTTGCGCGACCCACGTCCTGGCGAAAATTTTATTTTCCACATGCAATCTGGACCCTTCACTCAAGAATTTGTTGCCGCACGTGATGCTGTGAGAAAAGCCCTGCTACAAGTGGAAAATCATACAAGGCATTATTTTCCGGACTACAGTTTCTTCAAGCTCAAAGCACTAGAGATGAATGAGCCAGACGTGACACAGATGCCTAAAAGGATTTCCCCTGCTTATGAATCGGTTTACGTAAGTCAACTCTTGTGCATATGTTGTTTTCATTTGTTATTAAAATGACATTTTTTAACTCTTAATTTTCAATGTTTATCGTATAGGATGACTTGTATAATGGATTCCTGCACACAGAGACTGGTCTGAGTGAAGTGCTGCATCAGATCCTACAACACTTGGGCTACTCATTCGTACCACCACATTCATCTCGAGTAAATGGCGGTTTTCAATCATGTGTAACCTTGACTTCAGCAGATATCCCTCCAATTATAATATATGGTGAGACATTGGATGCGCCTTATAAGGCAAAGGATAGTGCATTAATATATGCATTAGATTATGTGGATCGTTTTCTTAATATAAACATTATTGATGTAAACTATTCTACCTATCTCATGAGGCAACATGGCGTGCAGGGGTAGCTAGCAGACTACTATATTATGGTGTTGTAAGGCCTTAGTAATGCGTGTTGTGCTATCAGTGTGATACTGTAAGAATTTAATAATGTGTGTGATTGTGTAAGACTTGATGTATGATGTAAGATTTGAATAATTTGAATGGTGTATGATGTAAGATTTGAATGTAGTGTGTGTTTGTGAGAAACATGGTCCACTTTGTGGTTAATAACTTGAAATTACTACACTACAGCGAAACTACCGACTGCTACTAAAGCAATAGACGTGTCTCGCATCATTCCAAACTACTTAGGCTTAGTGTGTACTTTGCACACACTCAAACATTTTTGAAAGTGTTCATACAGTATACATATTTTTAATGTGTGCTATACACTAAGTTAAGCCTAGTGCAGGAGTCTCAAATTTTTTCGAGTCTTATTTTATTTTCTATGAATTAAATGATTTTTAGGCTTTCAAAATCAAAAAATTTATCACAAACAGTTTCTGTTTAAAACCGGTTGTGATTCCACCATCACAACCGGTTTTAAACAGAAACCGGTTGTGATTTTGAGCATCGCAAACGGTTTTAACCCAAAAACCTGTTGTGATGCCACCATCACAAACGGTTTTTGTTTTAAAACCGGCTGTGATGCTTTTCCCCCAACTTCATATAGGCGCGCGGGTCCAATTCGTCCCCAAAATTCCCAAGTCCCCGCGCGCGCTCCCCCCGCGTGCTCGTCGCCGCCGCTCCGTCGCCGCTCCCCCGCTCTCCCTCGACGCTCCGCCGCCCCCGCGCACTTCTCCAGCGCCCTGCTGCGCGCGCCGAGCTCCACCCCGACGCGCTCCGACGCCGAGCTCCACCCCGACGCGCTCCACCCCGACGCCAAGATCCACCCCGACGCGCTCCGACGCCGCCCTGACGCCGAGCTCCACCCTGCCGCGCGCGCTCGACGCCGAGCTCCCCCTCGACGCGGCTAGGTCGCCCGTCGCGCTCCCCCTCGACGCCGTCAGGCCGCCCGCCGTGCTCCACCCCGACGCCGCCGTGCTCCACCCCGACGCCCGCAAGCCCCGACCCCGGCGCGCCTCCTGTCACGCCCTCGAGCTCCACCTCGACGCGCCCCTGCCGCAGCTCCATCCCGACGTGCCCCCGACGCGGCTCCACCTCGACTCGCAGCCAGACCCAAGGTGAGCTCCACCCCCTCAGCCACTGCACACGAGGTGTTCGATGAAATGTCCCCAAGCAGTTGAAATGAGATTTCGTGTATAACTTTTGCAAACTCTCTATATAAATGTTGTAGCTGGTATATAGGGGATGAACTTTTGTTAAATGAGTTAGGATCCAAACTGTTTTTTTCTAAGATATGGACTGTCAACCAAAGGCCAAAATCTGGAATTTGAGTTATTTGGCTGACTTTGGGCTCGAATTTAAAATAGGTTTGATTTGAAAACCTAAGGTTGTAGATTATTTTTCAAGAGTCCAAACTACCAAAGGTCGAACCATGATGTTGTTTGGGTTGGGTGTTGACCTAAACATAAAGTTATTAAATTCTAAAGATAGCTAACTGCTGCTGTCAACCAACACTTAGCCAAATTCTGAAGTTCCCCAAAAACAGGGGTTTGACTGGATTTTGACCACGATTTTGAACAAGTAAATGATGTTTTTTATCAAACTCAACATGCCTAGATGAAATTACATACTTAATGGTGTTATTTTCATGTTGGCCAAAAATTAGTTGCTTAAGTGGTTAAATTGAAGAGGCTATACTTGGTCAAATTTATAAATCAGAATCTTAGGTTGTAATCACTTTATGTTGGAAAAATGCGTCATTTCACACGGTTGAGAGCCCGTTTTGGCAAAGAGGACGCGAATGAAGCGGAGAATGCTGGTGCTCACCAGGATGGCGGAGATGATGGTGCTAACCACGAAGGAAGCCCTTCCGCGTACCTCAACCTAGACTTTGGTGCTGACGAGGTAGTTATTTTGCACATGCCTGTGCTATCATTAGTTTGGTGCCATCAAAATTGATCTCATTAGTTTTTGATCTCTGCACGTGAGCATGTTGAAAACAAGTCAGAGGTGACCGAAACATCAGAAAAACCTAAGGGCAAGCGAGGCCGAAGCAAGCCTCAAGGCCGAACAGTAATAAATGTGGTCAATGCATCCGGAGAGCCAGTAGATCCTATTACGGTCCAGGGGCCTTACAAGACGGCCATCGGAAATATAGTGAGGGACAATGTTCCGATAAAATATCAGAGCTGGAACGGAAAGGAGAATCCGACCTTGACAGTGCCGGACGAGATCAAGCAATTATGTTGGGCGAAGTTGTTGGAGAGCTTCAGCTTCCCAAGTGACAAGGCGCGGGAAGTAGCGAAGAAAAGGGTCTTGAGGACAATGGGTGAGAGATTTAAGCAATTTAGTGTGCACTATACAAGCATGTCAAGGCGGGAACCGAGCCAGACTGGGATCAATACCCAAGTCAAAGGGCTTACTGGGGTGACTTTGTTGCATACAAGAGTACTACTAAGGCCAAAGAAATGAGCCAGCAGAACACTGAAAATGCACTGAGTAACCCCCTCCCGCATAACTTGGGAACTCGTGGGATCGTGCGCAAGTTACCCCTATGGGATGCAGAGTTTCAAGAGATGGAAAAGAATGGTGTCGTGCCCGAGACCGTAGGTTGGGAGATGCGTGCTTTGATATTTGCTCTCTCCCATGGGAGTAGTCACGGTCCTGATGAAAAGCTTGTGTGCAAAGATAAACGTGCCGAACATGTGGTGAAACGGATCCAAGAAGTACGTGAGGAGGTTGCCTCAGGTGCTTTTGTTCCAGATAGGAAGAATGACGTGCTGAGCCGAGCCTTGGGAACCAAAGAGCATCCTGGCCGCGTACGAGGAATGGGGTTAGTTCCATGGGAACTTGGCTTCGCTGAATATTCAGACTCGTACAGAAGTCGATCAAGGTCAAAAGCACAGCGAGAAGCAGTGGTTGAAGATCTTATGCAGAAAGTTCGTGATGAAATGGATGCTTCTCAAGCAAAGTGGCGTGCAACGATTCGCGAGGAGATTCGTGGAGAGTTGGTTGAGCAAAGCCAGAGCCAGCGTCCTCTTGTTGCAGCTCAAGATGACGGCGACATTCTCATTAGCCCAGTTGTGCTGCCTCCTAGCAGTTGCGGGAGTAACGCGCATCCCCCCATAGACGACCCCAAAAACAGATTCCCGGTGGATGAGATCACTGAGCCAAAGGCTTGTAAGTTATATGTGATGTCGGGGTTTATCAAGACCAAGGTGGCCATTGGTCTAGCTCAGCCTACCCGAGAAAAAGAGGTTTTGCATTGTCGTGAACTGCCGATCGGTTTTGCAAGAGTGACACTTGACGCACTTGTCAAGAAGAAATACGGCGTAGTTGAGTTGGAAATTCCAGGACAGGATGACAAGGTTAAGCTCAAGGATAACCTTGGATGCTTTGTGTCGGTGATATTATCTCCGGCAGTCTTCCACGGGGTAGCCCACGGAAGTGATTTGTAATGTAGGGAAGATCGCAAAGATCGGAAGCAGGATGGTTAGGATGGACAGACACAAGAGTTTATACAGGTTCGGGCCGTCGACTCGACGTAATACCCTACGTCCTGTTTTGGGGTGTTGTATTGCTTAGATTGTGATTCGAGTTGGCTCGAGTCGTGGTTCCTCTCTTTTTGAGGGGGTCCCTGTCCGCCTTATATATCGGGGGGCAGGGTTACAAGTCGGTTTGTATCCGATCCTATCTCTAAAAATCCTTTCCTTCTTTACAATAATTCCTATTCCAACTAGAACTTCTCCTTCCAGATCCTTCCTCCGTGCGCCGACTTGTCCCGCACGTCTTCAGGTCCAGAACGATGAGGTGGGCCGCCCCCTTTTGGTGGGCCGCCAGGCTTGCTCGTGAGGTACCCGGGTACTATATCCCCCACAGTAGCCCCCGAGCACTTCTTGGCCGATCGTTGGCTGTAATTGTTCTATCTTTTCTTGCATGATTCGAGTGCTCCAAGTTGTCTAAGATCTCATCCGAGTGGTTTCAAGGAAGATCCGAGTGGTTTCTCAGACGTTTCTGAAAACAATTCTTCAATTTCAGTCAAAGTGAGGGGAAGGAGTGCTCTTTTTCACGACGCGACAGCGAAGTGAATACACTTAGCCCCCGGGCTTTGGGCAATTTTAGTATGAATTTGGCCAAAGGTCTTCAACTTTTATCCATCTGTATCTTGATTTTCAATGGTGTGCACCTCCAGGTGCACCCATTGGGTGTAGCCCCCGAGCCTTGAGCAGAATAGAATATTCTGGTCGAGGGTCAAAAATAAATATTATGAATCTCTTTTTGAACTTGATCCATCAATGGTGTGCACCTCCAGGTGCACCCATTGGGTGTAGCCCCCGAGTCTTGTTACGACTCAGCATGATCGTGTCAAGACTTTGAAAGCTATGCATTCCGACTGATTTTTCAGCCTCCATGCCTCTGGGCATGGATTTTGGATAAACTTTTCCTTCAGAGGCTTTTTTGTTTCCCCTTTATAAGAATTTTGTCCTCGAGTTCTTTGAACTCGGCATGACTCCCGAGTCGTGTCCCACGACTCAGCTTGACCATATGGTAAGCCATCTTCTCACAAGATTTATGCTTATCAGCATTTGACCCAGATTTCTGAGTCAATTTAGCGATAATATCGCATGCCTTACGCAAAAATCAGTTGCGAGGTCGCAATATTAATTGCAAAATCGAGTCTGGTCGTCGACTAATTTTAGCCTCACGACCGAAGTGGTTTCTGCCCCTGAACCCTAGCTCAGGAACCCACAATTTATTATCGTAACAGAACCAAAAGGTCGTGCTATATTTCAGCCCATTAGGCCCATTATTCTTAAAAGTCTGTTGCGTCCCTAACGGTCGCCTTACGGAAGTCGAGATATCGCGAGATATCGCGATTCCCTACCGCATCTTTGAATTCAAAGCGACGGGACGTGCCTGCGTCGGTTGAGTTCCCGAGACAAGCGCCGCGCCGCGCGCGGGAGGAACGGTTCCTTCCTTTATAAGCCATCCCCGACGCTCCAGTTCCCTTTGCGCCAGAACAAAACCTAGATCTGCTCCCGCACCTTTTTCCTCGCTCTCCAGCACCAGTCGCTGCCATGGCGCCCAAGAGGAAGGAAGCCTCGAAGCGGAAGGAGAAGTCACCAGCAAGGGCCCGGTCGTCCAAGGGCAAGGCCGTCGCCGAGGTCGCCGTGGATCGCGCCGCCGAGTGGAGGGAGTCCATCACCTCCACCAAGCGCCTCGAGCAGCACGTCATGGATGGCGTCCTCCCCGACCAGCAAACCGCCGAGTGGCGCGCCGCCGCCGGTGAGTCTTTCCCCACCCCAAACTCCTCTGATTTGGTGGTGTTTGAATCTTCTTTCTCCGTGGTCTTGGCTTGCCCGCGCATTCTTTCCTCGCGGGCTGCTTCACTACTATGGGATCTGCCTCTGCGCATTGAATCCCAACTCTACCTCCACATCGCCATCTTCATCAACCTCTGTGAGGCTCTCTTGGGATAGACCCTCACTTCAATCTTTCATGATCTTTTTCTCCTTAAACCTTATCCCGAACCGACTGCCCACAAGTAGTCGGGGGCGCCGGACTCCAACTCCGCGAGGGTCGAACTCGGGAGTATTTGACATCCCTTTCCTTACCTCCAATAAGGGGTGGCAGTCCGAGGGGTTTACGTAGGAAACCACTCGCTGCCATCTCTCCAGAAATTGATTCTCGTCCTGTCCCCTCCCAATCCTGGACCGCATCTTCCCAAGGAGAGTGAAATGGACCAGGTTCGGAGAGCTTCCTGGGGTCTTATTTCCCAGTTGAAGGACAATGGGCTGTCTGCCGTCGGTGTGGCAGCCAATTTTGTTCTGCGCCGGGTTCAGCCGCTCAAGCAGCGAGCTCACCCGGGTATGATATTACGCCGAGGGGGACAACACGCGCGAAGCCCCCGAGCGCGTCGACAAAGTCCAAGCCGTCGCTCGGCTTGGCAAATTCTTCGCACCTGGAACGTCCCTGAGGACTACTGACTGTCCTCCGGCGTTCAACTTGGGAAATCCACGCCCTGAGGTATTTAGTCAGTTTGTTGTTGTTTTTATTTCAATTCCACCCATTGGGTGTAATCTCAAAACTGAACCCAATATTTGCAGAGTCGAGTGGCCTTTGTATCTATCCCTCCTTTGCCTGAGATGCCAAAGGGAGTGGATCAAGCCTCGTCGGCGCAGGGCCGTTGAATGTGAAGAAGCAGTCGGGGAAAGTGAGAGTGATCTGCGCGACTCGGATATCACTCTATCATCCTCTCCTTCCCCCGATGTGCAATCTCCGAGTGGTGGGAAGGCTGCTCCTGCTCTGAAGAGGCGGAAGATCTCCACAGGGATCGTGTTCAGGGATGCGCCAGCCGCCGGCAGATCCTTATATCTGAGTCGTCTGACTCGGAGAAGGATGAAGCTGGCATCGCCGAGTCGTCTCTCCAGCCGCCAATCACGAGCTCGGAGCAGTCTCCCCTTGCAGTGATGCCTCTGAGTGCTGCAAGTCCGAGGGACCTCCTTCCCCAACTCGGAAAGGAAAGCGCCTGAGAATGCGCATTTCTAATCTGTAAGTATTCTTGTCTTGTCTTGATTTCCTTTATGCTCTTTGTTAGTGATCCATAAATGCTTTATGTTGTAGCACGCCGTCTGAGGTCCCCTTCTCGGGTCCTCCGCCTCTATCCAGGCCGCATGGGCCTTAACCCTGGGCTAACACAGCCGTGTACAATTAACAGTCTAACATATATCTCCTCCCAATCAATGGTACCTCCTTCAGGTCAAAATCATTTACAAAGCGGCGAAACCGACCCATCATTGCACGGTTTAGGTTCTCATTGTTTTTGTCCTCCGCTGAATAAATCATGTTGAAATCACCACCGAGAACCCAAGGACCCATGCATTGGGATCTTACCTCTCGGAGTTCATTAAGAAAATCAACCTTATGTGCATCTTGATGTGGCCCATAAACACCTGTAAACCACCATTCCGGTTCATCATCAAATCTGAATCTTACAGACACCGAATGCCGATGAACTCTGTGTTGGCTCGAGGACAATGAGCCATGTCGCCAGGCCACAAGAATGCCCCCCTAGTTCCTTGTGCAGGGAGATATACAAAATCCTGAAAGTCTGGACCCAAAAAGGAAATAATTTCTCTATCAGCACTGATAATTTTGTTTCCTGAAGACAAACCAGCACTGGCTTACAAGCATCTACCACTTTCCTAACTGAATCCCGGCGAGCCTGAGCATTAAGCCCCTGCGCATTCCAAACGAGTAGTTTAGCGCTATCCATTGGGGAATAATTTGCAAACAAGACCCAATAAACATCATCAGGCCACAATAGCCACGCTCGGCGCCTGCACTGGGAGCTCTTCAGGCAACTCCTTGCCTAGCATGGTTGCCATCAGTTTCACATGGTTCCTTTGCAGTGGCTTCTTGAAGAAAACAAGATACTTCTCCACCATGGCGGCTGACACCTTTGAGTTCTCGTTAGTGAACCCCAACTCCCGGCACACCGAGACGGCGGCTGGATTGTGATCCTGGGGGGGCGGGGGGGGGGGGGGGGGGGGGGGGGGGGGGGAGGTTTGCTATGCACCTACTCCGCCTTGGAGGTTCCGTAGCCACAAAAGCCTGACGACGACGTTGCTTCACATTTGGTACAGGTAGAGCCGTGTCCACCTCCTTTGTTACCTTGTCAATGAAAGAAGAAACTGCCGTGGGGGTTGTTGGTGTTCCTGGAGGTGTCGTGGGTTGAAGAGTTGTCTGCTGCTCAGTCTCTCTAGGCCGTCGAACATAAACCTTTCGTATCTCCCTGTTGGCTGTCAAAGCACCCGGGCCATCGTACATGGGAACAGTATCCGGAAGTACCTCTTCAGCCGGCCGCCAGGTGATAGGAGATGAGAGCAAGGCGTCGAGGTGATCCACCAACGGGCATGGGGACATACCATTGAGTGAAATGGTTTCAACGCCGGTACCCATCCTCGGGATATCGTCCATCGACGTCGCAGGTTCACCGGCGGCGATCCCAGAAGGAGGCACTCCCTCGAATACCCGTTTCACAGGACTTGGGTCGGGAACCGCGAAACGGGCCATGGTTGGCGAAATCATGGACGGGGAAGGGTCAGAATCTCGCTCCTGGATCGTCGATTCCAAAATATCAGTATTCTCTACTTGGGCCCAATTCGTGGGTGGGCCTGAGGCCATCTCGGCCGATGCCAGTTTGAAAAATTCCTCCTGAATACCGTTGCTTCCTCTGACTCTTGGGCTGGCTTCTTGATCAACGTTTTGTGTCTTGGAAATAGGAAAGCCTTCTTGAACACCGCTGTCTGTCTTGGGACCTGATGTGGGCTCCTCGGCCACCGGGACAGTAACTGTGATTGGAGAACAGTCAACGGGTGGGGTCCCAAAGCATTCCGCCTTCTCGACTTCGCTGCCCGAAGTGTGGTCGCCCGCCTCGACGGCAACGGCTGTGTGGCCAACGCCAGAGTCGGGAATAGGAACGTCTCCGGCGATAGTGCTGTCAACCTCGACGACGGCTGCCGCAGGCTGCGCGTCGGAGGGAGCTATCGCCGGTTGGTCCGCCGGAAACCTTGCCCTAGGTCCGTCCATCTCGACAACAGCCGCCGCCTGCAGCACGTTGGAGGAAGCCGGACCCAGGCGCGAGTGTACTGGGGGGCGCCGCTGTCTATCCCCACGGCCATTATTGCCTGACCCAGAGGATCGTGAGCCCCTGGGAGAATCTTGACGCTGACGTCGCCACCGGTGGAGAACATTGTGCTCGTCCTCGCTCGAGTGGGAGGGGTCGTCGTCGCTGCGTGGGTGATTGACGGCAGTCACTGAGATTGAGATTGGATAGCGTAGAGTTGGTTTCCCAGGTGGCGACTCAATCACTCCAACCGAAGGTTCCACCACATGAAGATCACGCGACGACAAAATTATCCCCGGCTTGAAGCACCAGGCCGAAACGCGGAAGACTGAGTAGTCCTCACGGTTCCTGGTACACGGATGGAGGGTTTGTGGCCAGCAGTATGGATTGAGCAGGTTTTCTGCTGTGGACATCTCCCAAGCATGAGCCGGGATGCCACGCATCTGAACGTCGATGAGGGTTGGAAGGGAGTCTCCTGAGGCAAAAGCTTGCCTAGTCCATCGCCTGAAATGAAGCCGCAGTGTACCCGCGCTTGAGAGAGGGCTAGCATCGACAATTCGTGAGACTGCGGCCTCATCTTCTACGAACACGAAGAACACCCTGTCGCCACGAGCTTTCCTGGCAACCACAGTTTCCATGTTGAGAGCAAAACGATCCGCCACGATGATCCTGATCTCATCGGCTGCCACCGCCGGGTGTTTGCCGAACACGGAAACGATTACAGCACGGCGCATATCCTCCGCCGCCCGCTCCAATTGATCGGACCAGTCGATGACGCAGGGTGGCCCTTGGGCCGGGGGGGCACCATCATCCTGAACCCGAGGTTCTGGAGAGGCGCCCGCACCGTTGCCTGCGTTGCGCCCGCGCCGACGTGGCCGGCGACGACGGCGGCCGTGGCGACCTTCCTCCACCGGGAGAGTGCGCTCCGCTGGGGTCACGGGAGAAGGCGCAGCTCCGCTAGTTGCAGTGGCCCGGGCTGCCGCTGACGCGTCCATCGCCGGCAGGGCCGTGGCCTCGCTCGCCTGCCTGAGAGGAGGCTGGCTCGACGCGCCGCCAGACCGAAACCGAACAGGCACAACTTCTTCCTTGTGAGTCTTGCGGGTGGGGCAGACGTACGAACGATGCCCCAGCATTTTGCACTTAAAACACCTTGGGCGCAGGCGGCATGCGGCGGCGCGGTGTGAACTGGAGAAGCAGTTGAAGCATCGGCCACGTAGATCGACTGGAACAGGGCGGTGGAGACGTTGGCGTCGGGCCAGCTGACGCTTCGATGCCCGCGAGCGCGCCTCCACCCAGCCGTCCGCGTCCGGGCCGCGACGTTCCAGGTTTGGAACGTGAACTGTCGAGCGGAGAACGGGCTGTTCCGGTGGTAGCGAAGGGGCCGCCGGAACCGCGGAGCATGCCACCACATCCCGATACGAACGGAGAGCCGAGGTCCCGCCGGCCGCCGACGAACCGTCACTCGGTACCGGGGAAGAGTCAGACCAGCGGGTTTCCTTCGACCGGCCACCTGTCCGGGTTTGGCGGGGCAGAGGAGACAAGGAGGGGGTGAAGACGGGCGCCTTGGAGGGGAGAAACTCGGCCGCGGGGGCTGGCCGGAGGACGGTGGCCGCCGGATCCGCGGTGGATATCGGCGTGGGGCTGGTGTGGGGTGGGGCGCCCGTAGGTAGGGAGGCGGAGGGTTCCATACTTGGTTACCCTTGTTCTAAGCTGAGCTCTATCAGTGCTTACGATACAGAAGGGATAAACAGAAGCCCTAGAAAGCAAGATACTCATGACCGGTCTAAACTGATCTGCATGCTTAATTAAACCAAAAGGAACCATTTGCACTCCCCGTCGGCGTCGGCGTCGTTCGGCGAGCTGCCGAGAGCGTTGCTCAGCGCCGGTGAATCCTCGGATGGGGCACCTGGATAGTGAACCCCCTTGGTGGCGAGCCCCGGCAGCGCGACGATTGCGAGCTCCGGCGGCACGGCGACGGCGAGCTCCAGCGGCGCCACGACGGCGAGACCCAAGCGGCGCCACGACGGCGAGCTCCAGCGGCGCCACGACGGCGAGCTCCGGCGGCTCGACGACGGCGAGCCCCCAAGTGGCGCGACGACGACGGCCCCAAGCGGCCCCAGGACGGCGAGCTTCGGCGGCTCGACGACGGCGAGCCCCCATGCGGCGCGGCGACGTTGAGATCCGGCGGCGCGACAACGGCGAGCCCACGGCGGCGTGGTGAGAGACGACCGTCCTCGATGCGCGCGGACACGCGGGTGATTGAGCTGAGCAAAAAGCCTAGAGGCTACTGGCTTTCCAGAAGACAAGAACCACGAAGGCCTAACCAAATTGGCCTAACTCATTTTTTTTGGAAACCAAATTGAACCGAACTACTACCATACGTGCATCTATTTCCATCCAACCAAAGCTTAACTAGCGGGCACCCAAATTGAAAAAACTGGTTTTCCACTAAACCATTGCCAGCTTTACCAATACCTCTGAGGAAGGTATTAAACGAACAAGGCCTAAGGATTTCTCTCAACTTTCATGAAGCCACATCATCACCTCCCACTAAAATACATTAATTGCTATTTCTTTCTTATATGGTGCACATCATCTTGAATTCTAGATTATTCTAATTGTACGACCAGCTTGGTGCACATTTTCTATTCATTAGATATATATCTTATTGTTTTTCTTATCTATTCAAAAGTACATAAAAGTTTATGGATTTCATCAAGAGATAGCTCATATGGCTCTCAGGGTAATCTTTACGAGCAACTAATCAACCACAGTGATTTATAGTTTATTAAAAAAAACTATTTAAAATCCCGCAGCAACGCCCGGGGAATCACCTAGTTGTATCATATTATTGTGGTCAGAACGCATGGTGTACTATGGACAAATATTGTTCCAGAATGAAGGGAGTAGCTTATTTCTTGTTAAGATTGTCCACCATTCTTTTTACGAAACATGTGATTTTACAAAAGTACATTGGCATATATATATGAGGAACTTACATAAAAGATAAAGAAATAAAAGAAACATTTGTATATCAAGATGCCTTGAGATTCCATGGGAATGGTATTGTAGCAAATAGAAGATAAGAGTACACTAAAACCGAGGCATATATGATGCTGTTCACTGTACATCAATCGTGTGTTACCTCAGTCATGCTGATTGTGAATACCATAATAAGTTTGGTTGCAGCACCATGGCTTGGTTTAGTGCCCAACCTTTTCTTAGCAAAAATATCTTGGATATTCTCTAACATTGGCCACTTATGAATTTGTCAAATCAGGATATAATCCATTTGAACAAAAGGTTAATTGCCAGCGATCATGTGGTAACATCAGTATCCCATTCCCTTTTGGCTTAGAAGAAGGTTGTTTTGCAAGGAAGCTATTTCAGCTCAACTGCACAAATGTGACATCTTCCACTCTCCAGTTTGATGACGAACATCAGGTGTCATATATAAACATCAGTGAAGGACTTGTGGGCATTAAGTACAGATCAATTTACGAACAGGAGTTGTTTGGGGTGTACGTACCTAAGCAGCCTGGCCTCTATATTGGTTCAGGAGAATCATCCTCTGTGCAATGGGCCGTTGCCAATCTGACCTGCGAGGAGGCAAAGCAGAACTACTCAGGATATGCATGTGTTAGCATCCATAGCACATGTTTGAGCGTCAACTCAACAGAACGTTACATTGGTTATCGATGCAAATGTATGTCAGGCTTTCAAGGGAATCCATACATACAGAATGGCTGCCAAGGTTCGATCTCTCTCCGCCTTATGTTTTGGATATCCAAATCCCAACCATTTTGGTTTAACAATTTATTGCATTTTGGAGAGTACACACATAGAGTACATACATTTTGTGTCATTGAGGTCTTAGCCGTTCAACAACTGATTCACATTTTGGAGAGTACCCATAACTAAAACAGCAGGGAGTGATTGAGATAGTCCAATCCAGTTTCGATTTCTCAACAACATATATGATATCTATATATTTTCAATCTTGGACGTTTATGCTTCAAAGTTGTAATTTTTCGGATATCTCCTTTTTCATATTGTTCTTTTGGAAACTGCAGTTTATTCTCTGACATCCAAGCCTGAAAATCGGCAACCCTCCTGAAGAGATATATTCAACAATCTCCTTCATGTTAGAACTTTGAATCTTTTAGGCCATTTAGAGAGCAGAATCCTGCTCTGTATTTTGGTTTTTTTCTGGCAGATTTCAGTGAACAACGCATGGGGACCATAGCAAGTTACTGATAAACCACCAACCAGACTAAAGTCAATAGACTGGTGACCCAAACTTTAAATATTGACAACTGATTTATGTTCTGTAAAATGCAAGCTTGCCTTTTTTTTAATAAATTTGCCCCATTGCCCTGCTCTGACCATGTCAACACATTCACACCTAGGTTTGTGTACTCCGATGGCAAAAAATGGCAAAATCAGTGGCAATGGTGCATTTAATTTATAAAAAAAATCAAAATAGTGGCAATTGCGCAAAATTGAAAGGAGGGTAACTCTCCCTGCTGTGTTACTGGCTTAATTTCTCCTCTAAAAATTAGGATTTGGCTATGCAATTCAGTGATAAATCATGGCTATATTGAAATTCATTCTTGACTACCGGTGAGGTAAACAGAATATATTTTATAAACCATATTCCTGTCTGAAGATTCTCTTGCCCCCAAATGCGGGATCTCTTTTTGGTGAGTCGCCTAAGATCCTACAGTGTGGCATGATTGTAACTTAGTTTAGCATCTTCGATGCGTGGTGCAGTGTGTCCCGGAGAATTCTCTTGGCCTCTGCTTCGTACATATTTCTCTCCTTAATGAAATGACACACAGTCGTCATGCATTATTCAAGGAAAAATGGTGGGATCTTTAATATCCTTCTTTGTTTCTCCATCAAGAAATCCGACAGCCAAGTTTTCCACATCAGTACATCACAAAACAGTGAGACTCTAGTTATTCTAAGTTCATGTGTATTAGAAAAATTCCAACTTTTCTCTCCTCTCCAGTTAACATGGATAGTTGCATATGTCTGATTAGCTTCGCCTTGTAAATTTCTCTCACCTGACAAAAATGTGGTTGCAGATATTGATGAGTGCCTCACACTAGGAATATGCAGAGGAGTATGCCAAAATACTGCAGGAGGATACAATTGCACCAGTTGCCCTGACAAAACACAATATGATACTATAAAACTGCGTTGCATCCCAATAAAACGGCAAAATCTTCTATTAGGTGAGCTTTATACATCAGTAATTTGATAACTAAAATAAGATGGAGAAGATAATTAAAGCAAAGCCAGACTAAGGAGCATAATCCCTGCAGGTATTGTCATTGGGCTTACCAGTGGGTTCGGCATTCTACTTCTCAGCTTATGTGCATCAGTGCTTTTTCGTAAATGGAAAAGGGATATCCAAAAGCAACTACGAAGGAAGTATTTTGAAAAAAATCAAGGACTTCTTCTAGAACAACTAATATTGTCAGATGAAAATGCAACAGATAATACAAAGATTTTCACTTTGGAAGAGCTGGAAATAGCAACAAATAACTTTGATCCTACACGAATACTTGGTCGTGGAGGACATGGCATGGTATACAAAGGCATATTATCAGACCAACGTGTTGTTGCAATTAAAAGGTCTAAGGTGATTGAGGACAACGAGATCAGTCAATTCATTAATGAGGTTGCAATTCTCTCTCAAATAAATCATCGGAATATTGTAAAGCTCTTTGGATGTTGTCTAGAAACAGAGGTTCCACTACTGGTGTATGACTTTGTTCCCAATGGTTCATTATTTGGAATTCTACATTCTGGTTCAAACAATGGTTTCTGTTTGTCATGGGATGACTCCCTAAGAATTGCTGCAGAAGCTGCAGGAGCTCTCTATTATCTCCACTCGGCAGCCTCTGTATCAGTCTTTCATCGTGACGTGAAGTCCTCCAATATACTATTAGATTCAAACTATACGGCAAAAGTTTCAGACTTTGGTGCTTCTAGATTGGTTCCTATTGATCAAACTCATGTTGTTACAAATGTCCAAGGCACGTTTGGGTACTTAGACCCAGAGTATTACCATACTGGGCAGCTAAATGATAAGAGCGACGTATATAGTTTTGGTGTGGTACTTGTGGAACTGCTTCTTCGAAGGGAGCCTATTTTTACAAATGAGACAGGGTCAAAGCAGAACTTGTCCAATTACTTTCTTTGGGAGTTAAAGGCAAGGCCAATTAAAGAGATAGTGGCTACTCAGGTTTGTGAAGAAGCAACTGAGGAAGAGATTAACAGCGTTGCCTCTCTTGCGGAGATGTGTTTGAGACTCGACAGTGGAGACAGACCTACAATGAAGCAAGTCGAGATGAATCTGCAGTTCTTGCGAACAAAAAGGTCAAACTCCTGCCGTGTTGTTCATGACAATTCTGAATCTGAAGAGATCCAACCATTGCTATGTACAAGAGCTGAATCTAGATATGAGACGTTTGATATTAGCTTGGGTGAAAGTTCTAGTTCAGAGTATCGCTACAGCCAAAGATTTAATAGCTCAGAGCATGACTTTAGATCATCTTTTGGGATATCACACTAAGCGTCTCTTTGTCAGTGTTGGAATTCCATACAACATCACTAGAAAAAGAAGATTGTGAGAGTGTATGTTTCTTTTCCAATGAGTGCTATCAAAATACTATGTTGTACTCAGGCAAGTACTGAACGTCTTACTACGGTTGCAGCCCATCTTATTGTCCCTAAGAAGGTGACAGATTCCTCTACAGTACTTCTTTCCCTACAAATTGGAATTACTCTGATCTATCATTTGTACTTGGATTCTTACACTTCATAACTTGCATGTATATTTAAACTTTTTACTGCATATTGGATGAAATGAGTTTTTATTTGTGTACAAAAGTTCAGAGAATAAAACAAATGGTACTGTATGTTCCACTCGGCAGCCTCTGTATCAGTCTTTCATCGTGACGTGAAGTCCTCCAATATACTATTAGATTCAAACTATACGGCAAAAGTTTCAGACTTTGGTGCTTCTAGATTGGTTCCTATTGATCAAACTCATGTTGTTACAAATGTCCAAGGCACGTTTGGGTACTTAGACCCAGAGTATTACCATACTGGGCAGCTAAATGATAAGAGCGACGTATATAGTTTTGGTGTGGTACTTGTGGAACTGCTTCTTCGAAGGGAGCCTATTTTTACAAATGAGACAGGGTCAAAGCAGAACTTGTCCAATTACTTTCTTTGGGAGTTAAAGGCAAGGCCAATTAAAGAGATAGTGGCTACTCAGGTTTGTGAAGAAGCAACTGAGGAAGAGATTAACAGCGTTGCCTCTCTTGCGGAGATGTGTTTGAGACTCGACAGTGGAGACAGACCTACAATGAAGCAAGTCGAGATGAATCTGCAGTTCTTGCGAACAAAAAGGTCAAACTCCTGCCGTGTTGTTCATGACAATTCTGAATCTGAAGAGATCCAACCATTGCTATGTACAAGAGCTGAATCTAGATATGAGACGTTTGATATTAGCTTGGGTGAAAGTTCTAGTTCAGAGTATCGCTACAGCCAAAGATTTAATAGCTCAGAGCATGACTTTAGATCATCTTTTGGGATATCACACTAAGCGTCTCTTTGTCAGTGTTGGAATTCCATACAACATCACTAGAAAAAGAAGATTGTGAGAGTGTATGTTTCTTTTCCAATGAGTGCTATCAAAATACTATGTTGTACTCAGGCAAGTACTGAACGTCTTACTACGGTTGCAGCCCATCTTATTGTCCCTAAGAAGGTGACAGATTCCTCTACAGTACTTCTTTCCCTACAAATTGGAATTACTCTGATCTATCATTTGTACTTGGATTCTTACACTTCATAACTTGCATGTATATTTAAACTTTTTACTGCATATTGGATGAAATGAGTTTTTATTTGTGTACAAAAGTTCAGAGAATAAAACAAATGGTACTGTATGTTCCGTCGCTGATTTTCAGATTAGCCATGAAACTGTATCTCTCGGCAAATCAACAAGTTCTAGAAATCTATACTGAGTACTAGATTATCCTAGCCCATGAAATGTTTGCCCTGAGTGTGATGGTATAAATGCTTACAGTATGTCACTAATTCGATATCATCAAAGATACACATATGTAATCCACAGTTTGTACCCCACATAGCCTATTCAAGGCAAATAATCAGAAAGGACCATACCTATCATTAGCCTATCCGGGCCACGAAGAGAAGGGAAGCCGCACACCCATGGGTCATGGCCACACCATGCTCTACGGATGCAAGTGCAAATGTGCAACCAATGGACGGAGGCCGCGGTCAGCAATCGGCAACCTTCACAAAGAGCCGATCTGCAAAATTTGCCACAAAGTAGATATAAAACAAGAGATCAAGCAAGCAGGAAGCAATGAAGCATACTCGAACAAGACGTACCAACAAAAATGGGAACATCCCGGCAGGGGGGACAGCGGCCTGCATTGCGCCAGCGGCGCTCGGGGAAAGGTCGTCCCGCAACCGCCGCGGGGCGACCCGATACAGGAACGGACGTCCTTTCCAGGCGGAGAGAGAGAGAGAGAGAGAGAGAGAGAGCAAGCGCGGGAGGGGGACGGAGGGGCAACGCGACGGCGGCCGCCGGCGAGGATCGGGGCGTGCCCTGGCAATGAATCCGGTTGATAGCCAATAACGGTCACACTTGGGCCGAAGGAAGAAGTAAAGGATCAAGAAGGAAAAAGTCCTCTTTGCCCCCTTGTTTTATACGTCGAGTCTGTCTTTCCTCCTCGAACTCGAAAACCAGTCATTGCAGCCCTCGTACTTCTAAAACCGGACATATAACCTCCATATTCCAAATCCACCCTGTTTTGTCCAATGTGGTGCGGACATGGCACCGGTTTTGATCCAGCATGGCACAGATCTATATGTCATTCTCTAGTAACTTCTTCCACCGTGCTTCAAGGCTTCAAGCGCAGAAGAGTTGCCATGATTGTCTTCCATGCTTTTCACGCCCAGCCCCTCCACCCGCATGCGTCATGCTCGCCGACTCGCTTGCCACCGCCCTGTGCCCCTGTGCTCCCCATCCTGCAGCCGGATATGACTGCCCAAGGCTCCCCTACATATTACATCGAGCTCTATGTGAAGAAAAGGTGTTGATATCAAGAGAAAGATAGAAGACGAGGATGGCTCGTCTCTCTCCCATTGAGAGCCCCCTTGCCGACGTCACCAAGATGCCGACAAAGGGGAGCAGGGTCGCCATGTGCGGGTCCTTCTCCGACAAGAGGACCCCGCGAAGATTCGGTGCATGGTGAACCCGGAGTAGGAGCTCAATCGCGCGGAACAACGTCAGATCCGCATATGCCCCTGGATTCTGGGCCTAGGTCATCAGTGACTCAGGCAGGGATCGAGGGAAGTGGCGAGAAGGTAAACCTAGAAAAATTCTCGTCCGCTGCCTTGACTCATTCCATCCACACCACGAAACCCTAGCTTGGCGAATCCTTCGAATTCGTTAGCAGGAGTATCAAATACTCCTCCGATTCGGGATCTTTCAAATCCCAAATCGGAGGGATCTCACCTGTGGACAGCAAACTTCGATCATCTATGGAGACGAAGCGAAACTATGGGTTTCTGTGAGGAGATTCAAGTCACAGCTAAGGAATTTCAGCAACTTACGCGAGGTAGAATTTCTGTTCCCCTTCGTGGTTCGGAATCACCTCGCTGGTCAACACTAAGCGTTGATTTGAGGTCGTTTGTATAGGTGGTGAAATCGCCTCCGCTGATGGATCGTGGGGCTTTTGGGGCACAGCGGCCGCCGCGTGGCGGACGAGGAGATGGAAGGTTTGTCCAGGAGAGAGGTCGTAGTGGATTCAGGCAGGAAGATACTCACTATGGTGGAAGATTCAATCAGGGAGGTTGGGATGATCGACGTGGAAATTTCAGAGGGGGAAGAAACAACAACTTCTAAGGGCAGTACAAGGAGCGGGAAAGGGATTTTCATCAAGAGGATCCTAGGAACCAACAATTTGTTCCCAAGAATCAGCAGTTTGATCCCAGGAATCAGCAGTTTGACCTAAGGTAAAACCTGAAGCAGAACGTAGACAAGGATGAGGGAGGGAACAAGCAGACAAAGCCAATGGAGGAAGAGACCCAGAAACAAGATGAGTCGATGCTGTCAGCAAACAAAGAGAAGGTCGAAGAAGACAAAGCTGAAACCTCTGGCAAGAGAGAATAGACCAGTAAACAAGAAGGGGATAAGATGCAGACGAAAAACAAATTTCATGCTGGCTGCTGAAACAAATGTGAAAAATATGGACATAGAACTGATGATTGTTATAAACCAATTATCTGCAAAAGATGTAAAAAGGAAGGGCATGTACCTAGGGTTTGTCCTGAGGTGATGCCTTGGGAATGCATTGCGCCTTTCTGTGGCCTGGCTGCTCAAGGACAGGGCTTTCTTGTCATTCAAGATGAAGATATGAGTGACTAGCTCATCCAAGGATATGACAAACTTGGCTCTGATAACAGCCAAGGAAGGAATTGCAACTGCTAAAGAAATTGAAAATGAGTTCAAATTACAGGCTGGTGCCAACTCAAACTGGAGATGGTATGCAAAGAAGCTATCTGATAACAAATTCCAAATGAAGTTCCCCTCGGCACAAAAAGTAGAAGACCTATCTTTCTTTACGAGAATGGAAATGCGGACTATGCACAATGTAACAATCAAAATTGACAAATGGAACCCTTATTCTGGAGCCAAGGGTGAACTAGATGTGGCCTGGTTTAGGATCTTCAGTATTCCATTTGAGAAAAGAACTGAGAAAAGGATGTGCTATGTGGCCTCCCTGGTGGGAATTCCCCTAGAAGTAGATAAAGCCAATCTTAAGAGATGGGATTGTTGGGACGTGGATCAGGCAAACTCCACCACCTGCTTGTTGCGCTACGGCCTGTTTCGCATTAGCCCATGACTCAACAGAACCGAGTCGACCCGTGATTCGTTTTTCCGGCTACAAATCTCACGAATCGAATCCGTCAGTGATTCGACCCGTCCCCAGCTCATCCCGGCGAACCGAATCGGCTTGAGGGATTCGGGTCGCCACGCACGAGTAGGCGCGCGGACCGAATCAGGCTGTGATTCGGTCCCTCGCGTTCCACATGTAGCGGAACGACTCGACCAAGCACATGGACCGAATCGACTCGTGTTTCGGTCCGCCGCGTTCTGCAACTGGCGGAACGACTTGACCAAGTGCGCGAACCGAATCAGCTTGGGATTCGTTTCGGAGCTCTCGGCTGAGGAACACCTAATCCGCACGAACCGAATCGGCTTGGGATTCGGTTCGGAGCTCTCGGCTGAGGAACGTCCAATCCGCACGAACCGAATTGGCTTGGGATTCGGTTCGGAGCTCCCGGCTGAGGGACACCCAATCCACTTCACGGCTCTGATGATCTAATATGATGTGCAGCCATTTGTGAACAGGTCTACGAGGAGAGATGAAGGTGGCCCGGTGCATGGAACTAGGCCGAGATGCGGCGGCCGGCTCGATGCATGCAATGACAAAAGCAAGTCGAAATTGGCTTCCTCATGTAAAATTCCACTTGTATCCGTTAAAGTAGAATATTCCCAGCACAATTGTAGCAGGTAGGGGTAGAAAGGGAACATGTGACTGAGGAAGTGACCCTCCGCCTCCCTATAAAAGGAGAGGGCACACCACTTTGTAAGGGTTCGAATTATTCTTTGGCTATTATTGAAACTGCGCCTCTCTTCGTTCTCGTTCTTCTACTTCGTTCTTCATTTTCGTATTGGCTCTTGAGCTCGCTCCTGAGCCAACACGAGGCGCCCACCGTTTGTGTGACTCGAGTAAACCCACGATGCCTCCCAAGAAGCGGACCACCAAAAACTCAAGCCGTACCACCAACCGAGCCCCCAATGAAGCAGCCACTGATCCTGCGCAAGGCTCAGGCCAGCAGGCCGCTCAAACCGTTCTGCCACCCCGGGATCCGGCGCCAGCAGCATTGCCAAGCGCAAGCGCCGCAACCCACCCGAACAACCAAACAACCCCAGAAGAGGTCGAGTTAGCAAGACTGCAAGAAGAGCTGCAAAGCCTCAGACGGCTTCGAGACAACCTAGCCTCACAAAGAACTCAACAAGAGACCAGCCAGATGCAGGAGCAGATTGCTCGCGCCAGGCAAGAGTTCTCAAACCTCCAGAGAGAGGTAGGACAATTGCAAGCAGCCACGGCATCCAACCCCACTCAAAACCTTGCTCATGCAACACAGCAACACCCAACGCACCATCCTAGCCATGGGGAGCAAAGGCAGTCGCAAAATAGCCACAATACAATCAACCACCAAGGCACAGATCAAATAAATCCCAGCTGTGGAATACGAGTCCTGCCTAGCAGACCATGCGACCCAACATCACCACTATCAAGAGAACTGCAAGTAGCACCCTGGCCACCGCACTACAGGGCGGTCACCCTACCAAGATTCGATGGGCATTCCAACCCCAAGCAATTTCTGATGAGCTATGAAGCAGCAATACAATCAGCAGGTGGCGACGACACAGTACTCGCCAAGTCATTCATAATAGCTCTGGATGACACAGCACTGCAGTGGTACACTACCTTGAAGCCAAACTGCATCCATTCGTGGGACGAACTGCGGGAGAGAGTACTGGCAACCTTTCAAGGATTCCACAGGCCGACAATCACGGAAGTCGAACTCGCAAACTGCAAGCAAAAGGAGAAAGAGCCACTGCAGGCCTACTTCCAGAGATTCGTAAACCTCAGAACAAGAGCCCCAGCGGTGGACGACGCCGTAGCCATCAATTACGCAATCATGGGCCTAAAGTACGGGCAATGCAGAGCCCATCTGATCAGAGAGACCCCCAAGACGATGGCAAAGCTGTACGAAGAACTAGAGAAGTACTCACGGTCAGACAACGATTACAGAATGGGTCATGAGGAACAACAAGCGCAGAAATACGCAGCGAAGCAGGCAGCCCAAAGAGACAACAACTGGCACCAGTCCAAGCAAGACAGCCACCAAAGAAACCATCAGCACTCGATCGGCCCACCTCCAACCCGCACATTATTTAACATCAACCAAGACCACCAATGCCAGCAGCCAGACGGCGAATTCGCCGGCCCGACAGGCCAGTCAGGGAGCCAGGCTGCCCAAAGGGGAGGAAGATCCAACCGCGGACGTGGCAGAGGCCGCGGCCGCGGCAGGGGAGATAGTGAGAAAAAACAGTGGTACTGCATGTGGCACGGCATGAACGACGAGCATGGGTCCAAGCGCTGCCCATACAAGTTAAGAGCAGACCACCTGGCTGAAGAAGAGAGGAAGGCGAAAATGGTAGCCCACACCTCGAACCAATGGAACCCACAACCAAGTTGGCAGGCATCCCAGCCGTGGCAACCCCAACAACAATGGCAACACCACCATCATAACCCAAACCCGCCGCACCATTACACCAACTACTACCAGCCCACATGGCAACCTCAATCCCACCAAACCCCAGCAACTCAAAGAATCAACACCAATCACCACTCCTCACTAGCACTACCGCCAAACCAATCGCAATTGCAGCTACCACCACCACCACCCAATCCCCCAAAGCAAGAAACCAATTCAAGCAACCGCGCAAGCCCAGACCCATTGCCCAGCTACGGCATCATAGCACCCATAAGTGGAGGCTCCTCACTGGAATTCGAAACCAAGAAGCAGCGCAAGAACTACTTCAGAGAAATCAACGTGGTCATGACGGACAACAAAGTTGCAAGAACCAATTGGTCTCATATACCAATTACATTCACAGAAGCAGACATACGGCTGCACAACTACCCACACATTGACCCAATGGTCATCGAAGCCAATATCGCGAGATGGACCATAGAGAAAATACTCGTGGACACAGGCTCCTCGGCAGATATCATATTCTTGACCGCTTTCGAGCAAATGAATCTGACCAAGAGCATGCTCCAACCATCTGACACGCCGCTATACGGATTCGGCGCAACAAAAAGCATCAAGGCGTTGGGCAAAATCACTTTGCCAGTCTCATTTGGAAACATGTCAAATGCAAGAACCGAACACATCACATTTGATGTAGTCGACATCTGGTACCCCTACCAGGCAATCTTTGGCAGAGGAACAATCAACAAGTTCGAGGCAGTTATAAACCAGCTATACCTGTGTATGAAGATACCAGCAGAAAAGGGAGTCATAGCAGTTTATGGAAATCAAGGGTCAGGAAGGAGCCTTGAGAAAGCATCAACACCAGGGCAGAGGAACGTGCACATCCTTCAATCAGAAGAACCAAGCCCACCACCATTCAAGGAGCCGCAACGGGACAGAGAAAAAAACGAAGTCAGCCCCAATGAAGACACCAAGAAAGTGCTCCTCGACCCAAGTGTCCTTGATCGATCAGTAATCATAGGAGCAAACCTAAATCAAACAGAAGAAACCAATCTGATCACTTTCCTCAGAAACAACAAGGACGTCTTTGCATGGTCAGCGGATGAACTCTCAGGGGTTGCCAGAAACATCATAGAACACAAACTCGAAGTGAAACCAAACTCGAAACCAAAGAAGCAAAAGCTGAGAAAAATGTCCGACGACAGAATAGAGGCAATGAGGGCCGAAGTAAACAGGTTACTAGATGCAGGAGTCATACGAAGGGTCGAGTACCCGGAATGGCTTTGCAACATTGTGCCAGTAAAGAAGAAGAACGGCAAATGGAGAATGTGTCTCGACTTCACGGATCTCAACAAGGCCTGCCCAAAGAGCGACTACCCCCTGCCAAGAGTTGACAAAGTCGTAGACACAGCAGCCAGCAGCGAGATGCTGTCCTTGCTTGACCTGTTCTCAGGGTACCACCAGATCTGGATGCGAGTCACGGATGAGGAGAAAACAAGTTTCATCACTCCATTCGGAATCTACTGCTTCGTACGAATGCCAGAAGGGCTGAAAAACGCAGGCACGACGTTCTGCAAAATGATAGCGGAGGTTTTGGGCCCCCAATTCAACAGAAACCTAATCGCATACGTCGACGACATAATAGTGGCAAGCAAGATCAGATCCGATCACATAGCAGACCTTGCTGAAACGTTCGCTCGCCTAAGGCAAGCGAAACTCAAGCTAAACCCAGAAAAGTGTGTTTTCGGAGTACAAAAGGGAAAAATCCTGGGATGTTTGGTATCCACCAAAGGCATAGAGGCCAACCCCGACAAAATAAAAGCAGTAGCAGAAATGCAAGAGCCATGATCAATAAAAGAGGTCCAGAAACTCACAGGACGGATCGCAGCGCTCAACCGCTTCATAACTCGATCAGCCAGAGCGCAGCCTGCCATTCTTCAAAGTACTTCGTGGCTCATACAAATTCCAATGGGGGCCGGAACAGAGCCAAGCATTCCACCAACTTCAGGACTATATCGTCAATATGACGAAACTAGCCCCGCCCGAGCCAGGATCCCAGCTGATGCTATACTTATCAGCATCACCAACAGCAGTAAGTGCCGCCTTGGTCCAAGAAGTGCAAATCAAAGAGAAACCCCAGCAAGTGCCAGTCTACTTCGTATCAGAAGCTCTAGCAGGGTCAAAGCTTTTCTACTCGAAACTAGAAAAGATAGCTTATGCAGTGGTCATGGCATCAAGAAAGCTACGCCACTACTTTGAAAGTTACAAGATCCTTGTAATCACAAACCAGCCGCTGCATGACCTATTTCAGAACAAAGAAGCATCAAATCGTATAGCCAAATGGGCAATAGAGCTATCCGAGCACGTCATAGACTATGAAAAGAGAAGCGCAATCAAATCACAAGTCCTCGCAGATTTCATCGCTGACTGGACTTCTCCCAGTCAAGGGCCAATAGAAGAAGAAATCACCCCAGAATGGAACATAAGCCGCGACGGCGCTTGGGGAAAAAACGGCGCGGGCATCGCAGCCATCGTTACAACCCCATCTGGCCTGCAAGTCAAGTACGCGGCAAGACTGGAATTCATCGGTGACGATGAAAAATGTTCAAACAACATAGCAGAATACGAGGCACTGCTGCTGGGGCTGCGGAAAGTAAAGGCATTGGGCACCCAAAACTTCCTAGTACGATCCGATTCGAAGGTAATCACCGGGCAGGTGGAAAAAGAATACAGTGCAAGAGAACCAGAACTGATAAAATATCTGGCCGAAGTCAGAAGAATGGAAAGAAACTTCAAAGGGTTCACAATTCAGCACATACCAAGAAAAGAAAATTCAGAAGCAGACAAGCTCGCCAAAGCCGCTGCGAACAACGAGACTCTGCCACCTGAAGTATTCTTCGAAACGTTACACCATCCATCCATCAAGCCAGAATTGCAACCAATGAGCCTAGTTAGCGCAATCAGCAGTGAGGACTGGAGAGCACCGATCATGGCATATCTGCGAAATCATGTCGAGCCAAGCGACGAATCAGACCTCAAGCGCATGAAACAGAGAGCAGCAGGATACACAGTCATTGACAATCAACTGTACAAGAAAGGTGTCTGTGCCCCACTACTGAAGTGCATCACGCAGCAAGAAGGCAAGGCCATCCTCCAGGACATACACAAGTGGAATGTGCAGATCCCATCTCGCGGCAAGGACCCTCACAAGGAAAGCATTCATACAAGGCTTCTACTGGCCAACTGCACTGAGAGATGCGGAACAAGTAGTAAAAGCATGTCCAGCATGCCAAATGTCAGCACCGCATCAAAGGCGCCCAGGTGCGGAAACACAGCTAATCCCACCAACATGGCCATTCCAAAGATGGGGGATGGACATAATAGGGCCACTGCCAAGAGCAAAGGGAAACCTAGCCTACGCAGTTGTAGCCATTGAGTACTTCTCCAAATGGATAGAGGCCAGGGCATTAGCAAACATAACGTCAGCAACAGTTCAGAAATTCTTCTGGCAGCAAATTGTTTGCAGATTCGGGGTACCAAAAGAACTCACAGTCGACAACCGGAGGCAGTTCGATTGCTACGAGTTCAAAGAGTTTTACCAAACAATAGGAACAAATCCAATATTCTCATCAGTTTACCACCCAGAGTCAAATGGAGCGGTCGAGCGTGCAAACAGGGAAATACTAGCAGGGGTAAAAAAATGCTTGTTTGAAGAAAGCAAAGGCAAATGGGAAGAAGAACTGATGAGAGTCGTATGGTCCCACAACACAGCAGTAAGCAGAACAACGGGCTACACACCATTCAAACTGCTATACGGAGCAGAGGCAATGCTACCAGAGGAGATCAAATACAAAAGCCCAAGAGCCGTTGCGCCGAATTCAAATAACGAATCGGAGGCCGCTGACAAGGACATGGTCGAAATCGACAGACTTGAAGCAATCCAGAACATTCTAAACTATCAAGATGAAACAAGAAAGTGGAGAAACAAGAAAGTCCTCCACAAGGACATCCAGCTAGGAGACCTTGTCCTGAAGAGAAAGAAAAACGCAGACTCAGTGGGCAAACTGCAATTCCCATGGGAAGGACCATACATAGCCGTCAAGAGCGGCAGACCTGGATCGTTCCGGCTGATGGATCAGGAAGGATTCGAACTCCCACACCCCTGGAACATAGACAACCTCAAGAAATACTACCCATGATAGCAGAAGCATCAGCAACACGGCTCAAGCCTAGTATACTCTCAGCATAGTTATCTTTACCCTTGTAATTTCCACTTTTCTTCTTCCTGTGAATGGTACTCTTTTCCTCGCAAAGGGGGGCTCCTAGCGGAGGCGAGGTTTTTAACGAGACCGTATCTCATGTAAGCATTTCATTGTTATCAAAGAAAGAGCCTTACCCCTCTATATTTTGAACAAATCGTCGAAAAACAGCCGAACAGAGGCTGTTCAATTCGACCAAGCCACAAGGCAAACCTGGAAGACCTGTGAATACGAAGGGGACGCCCAACTCGTATCCACAGGCTTCACACCAAATCAAAACTAAAACCTCGAAGCCCAAGGGCAAGGGGCTGCGATTTGTATCAGCCAAGCATGGCTGCGAATCGCAGGAACCTAAAACCTCGAAGCCTAATGATAGAGCTGGAGTGCCCGATCTTTCGGTGAGTGGAGGATAATTTTGATTTGGTGGAAGTCGACCCTCACGATCCGACTACGACGAGCGAACCCGAAGTGCCAATGCAATCGCTGAACCAACTCCCTGTGGTTACCGACCCTGTTGCAATCAAGATCAGAACTTCCTGTACGCAATCAAAGAACGAACAAGAAAAAGAAGGCGAGCAATCTTAATATCACTCGAAGGTGGAGTTCTGAATCACACGAGGACAGCACGTATTTGTGCGTGTTCGGTGTAGCTAAAGCTAGATGTAAAACAAAACTCAAGTGTTTTTGGCGGTGGCTAGGGGTATATGATAGGGGGAGGACATCCACAGGGGTGCTGGGGTCGTGCTCCAACCCTAGGACGCGTCCCTAATGGACCCAACTTGATACACGGCCCGTGGGCCAAAATAAGGTGTCGCAGCACCTGGACAGAAAAACCTTCGGTCAATGATTTGACGATTGCGGCCGCCTCGGGAAAGATATGGACATGAGTCCAGATCCATATGAAAGTATACTTCATAAGCTTTCCATCAAGTACTTGAACGCCCCAAACGGAGTCCGGATGAGGTCGTGGCGGCCATCGAAATTCAGGACTTCCCTGCAGTCCGAATCCAGCGTTTCCAAAACGTGTTGGATTCAATCTCTTTATTTCCTTAGACCAAAAGTGACGTGATAGCCTGGATAAAAACGTCGGAACACTTGGACTTGGTCCCCAATCAACCTCTTTGGTCCTCCATGCCTTCCTTGTATGTTTAACACTCTTCATGTGTGTTATGTCCTCATCATCCTCCCCTTCTTGACGAAAAGCCGTCCTCGGCGTCAATTGTACGTGAAACCAATCCTGCATAACACAAAGGAGAACGGGGTTTCGAAAAACAAGGAAACCGAAAATATTCAGAGGAGGGATGTCACTATGTTTCCGATTCACGAAAGTGTCATCTTGTATAGAACTTTTAGCAAACATGTATGCTTCTTGATCGGCCAACACGCGATGTTTTTCAACACGATCCTGCACAAGATTAGTACCAACAAAAGACAAAGCAGGCATAGATAGTAACCAGCAAGGCTCCCCTTCTTTGGATTGAACATGTTTCTTTAAAACAAAGCTAGAGAAATTGGATGTGACATGATTATTGTTATTGCAGCCCTCTAAGTTATCACATTGTTGTCCAACCAAAGAAGATTTCAGATTTGAACAAATATAAACTCGATGCACCATATATTCTCCGTTATGATTATATTTGCCAATGAAGTGATATGTATTGCTAGATAAGGATGGCAATTCAGGATATGCAAGAAATCTCTCCTCCAAACAATTTAGATTACATAGAACATCAAATTCAATATAACCTAAAGTATTTAAAGAAGATAGCAATTTTTGTTCATCATTTGCACAAGTAATTGGAACAAACATTTTATTTTCAGCAGAATTATTCGGCTCCAAAGCATGTGTATCATCATTATGAAGTAATTGTGGCAGAGGAATAGAAGAATCACTATCACACAACTCTTCTCTATCACAAGAAACATCAAGAAAATGATCTTTTGACAAAGGCAAAATTAGTAAGGGTTCTTTCGATAGTTGCTCTTTGTTATCATGTTGAATTTCAGCACAAGGGTGTGATTTTAAAATATGTACAACAGAAGCGTTATCACACAAATCATCTTTATCACAGGTAACAATAAGCATATCATCATGTGACAAAGATTCGTCAAGAGATGGTGCCACTAACAATTGCTCTATCATAGCATGAGGTGTGAAAAAATTCAGCACAGTAGAATTAGTCTCACCATCCGTGAGTGGAGCACCAGTGGTCGACGGTGTTGTAGGTGTGGTCGTCCTCTCACACAGTGTAGTGCTTGGCGTGGATGGCGTAGGAAAAACAGGATCTGCGTTGGATGCCGGGCTTCGTCCTGCAAAAGAGTTAGTATATGTCGTCGAGCGGCGTCCCTGCACTTCACGTTCAGCTTTGCAAGCATATTCAAACAATGTGGTCATATCAGCATAAGTATTAGAATCAAGTATGTCATGAATGTCGCGGTTCAAACCACCGCGAAAACGTGCCATAGCAGCAGCATCCGTCTCAAATAAACCACAACGGATCGTACCCTTTTGTAATTCCTGGTAGTATTCCTCAACAGATTGTTGACCTTGCTGAAACCGCTGCATTTGTTTAAGCAAATCTCGGGCATAATATGAAGGTATAAATCGATGTCGCATAGCAGCTTTTAATTGAGTCCAAGTGGTTGGAATAGACGTGGGATGTTTTAGCTTATAATCACGCCACCACATTAAAGCAAAAAGAGTAAATTCACTAATAGCAGCTTTAACTTGTACACTAGCAGGAATATCATGGCATGAAAAAATCTGTTCAACCTCCAATTCCCAATCAAGATATGCAGCAGGATCATATTTGCCATTATAAGAGGGTATATTAAATTGAATCGTAGCAAATGAGTCAATGTGTGGAGGACATACCACACGGCGGGCACAACCGTGGCGATCTCCATCGTCTAGCTCCATGTCACTGTCATAGTCCTTGTGCAACGCCGTGACCGACATGGACCACGCATCGAATCGTGTCACGATACCGTTGACGTCTCCTGACATGATTAGCGCAAACACAAAAACAAAAATCCTAGGACAGCAAATGTGTGTATGTGTGTGTATGAGATGCTCACAAAGATGCTGCGATCAAATTCTTATCCGTTCTTACCAAGCAACAGGGGCGACCTGTAAGCAACAAGTAGCACCTGCGAGAGATTGGAGCAGCGATTGCCTGAGAAACAAAATCTGCTCGTCGTAGGAATATGTGTAGTTCTGGGTAGGCTGCACTCAAGTCAAGGATTAGCACAATCAAACAATAATGCAAAGCTGAATTATAGTGCTAAACACGTAACAAAGCTGCTGGAAACAAGTGCCACGCGCTATGGATCGACCAAAGGTAACAAGGAAGTGGGATGCAGAAACGGAAAATCTCCCAGGCCGCGTTACGCTATGTAAACGACGTGTTTTGGCCTCAAAACTGACCGCACGTGGCACTGAAATTTCGTAAGGTTTCCAAGAAAAAAAAGAACGCTGAAATCGGAGATCCGAGCGAAAAGTTATGGCCGTTTTCATGAAGGTGTTCGAAACTGCCAAAAAGAAACTTCCAAACGAAAACCGAACTGCTGATTCATTTTTTTATTCTTTCCTTTTTCTTTCTTTTCAAAACTTTCCTTTTTTTTCTTTTTTTTCCTTTCCTTTTTTTTCCTTTCCTTTTCTTTTCTATCTCTTTCCAAACTGTGAACGCGAGGCGGCCGAACCGAGTAGGACTCGGATGAGCGGCGTGGGTTGTAGTGTTTGTGGTGAAGATGTAGAGCAGCGGCGGTGGCGGCGTGTGGTGGTGGCAGCAGCGGCGGGAGGTGGCGGCGGCGGCGGCGGAAGCACAAAGTAACCAGCAACAATTGAACGCGAAGCACACAAACTCAACAACGCAAATTATTGAAAGAGAGTGCAAGGCTAAAAAGGGTGCTGGGACAAGGATCTAACCTGATAAATTTTTGTTTTGGTTTTGTGGACTGTAGGTAATGAAAAACACTCGATAAACTCACCGATCAACCTGGACTTTTGATACCACTTGATAGAGCTGGAGTGCCCGATCTTTCGGTGAGTGGAGGATAATTTTGATTTGGTGGAAGTCGACCCTCACGATCCGACTACGACGAGCGAACCCGAAGCGCCAATGCAATCGCTGAACCAACTCCCTGTGGTTACCGACCCTGTTGCAATCAAGATCAGAACTTCCTGTACGCAATCAAAGAACGAACAAGAAAAAGAAGGCGAGCAATCTTAATATCACTCGAAGGTGGATTTCTGAATCACACGAGGACAGCACGTATTTGTGCGTGTTCGGTGTAGCTAAAGCTAGATGTAAAACAAAACTCAAGTGTTCTTGGCGGCGGCTAGGGGTATATGATAGGGGGAGGACATCCACAGGGGTGCTGGGGTCGTGCTCCAACCCTAGGACGCGTCCCTAATGGACCCAACTTGATACACGGCCCGTGGGCCAAAATAAGGTGTCGCAGCACCTGGACAGAAAAACCTTCGGTCAATGATTTGACGATTGCGGCCGCCTCGGGAAAGATATGGACATGAGTCCGGATCCATATGAAAGTATACTTCATAAGCTTTCCATCAAGTACTTGAACGCCCCAAACGGAGTCCGGATGAGGTCGTGGCGGCCATCGAAATTCAGGACTTCCCTGCAGTCCGAATCCAGCGTTTCCAAAACGTGTTGGATTCAATCTCTTTATTTCCTTAGACCAAAAGTGACGTGATAGCCTGGATAAAAACGTCGGAACACTTGGACTTGGTCCCCAATCAACCTCTTTGGTCCTCCATGCCTTCCTTGTATGTTTAACACTCTTCATGTGTGTCATGTCCTCATCACCTAAGGGCAAGGGGCTATGATTCGTATCAGCCAAGCATGGCTGCAAATCGCAGGAATCTAAAACCTCGAAGCCCAAGGGCAAGGGGCTGCGATTGGTATCAGCCAAGCATGGCTGCGAATCGCAGGAATCTAAAACCTCGAAACCTAAGGGCAAGGGGCTGCGATTCGTATCAGCAAAAATTGAATACGGACCGATGAAACCCAAAAACTTCAAAACCCAAGCCGCGGTTACAAAACTAAGGATCATGCTTAAAGCAAAAACACAAACAGCAAAAAGCCTCATCTTTATTAGAAAAAATAGAAGGAGTACAATAGCCTAATACAGCTCAAACATGTGGGGGATATAGTACCCGGGTACCTCACGAGTAAGCCTGGCAGCCCACCAAAAGGGGACGGCCTAGCCCACCGTTCTGGATCTGAAGACGTGCGGGGCAGGTCGGCGCACGGAAGAAGGATCTGGAAGGAGAAGTTATAGTTGGAATAGGAATTATTGTAAAGAAGGAAAGGATTCTTAGAGATAGGATCGGCTACAAACCGACTTGAAACCTTGCCCCCCGATATATAAGGCGGGCAGGGACCCCCTCCAAAACATCGAAACTCACCACATCTCAACTCATAGCAAATCCCACGCAATACAACACCCCAAAACAGGACGTAGGGTATTACGTCGAGTCGACGGCCCGAACCTGTATAAACCCCTGTGTCTGTCCAACCTAACCATCTTGCTTCCGATCTTTGCGATCTTCCCTGCATTACAAATCACTTCCGTGGGCTACCCCGTGGAAGACTGCCGGAGATAATATCACCGACAAAACAGCAGCCACTCGCTGCACTATAAACAAATACAAACGCAGCTGGGCACAACAATGTTGCTACCCAGAGATACAAACTGACCCCGGAGTGGCGAGCTCCAAGAACCAAGCGACCTAACTACGTCGCAAGCGTTCTTGTAGCACCACACACAAGGCACTCACCGACACAACAAAGTGCCGGAACACGGCGAAGCTTTAGCAGGCTAACACACCATTAGCCCAATGAGCGCGCACGCCTTGATACATGGCTTCAGCAAGCAAGCCATGCATAACCGCGCCCACGTCTTCTTCCCCTCTGCCGCAACTCGCAAGCATTCTTCTAGCACCGCAATGAGCTAAAGAGCAGCGCCGAGATCGGGCGGCCAGCTCTCCCACGCTTCAGGCACAAGTAAAATCATGGCTACGACAAAGTAAACAAAGGAAGAGATGCAATGCGACCCCCTCAGATCACCCAACCGTTTATATAGGCCACCAGCTCCACAGAGCGACAAGCCTCCCGTGACACAGTGCGACAAGCCTCCCGTGACACAACGCGACAAACTTCACGTGACACGAGCAGACGAAAAACTCAACAGCCATTCGAATATGGGGAAGTATGACTCGGGCGGCATCCGTGCTAAGGGGGAGGGTGTCGTTTTTCTCTTCGCCCAAGCAGCACGTAAACCGCCGAGCAACAACTCCGACATCATTTTATTGCCAAGCAAGCAGACTCGGTGCAACAATGCGCTAAGGGGGGAGGGTGTCGTTTTCTCTTAAAGCAACTCCTTAGCGCACCGTCACCGAGTCGCAAGAAGAAAAAGCCGAAAGCGAGCACACCCCCGCTATTCGAACAACTCTACTACTAGCCCAGGCCTCCCGGACTTGGGCGCGTCATACACGAAGCATGCATCGTCATCCAAAGTCTCCTCGCTCGAGCATTCTTGCTTCACCCCAAGGGAAATATGTTCAGAATCCCACCTCCGGGACCGACTCAGCCTCTTCCCACCAGAGCAGTCCAGAGATAAGCGAAGCAAATAACCACGACGAGAAAACAAGCGACAGCAGTAGCTCCAGAAATCGTTGAAACCCTGGCCCGGATGCATAATTTGAAACCTGTCCCAGGTAGCCCCAGTTACGAACAAACTGTCGCGATACAAAGTTCTGGGAGTTACGCCCTGCGCAGCTCCATCACCGGAAGCCTGCGCAGGGAGGATTACAACAAAATGTTTAGTTTACAACACCACCATAGTCAAAAGGACTAAAACAACACATGTCCCTACGGTTACACCTTTTCTCCGCGATCATCACCAGGAGCTTCCCTCTCCCTAACGCGAGGACCGGATCCGCTCCTTGCATCGCCCTTGCGCGCACCCGCCTCCAAGCCTCCCACCGCAACACCCTTTCCAGCTTCGGAGCGCCTGGATGGCTCAGGCTGGGGAGGCAGCTTTGAATGGGTTCCCACCCCAACCTCTGCCTCACCTGCGCCCGCAAGGGACTGCTTACTCTGCGATAGGTAGAACTGTAAGACCAGGAGTACCAAGTCACAAAAACGCGAAAAAGCAATAAAACCGTCAGTAAACACCAAAATAAGAGCTAGAGGCGGCTTTCGTACCCGAGTCAGTCGATCATGCGCAGTTTTTCGGGCGGCCTCCCTACCGTGTGCCACCCAAAAGCGGCTCAAGAATATCTTCTTAACAGCCTCGCAAACGTTCGTCGCAGCCGGCAGCCCTTCAGCGCTAGGAAATACGAATCCCCTGCTCCCAAGCTTTTTCAAGTGCTCGCAACCATGGTCTGAAAGCAGCCGCAGCAGGGCGTCAGTGCAAACGGAAGCAGCATAGTCACCAACCCGATCCATGATCCCAGGAAGCATCTTGAATTCCGTATCGAGCCAGTGAAAAAACCTCTCCCTTGTCATTTCACGGGGCATCTCTTGGGGTTCGACGCCAAAGCGTTGCAGAGCAGCGCGACAGCCACTGTAAGCATGAAGTCCGTCCTGCCAGATCTGGCTCTCTTGCTCCTCAACCTGCTTATCCTTAACGGCTAGCTGCCTCCGCAATTCAGCAATAGTAGCATCTCGCTCGCAAATCTCCTTCTCCTTTGATTGCAGCGCCAGGTTCGCACTGCCCAATTTGTTTCGCAAATCGAGAACAACTTCCGAATCGGATGCAACCTGTTCCTGAAGCCCGTTAAGAGCAACCTCCTGCTGATCGACGCTAGCCTGCAAGCTCTTCACAGTTAAACTTAACTCCTTATTGCACTCTTCCAAGCTAGCCTTCTCGTCAGAAAGTTTTGAGCATTGCTTGCGCAAAAGCTCTAGCTCCTCAACATCCTCCCCATCGACCAATTTCTTGTGCAAAACCTTCATTCCCATCACAAGCTTAACGGCCACGCCACCAACAAGCTTTGCAAGGTCAATGGGGCCATTCTCCTCACAGTCGCGAATAAAAGCTGCATAAACTAACCACCTCATCAGCCGTTACACAGCACCAAACCAGACAAGAACGTTGAACGAAAAAACAAAGGAAGGAAAACTAGGAAATGATCTCCAAAGGAAAGAGAACTAACCTTCAGGGTCGAAAATAAACTCCCCACGATCATCACGACTCGCCGGGGGACTGCCACCTGCTAAACCAAAAAAAATATATATATATATAATAAGAGCACGAATGAAAATTCGAATCCACTGAAGAATAAAAAAGCGCCAAGGGCTAACCACTCGAGGACTCTTCATCAACATCATGGACAGAAATCCGCGGACGATCCTCCCCACCCCCAGCACCACCGGCCTCGACGGCCGCGGCGGAAAGAATATCTTGTGCTTTCTCAGCAGCAGAAAGACCGCTACCGCCGGCAGTCTTGACCAGCTCACTCGATAATACAGGGGCAACGGAGGCCATGCCAGAATCCTTAACTGGAGAAGGGTAACAAGTCCCCCCCGACAAGAACGTAAGTTCCTGTCCATCTTCAAAGTCGAATGCGGGCGCCATCCCGAGCGTTGGAGCGACAACCGCATCATCGCAATCGCCGAGCAAAATACTTGACGCAGCAGCAATATTTCGCAAATCTTTTGCGGATAACGGAGCACCGCAGTAGGGCCCCCCAGTAGCAATCGCATCCCCAGCTTTCTCACCGCCGAAACCGGACACATCCTCAACCCTCTCCTTCACAATGCTTTCAACCTGCCCAAAAGCGAAGTTCTGAAGCGCAATTTTCGGTGCCAACTTGCCCCTCTTTGAGGCAGGAGCAACCACGCTAGTCGCGTCGGCCGCTCGCTTCAGCGATGTCTTCGATTTGGCAACTCTACCCTTTCCACCGGCCGGTTCAGACCCAACATTACCAGGAGGCCTCATCCTCGAAATAACAGTCGCGGGCGCGGGTCTCGGGCCATACTTCACCCCCATTTCATCAAAAACACGATTCACCCGACCCTTATGCCGGAGAATCTTGCGGCAGGAACCATACTCCTTGGCAGTATACTGCCCCAACATGACCGCAGCACGACGCTCCACTTCATCGACAATTGCCTCATCACTAACTCCCTCCGGTTTCTTCAGCCCGAATATGGGGCAAGGAAAGACTCGATTCTCGAAATCCGCAAGCTTGAATTCCCCGAAACTACGAGGACACCAACCATCTCGAATAGGATAAATACCAGCCGCGATGCTCTCACAAATAGCATCCCGCCCTGAGATAACCTGAGTAGCGCAGTAAAAAGCGCTATTGCAGGGCGAGTTTCTCGCCTTCTTCGAATCCGAATAGAGCGGCAGGAGGCAGGCTTCCAAACCGGAAACCCTTGAAGCAAGAGGGTACTCGTACACAGCACAGCCAGATTCGTAACCCCCAGTCGGGACGCGAACCTTGGCGTACATCTACTTGTCCCAGTTCTTGGACCACTTGTTCTTCTGGCTGTACGCCAGTTGTGGTGTCTCCATCCCCTTAGCGGCCCGACGAGGGCAAAATGTGTAGCACCCATACTCGGCCTGGTACGTCTCATCATCATCGGCAAAGAGAACCTTCCTCTTGGAAAAATGAAGCTCTGTATGGCGCACAAAGCAATCCAAATCCAACTCACTATTGAACGTACGACATGCCCAGAGGAACTTAGCCAGATAGCAAAAGCTGTTAGGAGCCAACTGGTGCATCGAAACCTTGAAAGCCCGAAAAATCTGAGGAATCAACAGGTCAACAGGAAACCGAAGCCCAGCAACAAAGAACTCGCGAAACACGACGCACTCGTCGTCGAACGGCTCCGGGACCTCCTCCTCGCCAGGAACGCGGCAGTCACCAGATTCGAAATAGCCCTTCCCAACCGTCTCCCTCATATCTTCCTCCCTGATAAGCGATCGCCCAAATCTACGGGTAAAGGGCATCGAATCACTGACCAAATCTTCGGGATTCGCGTCAACGCTGCCGGTAGTCTCATCGACGCCCTCCTCCTCCTCTTCCGCCTCCACCCCAACGCTCCCGCTACGAGCGGCACGATTCGAAGCGGATTCAGCCGCCGATTCGGAATCAGCAGCACCGCCTACTCCCGCAGCGACATTGACTTCGTCTTCAACAACCCGACTGGCAGGGCGATCCTCCTCGTCAACAAGCCGAGCAATCTGAATCGTCCGAGCCATCGAAGCTGCAAAACCCAGGAAGTAAATGTCCATTCACCAAAAAAAAACAACAAAAACAAACAACAACAACAAACGAACGAAACTTACAACTAGCAAAGCACGAAGAAGTGTGCGAATCCAACTGAGAGCCACGAGCACACGCACGAATCTTAAAGCAAAAGTAAGGGCAAGCACAATCCCTCTCAGCAGGTAGCGAACGTCGTTTTCACCCACCCCCCCTATTTATAGGCGCGGTAAAAAAGACCCCTCGTTAACCGTGCTGTCAAAACCGAATCCCCCTCGACTCCAACAAGCAGAGGGTGTCGTTTTCTCTGGTTGCGAGTCCACTTCAAATATCGAGGGTTCAGCTCGTTGGAGTCGACCATCACCCACGAGGGGCTGACTGTTGGGACGTGGATCAGGCAAACTCCACCACCTGCTTGTTGCTCTACGACCTGTTTCGCATTAGCCCATGACTCAACAGAACCGAGTCGACCCGTGATTCGTTTTTCCGGCTACAAATCTCACGAATCGAATCCGTCAGTGATTCGACCCGTCCCCAGCTCATCCCGGCGAACCGAATCGGCTTGAGGGATTCGGGTCGCCACGCACGAGTAGGCGCGCGGACCGAATCAAGCTGTGATTCGGTCCCTCGCGTTCCACATGTAGCGGAACGACTCGACCAAGCACATGGACCGAATCGACTCGTGTTTCGGTCCGCCGCGTTCTGCAACTGGCGGAACGACTTGACCAAGTGCGCGAACCGAATCAGCTTGGGATTCGTTTCGGAGCTCTCGGCTGAGGAACACCTAATCCGCACGAACCGAATCGGCTTGGGATTCGGTTCGGAGCTCTCGGCTGAGGAACGTCCAATCCGCACGAACCGAATTGGCTTGGGATTCGGTTCGGAGCTCCCGGCTGAGGGACACCCAATCCACTTCACGGCTCTGATGATCTAATATGATGTGCAGCCATTTGTGAACAGGTCTACGAGGAGAGATGAAGGTGGCCTGGTGCACGGAACTAGGCCGAGATGCGGCGGCCGGCTCGATGCATGCAATGACGAAAGCAAGTCGAAATTGGCTTCCTCATGTAAAATTCCCCTTGTATCCGTTAAAGTAGAATATTCCCAGCACAATTGTAGCAGGTAGGGGTAGAAAGGGAACATGTGACTGAGGAAGTGACCCTCCGCCTCCCTATAAAAGGAGAGGGCGCACCACTTTGTAAGGGTTCGAATTATTCTTTGGCTATTATTGAAACTGCGCCTCTCTTCGTTCTCGTTCTTCTACTTCGTTCTTCATTTTCGTATTGGCTCTTGAGCTCGCTCCTGAGCCAACAGGGATTATGTAAGGATCAAAATTGGTTGAAGGGATGTCTCAAAAGTTCCAGCCACAGTTTGCTAGACCTACATTTTTATGATTTCCCTATTGAGAGAGAAGTACCAATCACGGGAGCCACAAATCCAGCTGGGACAGTGTGGACTAGAGATAAAGATAGATCCAATGAACATAATCCTTCACCTAAGAAACCTAAGAGAGATGGGGGGAGCTTCACAAATCAAACTGGGAGCTCTAGCATGAACATTGACTCTGCTTACCCTGGACAGAGACAGGGAAAACAACAAGTAGATGAGTTAAAAGGTCATTTCACCACTCAGAAGCAATCACCAATTTCCTCTCATCAGTTAGAAGAGACAAGGGTTCCTTGTCAGGAGTCAGCTCAAGTACACCAATCAAGTAACATGAGGCAAGGTGGGTCTGGGACAACACCGCAAGCAGCTCCACAAATGGTGCCACAAACAACATCACAGCCTACCAGGACTGAACAAGCAGGTCAGCTGAAGGAACAACATGGGGTACATGTGGAGAGAAATGTGCAGAATGTCCAAGTAACTGATGAAGAGGCTCATAAGGCTGACACTAGGGAGGGGCAAGTAAGGGAAACAGAAGCAAGTTCTGAGAATAGTGATGAGAAATTGTGTTTTGACAGTATCATTTCTGAAGGACCGAAACGACGACCAGAGAGGGGGGGGGGAGTGAATGGGAGCCGATAAAAATTCTTTCCAACCGATCCGGCTATTCTCCCAAAACAACTCCGAAACTTCCGAGAGCAATCTTGCCAAGATCACGTAGCCACTGTCAAGCTACTGACCCTAGGAGCAAGAAACAAGCAGCACAACTTGAATCAAACGAACCGAACACCAAAACGACCCGAAACGCGACTCGATCCAACACACCCAGGGGGGCGGTTAAATCGGGTCTGGGGGGCGGTTAAACCGCCCAGGCCTGGGAGGCTCGGGAAAAAGTCAAACCAAAAGTGGATCTCCCAAACCGGTTGAGCTCTTGAGGCGAGATTTTGGTCAGATGATCTAGACCCCCAGTGGAGTGTTTTCCCAAAAGATCTTGGCCTCTAACTCAGTACAACTCCCAGAATCGCAGATCTCGCGAAGAACACCATGACCTCGAGTTCATCCCGAAAATCTCAAATCCTGAGCGATTCTCGGCGTTTGGGGGCAAAGGATCACCAGCAAAAGAGGCACAAGGCACTCATACGTGAATCCCCCAAAGAAATCCGAGAGAAAACGCCCTAGAACAAGAAGAACGAAAATCCTCTAAAAATAGCTCCGAAAATACCCACGAAAATAGAAAACGGAAAGGGAGCTCGGGAAATCAAATCATGGCACAAAGATGAGCAGCACAAACTCCATCACATAACCATGAATTCACCTATACAAAACTAAGAAAGATTCGAAGTAGTTCTAGGTGGAGGGGATGAAGGGAAAACTAGTTCAAAGGAAAAACTAAAGAGATAACTAGAGAGATAGCAGCCACCAGCCCTGGGAAGGGCTATTAGTAGTCCAAGTGGTGGTGCTCTAAAGACTAAACTACCCCTAAGTGATACATACCCCTCAGGGGCAAATTTGACATTTTGATCTCAGATATTTTCCGGCTCGGGCACCTTCCACTGCAAGCTAGCTTCCCTCCGACGCAAGCCTTGCAGTCAGGCCGCGTGTCCTCCGGATCGAAGCTCCTCGACGCCGTTCTTGGGCCAGCCCAGGGGGGCGGTTAAACCGGCCCTAGGGGGCAGTTAAACCGCCCCTGGCAGCCACTCTGGCCCAGCTGCCCAAATCCGCCTCGTCGAGTCCTCGGTCCTTGGTTTTGAGGCCCAAACCAAGGGAAACCGTCCACCGATAATTTTGTGGCCAAATCACCAAACCCCGCGCGCAAACTTCGGTTGTTAGCCGCCACCTTGCGCCGGCTTCTCGTCCGCGTACGAGCTTCGGTTGTGAGCCGCTACCTCGCACCAGAACCACGTCCCCTTGCTCGTTCTTGCCAGCATGTGAACCGCACTTGATCCACCGGCCACCGGGTCCCTCGAACCAAGCCTACTTGTCTCTCCACTCCTCGGAGGCCGCCATGGCTAAGACCTTTCGCGCCTGTTCTTCACCTGCACTAATGCAATCAAGCCGCATTCTACACCTGCAATACTTGAGCCAAGGGAAACGTCAATCCACACCACGTTGTCAATCACTCATCACACCAGGAAGCGACCATCCACCGGTCCTCGGACACACCGGGTCCTCAATCTCCCCCTTGATGAGTGCATTGACAACACACACATAGTAACCAATGATATGAAGAAAATATAAAAGAAATCGAAAAAAAGACTCAAGCAAGTGACTAAAAGCAAGAACAAGCCGAGAACAAAGTCACTCTGCAAGAGAAAGCTCCAGAAACGCCGACCCTTCAAGAAGAAGCGAAAGGGCTCAACACCATCGGCAAAAGAGCAAAAGCACAAAGCACAATTCACAAACTTCAAAAACTCCAACTCACTTTTCAGGACACTCAAAGCACTCCCCCTGCAAAGATGCAACTCCCCCTGAACAAGTGAACTTGTGCGTGCGAAAATCACTCGAAAATGGCTTAAAACTTCACAATTCATGTGCACTCAGCACAGGGGCAGTTAAACCGCCCAGGGGGGCGGTTAAACCGCCCCTGGCAGATGACCCAAGTTGAAAATGCCAAAATCGCACAAACGAACTCGCAACGATGCCGTTCCAACTTGAAAACCTTCCAAATATGCCCAGCAAGATATTCCAATGATCAAACTCTCAGAAACTTCGCAAATTTTCAGAAAACCTCATTTTGGCAAAAACTCTTCCTTCTCACACAAATCCGACAAAATCTAGAGCAAAAACTTTCTCAAAGATTCAACAACATCTCCCCCTTGCAGAATGCTCCAGAAATTCTCCCCCTTGTTGACAATGCACACATCAAGGCAAAATGTACAAAATGCAACTACAAGCTTCTCAAATATACAATGAGCAATACAAAATGCTACAAGTTAGAGAAGAGGCAAACAAGATAGTTCATCATGTCACACGGGCATTGCCATCAAGAAGGTGAAGACATATATCCAATTGACAATGCCATGAGCAAGTTGTGGAGTTTTATCAAAAAATGTCACCATATGAGCAAAGTCCTAACCATGGATTGTTCAAGCAAAAATGAACTTCATCTCACCAAAATCATGAAAGGACAAGCATTCTTGACAAAGGATCGTCATAAACGCATAGAGACAATGGTGAAAGCATAGAGACATGAGCATAATTTTCTTCAAATATTTTTTTTCTCATCTTTCTTCTTTCATGCATAGACATCTCATTTATCAAGTTTTTCAAGTTAAGCATGGTACATGAAATGTCTTTGCGACAGAAAGAAGCTTATGCTCCTCCACAAGATAAAGCACGGGCTAAACATTTACAATGACAAAGGTCTTTGACCCAATTGAAAAGAATATCACACCCTAGCATGATCTTAAGCAAGATATAGCCATTTCGGCTCAAACAGGACATGCAAAGGCATTTACTCATGGGTGAAAGAGTTTAAGTTCAGTTTGTCATTTTAATTCGAAAAGAGACTATCTCAAAAGAATATATATCGAAACCATCAAGAGCATAGCCATCCATACAATCAATCCCTAGCCAGCCTGCCTAAACTCTAAAATGTAGCAAGTTGTACTAATCACTGCATATAGGAGAAGCTCATCCTAAGATATGATACAAAAGATGAAATCAAGATACAAAAGCAAGAAAAATGTACATCAAGATACAAAGATGGTACAATAGTATACATATGCTACAAGAGAAGCCTCAAACTCAGCTCAGAAAACCGCACACACACCAAGTTCTCCTCGCAAGCGGGTGAAGGTAACTTGGTCAAGTGGCTTAGTGAAAATATCTGCAAGCTGGTTTTGGGTAGAAACATGGGCAAGCTCAATATCTCCTTTCTCCACATGATCTCTCAGAAAGTGGTACCTCACTTCTATGTGTTTTATTTTGGAATGAAGCACGAGATTTTTGGCTACGCTTATGGCACTGGTGCTATCACAAAGAAGTGGAACATGGGACATGTCTAAGCCAAAATCTCTCAAGGTGTATGTGATCCAAAGCAACTGAGAACAGCAGCTAGCAGCAGCAACATACTCGGCCTCTGTGGTGGATTGAGCTACACTAGACTGCTTGCGAGAAGACCAAGACACAAGAGACGAACCAAGAAACTGACACTGACCAGAAGTAGACCTGCGATCAACACGACATCCAGCAAAATCCACATCAGAAAAGCCATGAAGTGCAAGAGTGGAATCGGCAGAATACCAAAGACCCAGCTCAGGAGTAAACTTGAGATACCTGAAAATCCTCTTGACGGCCTGACGATGTGAAGTCCTCGGTGAAGCCTGAAAACGAGCGCACAGACACACGCTGAACTGTATGTCCGGCCTTGTCGCCGTCAAGTAGAGGAGGGAGCCGATCATGCTCCGGTACTCCTTCTGGTCCACTGGTTCTCCGTCCTCATCCGCATCCAAAGCTGTAGTCGTACTCATCGGCGTAGTCATCGGCTTAGAGTCGCTCATGTCGAATTTCTTGAGAATGTCCTTGGTGTACTTGCTTTGGTGCACGAACGTCCCATCCTTGGTTTGCTTGATCTGCAGCCCGAGAAAGAACTGCAACTCTCCCATCATCGACATCTCAAATTCCCTGCTCATATCGTCTACAAACTTGGCAACAAGATCATGAGAAGAGCCACCAAAAATGATATCATCCACGTAAATCTGAACGATTAAAAGATCATTGCCATTTCTCAACAAGAAGAGCGTTTTATCAACCTTTACCATCACAAACCCCTTGCTAAGCAAGAACCCTCTCAACCTACCATACCACGCTCTGGGTGCTTGCTTTAGGCCATATAAAGCTCGGTGGAGTTTGTACACTCGGTGTGGATAACGCTCACTCTCAAAACCCGGGGGCTGCCTCACATACACTTCTTCCTCGATCACCCCATTCATGAAGGCACACTTCACATCTATTTGGTACAATTTGAACCCTTTAGCAACTGCAAATGCTAGAAGGATCCGAATTGCCTCCAAACGGGCAACAGGAGCAAATGTCTCCTCATAATCTATCCCCTCCTGTTGCGAAAACCCCTGAGCAACCAACCTCGCTTTGTTTCTCACAATCTCTCCACTTTCATCCCTCTTGTTCTTGAACACCCACTTGGTTCCTATGGGATGGCAATTTGGAGGTGGTTCTACTAACTTCCACACCTGATTTCTCTCAAAGTTTTCAAGCTCTTCATGCATGGCATTGACCCAATCAGAATCAGATAAAGCGTGTGCAACATTTTTGGGCTCAAAAGATGTGACAAAAGCAGAATGAGCATAATGAGAGATGTTCTGTGACCTCGACCGTGTAGTGCGTTCATCCAAGTTCCCGATGATCTTTGAAGGTGGATGATCCCTCTGTACCAGCCGGGGAGCTTCTCGCCTCGAGATTGCCTCCCCCTCAACATCAGCTTCCACTTGAACTCGATCTGGAGCGCGACTCGACGAAGGTGTAGCAGAGGGGCCGTCGTCGAATGTCGTGGTAGTAGTGGAAGTAGAAGGTACACGATCTCCACACGATGCCTGAATTTCCTCATCATTTTCATCATCAGGCTGTTCTTCCTCAAAGATGGGCTGTCCCAAATCATCATCACCTGCACTGTAACGCAAGAACAAGAAATCCCGGCACTCTTGCCATTGTTGTCGTGATTTCCTGTAACGCTGCTTCCAAGCGTCCATGTCGTCCACGATCCTGCAGAGTGACAGTACCAGGTATCTTCTTATGATCAAAGATGAGGGAGTTCCGAGCTTTCCAAATGTGCCAAAGAATTAAAGAATTAGGAGAGACAGGTCCGTGTGTGGTCACGCCGTTAGTGGTCACCCGTTGTCGTAAAAAGTTAAATGTAAAGAAACGTATATTAATGTCATGTATCATAGGTATCCGTAATATCTTATGGTTGGTGAATTTAAAGAGTACCTCAAGAAAAAACCTCCATAACACGTCATGATATAAAAACAAGCAATCCACCGAAAATCCATATGTAGCCTACTACCATCATAACTGATGCACGTCTTTTCATAGAAACAGTAGAGATGTAAATGGCATGACATCTTGTTCAACTTAAAAGTTGCCACCTCCAAAAGGCCCTTTTTGATGCGTATACACTAGGTTTATTAATACAGATTTACTCCTCCTAAGTTGACTTAGATCTTGTCTTTTCGTAAGTCAACGTGCTCAGCCGTCTGATCGACATCGAACGCGCCTGCTGTTTTTGTTATCGGGCCCGCTGATCCAACTTCCAAGATCAGTTTACGTGTTAACGGGTTCTGTTTCGCGAACGACTTCCCCTTTGTCCCATGTTCGTTCCCCTTTCTTTTTTTTTCTCTGCTCTGTATGGTGAAGGCAGAGCTGCTTGATGCAGATTCGGTGGTGGCGAGGCTGCGGAGGGATCCCTGCGGGCTCGTCGACGGCGTCCACTAGGAAGCCAGCGGCGCCGCTCCCTGTCGGCCTAGGGGCCGGGAGCCCGGGGTCTTTTCCCATCACCTGGCTGGTGACGGGGTTGTTCCCTGTCGCCTGGCTAGGGGCAACTCGTTGGCGATTCACCACGATGTCGAGGGGAGGTAGCTCCTCTACTTCTGTTGTTCCTTTGTGCCCCTGGTTTATCTGATTTGATTGAGGCCCATGTGGTTAGGCAGCGGCACAAGCATGCTCGTGTGGTTTTGTTAGGGTTTGAATCGAGATCGCAGTTGTTCGATGGAGGCCGATAGTTGTGCATTTGCGTTGTACATACCAAATGTGATGTTGTTCGATTGAGTCCTTTAGTTGTTATTTTGTCATGTATGTGCTAACTGTATTGTAATCTTGCCCCCATGGTCTCTTTTAGAAGTCATGGTTCAGCTCGAGCTCTAGGCTGTTCTGTTCGTGCGCGCTAAAAAATAAGATGATGTTCAGTCCGACGCCCTCCATGGTGATCCCTGGGCGGTGGTAGTAGGGGTGAAGGTAGACCTTGGCACGGGCACAGGCGGTGTTGTTGATGTAGCATGCTTGCGCTTCCAGTCCAAGGTGGCTCACCGGAATGCCCAAGCGGGCGGCGATGGTAACTAGCCAGTGGACCATGTCTCCTTGGTCCCGAGGGTCCACATGCGTCTTGTGGATCGCGGCCACCATACCTAGGTCACGTAAAAAGAAAGTGTCAGCGTAGGTGAGTAAGATGTTTTCTCAAAGAGACAGTTTTTATAACATAGCTCAAGGGGTAATATACAAAAAACAGATCGTATAGAATCCTATTCTATCGACCATGTCTATGGCATCGTCCTACGGGCAAGTATGGCTCTGATACCAACTGTAACGACCCGGGTTTCCGTTTTAAGAAAACCCGACTCCCTGTACCATTGTGATACTCCCTGGATCAAGTAGATATCACGTACAGAACTCATCACAGCAAATATCACATCCATACCACGAATAGAGTACAAATATCTTAATTATTACATCATTCTCATGATAATACGTCTGATACAAGCCCTCAGGGCTGAACGTCAAACAAAAGAACGTCCAACGCAGCGGAACTAGACGTAGAAGCCTCCATCTTCTTGATCTCCTCCACAGGCAACTTGCGCGTCAGGACGAGGCCTCAGTCGTACCACCCGTCGTGGTTGAACTCATGCTCATCCTCAGATCCTGCGTACTCAAAGGCTATCCCCAAGGAATGGGATAGGTTCACGTCACCAACTGTATATGCAAGCTTTAAGTGGACTACCATCTAAAGGAGTAAAAGTATATCAAGGATAGGTTATGGGTTTCCTATGCAGTAGCAGATATAAAATAATCATCTCCATATCCATCCATCCCATACCTCACCACATCGGGCTATTCCGGCACGCCGGACTCCCATCTCCATCTCCACACTTCTCTAAGTCGGTGCGAGAGCTCCCTCCCCTCGCACCTCACCAACTACGTCCGGATCCTGAAAGGAAAGGGAGCAACTTCCCTTCTCCCCGTCCGTAGTTGCGAACCTTAATCACTCTCAAATCTGGCTAGAAAAGGGGGAAGGTAGAATATCCCAAAATATGAGAGGTAACAGGGAAAGTGGGCAATGTCCATACCGAGGACGCGGCTATACGTATAGGTTTTAGACTCTCGAGAGCTTGTACAACTGGACCCACTCGGGCTGCGAGATGGTGGCCGCCATCTCGAGACACAACCCACAGCACAGACCCTAACCGCGACGATGCCCGCCTGCTCTTCCGGTCTCGGTCCATCGGCTCGCAATCCAATGCTTCGGAAGCTGTGTCGAACTCTCCCACATAGGGCCAGACGGGGCCATAGTCCTTCAGGGAGACGGTCTCTCCCGTTCCTGTACACCATCCACCTGATCTTCTCGCAATCCGGGCATCGCGCTAGCTAGGAAGGCTGGAACCCGTTCATATGGGTAAGCGGTAAGTACGTGGGGCCCAAATAAAGTTACCCCACTCGGTTTCAGACCGGGGTGAGCGTCATCGTCCCAAAGGCGTATCCTCCGAAGAAGAACGCATGTCGTAGTACCCATCATAGGTACCACCGCCAACTCCTATGCTCCTATCCATCCGTGTACCCGCCACAAGTACAGTGTGGGACCCCCTCGAGAGCAGGGGTCTCCCGGCACCTCGGTTATAGACCGAGTTGTTATAATATGCTCACCCCCGCCAAGTTTCCCAAAATCACCATTCACCTGCCGGTTTTATCCCCACACACGCCAAGAATCCTAATCCACCATATCCCATACACATGCAAGCAGCATAGCATTCATATATCATAGCGTATTAGGTAGCAAGGAATTCACGGAATAAATTATGGCTATGCAAGGCTCAAGCATCATCCATTGTAATAAGTAAAGCGCTAGCACATCTAATTGCAATGTCTAATAGGCATTCAAAGGATGGGCTGGGCGTGAACCTGTAGGCCGGATCTCTTCCTCCACGAAGTCTTCTGGGTAGAACTCCTCTCCGGTCAGCTCCTAGCCGTCGGTGGATCCTATTTACGTAATTAAAGTAAATACCGGGATCTAATAGTAAATAACTCCAATAAAACCAGCTCAAGAAAGATCCAAATGGACTTATACTTCACACCAACGGCTAGATCATATTTTTAGAAAAATATAGAAATTGGTTTCATATTTTTCTGAGTTAAAATGAATTAGTTATGAATTTTCTAAGTTTAAATCCTTTTCTGGATTTTAAAATAATTACGAATAAGAAAAGAAAAAGGGCCAGGGACCTATTTGTAAATAGTCAGGGGCTTATTTGTAAATAGTCAGGGACCTATTTGTAATTTTTGAAAAGTTCAGGGGTGTTTTTATAAAATGTCCAGGGTCGGCCGAAATGCTGACGTCAGCAGTGGGCCCTGCTGACGTCAGCGTTGACTGGTCAACGGTCCACGGTCAAAGCTGACAGGTGGGTCCCGTGGTGACGTCAGCAGTGGGCCCTGATGACGTCATCACGAGGACTTAGGTGCTAAAACTAAAAAGGCCAGGGGGCTTAGAGAAAGAGTAGCAACTCAGAGACTAGATTGTGAAGGTTTCGAAATAGCAGGGGCCAAAGTGAAAGATTCCAGGGGCTTCTTTGGAAAAAGGATAGTCTCCGCCGTGGTGGACGTGGTCCATGGTGAGCCGTCTCTCTGGTTCACGTGGACCGCGTCCACCGGATCATCCTGCGGCGCGGGCGGATCTGGTGCGGCGGACCACGTGCGGCCTCGCGTGCGGCTCCACAGGAGCACGACGCGTGGCGGCGATGGGGGCACGCCCACGAGGTGCTCGACGCGCGGTCGGCAGCGGAGCGCACGCGCGCGGCGGCGGTGGCACGCCGGCGGTGACTCACCCTCGACCAATCCCGGCGACAAGGGTCGGGATCGGCGCCAAATGGCCTTGCACACGCGTTCATGGGGGAACAAGTCTAGGGTTTGGCTCCTAGGGTCATCTATGGCGAGGGCAAGACGGCGGGTCCGGCGCTCGGCGAGCGTTCGACGGATTGCCCCAAAGGGGTGCTCCGCGGACGGCCGGGGTTCTAGGCTTGGATGGGGTTCGACAACGCGAGGATCCTGCACAAGATCACCCCTGGCTCGAAGGCCAGGGCACAGGCAGTGGAAAAGGGCCGAGCTTGGGTGGTTTCACCTATCTACGGTGGGTTCCTCGGCGTCGTGCGCCGGACAGCAGGAAGAAGGGGAAGAGCGGCGGCGGCGGCTCACCTGGGGGTCAAGGCTGGGGCTTGGAGTGGTTGAAGGCGCCGGCGTGACGTAGAGGAAGAAGAGCAGCGACAGGGATCGAGTCTTGGGGCGCTCCACTTCTTGCTCCGGGTGGTCGACGCGGCGGCGGCGTTCCGGCGGCGGCGCGACCTTGGCAGGCTCCGCTCCGGCTTCTCCTCCCCGCGCTGGCCTTCCTCTTCTCCTCCTTCTCTTCCTTCCCTCCTTCTTCTCGTGCGGCGGCGGCTAGGGTAGGAAGGGCAAAGCCCGGAGTGGGTGGAAGGGGATGAGGGGCGGCGCTCCTCTGTCTTATAGTGGCGGCGAGATGGAGAGGAGGGCTAGGGTTGCGAGCGGGTGCGTGCGGGGGTGGTTCGCGAAGCGGGACACGCGGCGCAGTGCGAGGGGCTGGAAGCTTGGGTAGTGCGCAGCGGCGTCCTTGTCTCGACGTGTGGGCCAGGGGCGCGGGCGCGGCGAGAAGAGAGGCGCGCGCGCGAGATCATCTCGGCGCTCCCCGATCTAGGGTTGAGGGCGTGAGGTGGAGTGGGGTGTGCTGTGGTGCGCGGGCGCGTGCGAGAAGTTCTCGCGGGGCAGCGTCGCGAGATGGCGCGACGGCGCCAGTGGGGCGCGGTGGTGGTGGTGGCGAGAGAGAGGAAGGAGAAAGCTGACAGGTGGGCTCCACCTGTCGGCGGGTGAGAGAGAGGGCGCGCGCGGGTGGGGTAGGTTGGGCCGCGGGTGTGTTGGGCCGCGACGCGGGCTGAGGAAAGGAAAGAGGGGCCGGGGTTTAGCTCGGACCGGCTGAGAGTAGGGGGGTGGTTTCCGGACTTAGTTAGCGGGCTGGTTAGTGAGGTTAGGGCCCAAGTTGTTTTTAGTTTTAAACTTTTCTTTTTGATTTGGATTTGAATCATTTCAAATCCAAATCCCACTCAATTAAATCCAAATAAATTCCAAATAAAATCCAAATGTTCACACTAACATTTAAACACCTTATCAATAACATTTTATATATTTTTTTTATGCCTAAGAATTTTAGGAGAGATTCAAAGAAGACAACCTTATATTTTTCCTAGCTAGTATCATATCCACGAAAATTTTTAAAATCCAAATTTTTATTAACTTAAACATTCCCGAAAAATCTGGGATGTTACAATCTCCCCCCTCACTAGAATCTCGTCCCCGAGATTAAGGTCGTACCTGGGTCTCGAAGAGGTGTGGGTATTTCTCTCTAAGGTCTGCCTCCTTCTCCCATGTGGCTTCTCGTTCCGTGTGGTTACTCCATAGCACCTTGCAGTATGGAATCGAGCTCCTCCGGGTCTGCTTCTCACCTCTTTCTAAGATCTTCACGGGGTACTCCAAGTACTCAAGGGTATCTTGTAGGTCGAGGGCTTCGACTGGCACTGTCTCTTCTGGTACTCGCAGGCATTTCTTGAGCTGTGATACGTGGAACACGGGGTGCACTCCTGCAAGCTCCTCTGGTAGTTCTAGACGGTAGGCTACCTTCCCGATTCTTTCGGTGATGAGGAAAGGTCCTACAAACCTCGGGGCTAACTTGCCCTTCACGTGAAACCTCTTGGTTCCGCGTAACGGGGAGACCTTGAGGTAAACATACTCCCCCACCTCAAAGGTCTACTCACGTCTTCTCTTGTCAGCGTAGCTCTTCTGTCTGCTCTGGGCTACCTTCAAATTCTCCCGAACCTTGGCCACATTCTCTTCTGCTTCTTCAATGGATGCGGGTCCAAAGAAAGGTCGCTCTCTGACCTTTGACCACATGAGCGGGGTCCTGCACTTCCTTCCGTAGAGTGCCTCGAATGGTGACATCTGAAGACTTGCCTGGTAGCTGTTGTTGTACGAGAACTCTGCATATGCTAGGCTTTTCTCCCAGTCCTTGCCGTAACTCAAGACACATGCTCAGAGTAGATCCTCTAGTATCTGGTTCACTCTCTCAGTCTGGCCGTCAGTCTGCGGATGGAAAGCTGAACTGTACACTAATTTGGTGCCCATAGACTTGTGCAATTTTCGCCAAAACTTGGCGGTAAACTGGGGTCCTCTGTCTGACACTATTGTCTTGGGTGCCCCGTGTAGCTTGAGAACGTGCTCAACATAGAGGTCTGCTAAGATGCTCACTGAATGGGTGGTCTTTACCGGAATGAAGTGCGCTACCTTGGTGAGTCTGTCTACTATCACCCAAATCGAATCATTTCCCTTTTGTGTGCGGGGCAGGCCATTTATGAAATCCATGCTAATATCTTCCCACTTCCACTCTGGCACTTCTAGAGGGTGTAGTAGTCCTGCGGGCCGTTGATGCTCGGCCTTGATCCTGCGGCAAGTGTCACATCGGGCTACATACTCTGCGATGTCTATCTTCATGTTCTGCCACTAGAAGCGATCCTTCAGGTCTTGGTACATCTTAGTACACCCGGGATGAATCGAGTACTTGGAATCATGGGCCTCGCTTAGAATGGTTCGGCGGAGTTCCTCATCCCGTGGTACGCATATGCGATCCTTCAGCCATACCGTGCCTTGCTCATCTATCCGGTAACCTTCGGCTTTGCCCTTGGCCATAAGCTGTATCAGTCTCTTGATCTCTGGGCAATCTTTCTGTGCTGCGCGAATCTGTTCCTCTAGGGTGTACTTCACATGTAGCTCGCTGATCTTTTCTAATTCTGAGTCTGCGGCCTTCTCCTTCTCAATCATAACCCCGCAATAGCTCTTGCGGCTAAGTGCATCGGCGACTACATTGGCCTTGCCGGGATGATACTGAATGTTCAGATCGTAGTCCTTAATCAACTCTAGCCATCTTCTCTGCCTCATGTTCAGCTCAGACTGCGTGAAGAAGTACTTCAAGCTCTTATGATCGGTGAAGATGTCACACTTATTGCCAATCAGATAATGTCTCCAAATCTTCAGGGCATGTACGACTGCTGCAAGCTCTAGGTCGTGAGTAGGGTAGTTTTCCTCATGCTTCCGCAACTGGTGGGAGGCATAGGCAACAACTTTCCCATCCTGCATAAGCACACATCCGAGTCCTTGCCTTGATGCATCACAGTAAACTACAAAGTCTCGTCTGATATCTGGCAGGGTCAACACGGGAGTGGTGGTAAGCTTGGTCTTCAATTCTTGAAAGCTCTCTTCGCACTTATCTGACCAAACAAATGGCACATTATTCTTGAGCAACTCGGTCATAGGCTTGGCAATCTTCGAGAAGTTCTCTATGAATCGACGGTAGTATCCAGCTAATCCGAGAAAACTCCTGATCTCTGTCACGTTTCTGGGCTGCTTCCATTCAGTCACGGCCTCGATCTTTTCCGGGTCAACTGCTACACCTTCTGCTGTCAGCACATGGCCTAGGAAGGCAACTTTCTCCAACCAGAACTCACACTTGCTAAACTTCGCGTAGAGCTGATGCTGTCTCAACCTTTCGAGCACAATCCTGAGGTGCTCCTCATGCTCTTCGGCAGTCTCTGAATCAATGTTATCCTAAACACTAAACGGTAAACAGTCGGTCACCCTTTCTTTAGCGTTTAGTCCGTTTAAACGGTGTTTAAACGGAGTCAAACGGCCTAAACGGTTTTGCATAGTAACACTAAAACATACATATTTGTGTACATAAAAGTCAAACTTGCTAGAATATATTTGCACATCTAAAAAGTAAGTATTCTACCAAATAATATTTTTGGGAGAAATCTATATCCTACAACACTTCGTATACTTAAGATTTTAATTACTTCGAAGTTCATTATGTTAGTTGTAATCATCCTATTGACTTAATTATGAATTTAATGGTTATTTAACTTATGTTATCATGATTTACTCGAGTGTGTTTAGACGGTTTAGATGATTTTAAACAGTTTAAACGGGTTTAAACGGTCCAACCGTTTAATCCACCGTTTAGGGCTAAACGACACAGTCGACCTCTGTTTACCGTTTAAACGGTGTTTAAACGGACTAAACGACCGTTTAGGCGAACAGAGCTCTGAATAGATCAAAATGTCATCGATGAACACCACAACGAACTTGTCCAACTCTTCCATGAATACCTTGTTCATCATGTTCATGAAGTATGCCGGCGCATTGGTCAACCCGAAAGACACAACCAGAAACTCAAACAGCCCGTAACGGGTGGAGAAGGCGGTCTTGGGTATATCCTCTGGCCGAATCTTCATCTGGTGATAACCGGATCTAAGGTCAATCTTGCTAAAGTACTTGGCTCTTCTTAGCTGATCCAGAAGGTCATCAATTCTAGGCAATGGGTACCTGTTCTTGATCGTCACCGCATTTAACAAACGGTAGTCTATGCACAGGCGAAGTGTACCATCCTTCTTCCTGACAAACAACACGGGTGATCCCCATGGTGATGCACTCGGTCGAATAAACTTACGGTTCAACAGATCTCTCAGCTGCTTCTTCAATTCCTCCAATTCCTGCATGGACATCCGATAGGGTCTCTTGGATATGGGGGCAGTGCCTGGGACTAGCTCAATGGCGAACTCAACGTCTCTATCTGGGGGTAAGCCTGGTAACTCCTCAGGAAACACATCTGGGTACTCGCAAACGACTGGCACATCCGCTATAGTCTTCTCACTGAGGCTGTGTAGGTGGGCCGTAGGTGTTTGCTTGGCTGCTACGGGCTCAATTCTCACTATCTTACCACTAGGGTGTGTCAGGGTCACAAGGCGAGGTGAACAAGAGATGTTTCCCTTGTGCAAGGTCAACCAATCCATGCCTAGGATGATGTCAATGCCGTCTGATGGTAGAACTGTGAGGTCGGCTAGGAATTTATGGCCTCTCATCATGATGCCAACACATTTGCACATCTTTGTGCACTCTAGGTCTCCTAAGGGTGAAGTGGTGATTATAGGTACGGCTCGGGGAACCATGGGGAGAGATGTATGCGCTACAAACTTGCTAGATATATAAGATCCGGTAGCTCCGGTATCAAACAGAACCAATGCACGAGATCCATTAACAATAAACTCACCGAGTAAGACGTCGGGTGCTTCATGTGCTTCAGCTTCAGTCATATGGTTGAGCTTCCCGCGTGCAACACCTGGCTGGCCTGGGGTAGCGGCTGGTCTGCCACCGGGTGCGGCACCGCGAGCTGGTGTCTAGGAGTTCTTCTTTTCTGGGTAGTCGTAGGACTTGTGGCCTGGCTTGCCACAGTTGAAGCAGGTGAACGGGGCACTCGAACTGTTCTGGCGTCCGTAGGATCCACCAGAAGAGGGGTAGCTAGGGTTCCTCCCTCTGGCAAACTGTCCACTGCCTCCTCCAAAGCTGCGGGTTGACTGGTTCTGACCTGGGCGGTAGCTGCGGTAGGGTTGGCTCTGTCCCTGTCGGTAACTGGTGCTCCTCTGCTGGCTGGGCTGTCCGTAGCTCGGTCTCTGAGGTGGCCTGTCTCGGGTCAGCTGGTCGAACTTGCGCTTCTTGACTCTCATGCGTCCCTCGTGGTCCAGCCTCTCCTTCTCGACGGCGATGGCGCGGTTCACCATGTGGCGGAGTGTGGGGAAGTCACTCCTAGCCACAATCTGCCTGATCCCATGGTGTAGGCCCCGGTGGAACCAGAACTGCTTCTTCTCTTCGGTGTTGGTGTCCTCGGGAGCATAGCGCATCATCCGGGTGAAGTGACGCTCATACTCCTCCACCTTCATCGTCCCCTGGGTCATCGTGCGGAACTCCTGTGCCTTCTGAACCACAATCTGGCGCGGAATATGCTGATCACGGAAGGCCTTGCAGAAATCATCCCAAGTGATGGCTGCCGGGTTCGGGTGCATCGCGCTGTAACTGTCCCACCATGCTCTGGCTGGTCCCTCAAGCTGATGAATGGCTATGGCAACGCACTCTTCATCACTGTAGTCAGAAAGGTCAAGCTTAGTCTCGATGGTCCTCAACCAGTCATCTGCATCGATCGGGTCTTCTGAAAAGCTGAAGGTAGGGGCCTTGAGACGGATGAACCTCTCGATCTTGCGCGGTAGATCATCAGCGGGTGGTCCTTGGCGGTGTCCTCCTCCCTAAGGGTGTGCGATGACGTTGGCCATCCTCTCCATGACCTGAGTCTGACGGTCCAGAACCTGGGCAAGCGTAGCCACTGGTGGTATGGGCTGTTGCTGTTCCTGCTGCTGCTGCGGTGGCGGTGGTGGCGCACCACATCCGCGGCCTTGTCCTGCTGGGATCGGGTCAATCTGGATCTCCTCGTCAACGTCCTCGTCTCCTCCCTCTGCGTCCTGCTGCGCGTCGTGTCCGAGCGGCGCCGGGTTGGGGTAGACGGCTCCTCCATCCCCTCCTCCACG
>CM027118.1:49819743-49867478 GCA_015476505.1 Urochloa ruziziensis
TTCACCAGGAGTAAGAACCTGGATATCGAATCCAAGGAACGGTAGACGCGACTAGCCTAGAACTTTTCTAACCGGATCCACCAAGGAGAAAAAGGATAAATGGGTAGAGAGCTTGACTTTAGTTAGCTACTCGTTACCCCAACAAACTATCGATACCTAACCTGATCTGCTTCGACGGCTAGAACGGGAAGAACTCAGAACGGGGTGAGAGAGGGGTTCTTCCGGGCTCAGCACTACTGTTATGAGTACACCCGAACGTGTGGAATACAAAGGACGGACAGGGCTGTCACCACCTGACGCCTACCACTGCAGTTCCGTGGGTGCAACACAACCTGAGATGACTAGCCAGCACAGGCACCACGCCTAAGCTTTCAGTCACTGACCTCCACCCAACGCGAAGGGCTATAGAGGAAACCCCAAACAAGAGTCGCTGTCACTCGCGCAGACTCAGGTACCCGCAGATCAAAGATAAATATGATAACTTGCTGAAAGTAAGTTGTAAACTAACGAAGTACTAAAGACAAAGGACCGAGGACTTACTGAAGATAACTCCTGAATATATTCCTCGGGGGCGGAAATGTCGATACGAGACCGAGAGGGAAATCCCGGACTCTCTCTACAAAGCTCGGTTGTCACCCGAGAAACTCACCCACTCTCTCCCTACTCTACTCTAAAGATGAGAACTCAAACTCACTAAGCTACTCTTCTCTCCTTTGGATGAATTGATGGATGATCTCTCAAGGTGAGGAAGGGTCCCTTTTATAGCTTCCAGGGGGGTTGCAGGCGTCAAGTGTAAGCTAATGCTCTGCTTAACTGCCACGCGAAGGGGGACAGGTGGCAGCCTCTGGGGGAGGCCGGCCGGCCTAGGCCAGGCCGATCGGCCTGGCCTTGCTGCCCCGTGGCACCGCCTTCTTCAGGGACGCTCTGGATTGCACCCTGAGGTCGGTAACGGTTGCGTTGGATTGAAGCTGTCCGAGAATCCATGTTGGTGGGCCCTTCAATCCATGCAAATGTAGCTTAGGCCTTTCGGTTCTTTGGATCAAACCGACGTTGATCGCACGTCTCATGATCATCTGACTTGTGTTTGTGATCATCTGGATCAAGGATGTGGCAAATGGCCACATAAGGGGGCCGGCCGGCCTGGCATAGGCCGGCCGGCCTGGCTTTGTGTCAATTCTGGCTCATCTTTTGCTTGCTTGCTCCTGCACTCACAAATTATACAAAACTTGTGGAACTCATTAGAAATAATCAATTTTACTTTGTTATGAGCAAGGTGAGCCTGAAATGTGACGGAATGTTGGTGGTGAAACCGTATCGTAACGACCACCAACAGTGGCTGCTATCTATCCCTCTAGTTTTATTTTCCCTTGCACTTGAACTATTTTCCCTTGGTTTTTCTTTTCTAGTTTTCCATAGGCTAACCAAGTGCTTCACCGGAGAAATCTTTGAGAGGGTAGGATGAGGGAGGACATCTAGCCTCTTTGTAAAGAAGTTGACCTCATGCTGTATGGAAGATTTGGCTTTCTTTCATCTCTACTTGTGTGATTTCTTTGTTCTTCCCGTGGCTCTTTTTGGTCCCTTTGCTAGATTTTCGATTACTTGTGTTTGAGGCCGTTTCTTTGTGGGATTGCTTGGGGGATTCACACATGAGCTCGTGGAGACTCTTTCCCTAGTGATTTGCCCCCACAAAATGCAAAGAATCGCTTCGGATTTGGGGATTTTTTGATGAACTCGAGATGGATGTATTCTTCACGAGATCTGAGATTCCAGGAGTTCTAGTGAGTTAGAGGCCGAGATTTTTGGGGCATATACTCTACTTGAGGTGTACATCATCTCCCCAATGTTGCGTCTCAAGAGCTCAAGCTGTTTGGGAGATCCGTTCACGAGTTGACTTTTTCCCGAGGCTCCCAGGCCAGGCCGGTTTAACCGCCCCCTAGGCTGTTTAACCACCCTTAGGGAGGTTTAACCGCCCCCTAGGCGGTTTAACCGCCCCTAGGGAGGTTTAACCGCCCCTGTCTAGAAAGAGGAGATTTGGTTTCGTTTTGGTTCGATTTCAGTTCGATTTGCTCGATTTGGTTTCCGCTGCTGTGATCGTGTTCCTAGGGTCAGTAGCTTCTCAGTAGCTACGTGATCTTGGCAAGATCGTGTTGCAAGGTTTTGGAGTTGAGTTGGGAGAAAAGATGGACTCGTTGCGAAGAAATTTTTGTCGGCTCTGTTGGCACTCCTTAGCCTAACTAAATTCCGCAAGCGCACGGAGTCCGATGTAGCCTTTCACCAGGGGAGTAAAAACTGGATATCGAATCCAAGGAACGGTAGATGCGACTAGCCTAGAACTTTTCTAACCGGATCCACCAAGGAGAAAAAGGATAAATGGGTAGAGAGCTTGACTTTAGTTAGCTACTCGTTACCCCAGACAAACTATCGACACTTAACCTGATCTGCTTCGACGGCTAGAACGGGAAGAACTCAGAATGGGGTGAGAGAGGGGTTCCTCCGGGCTCAGCACTACTGTTATGAGTACACCCGAACGTGGTGGAGTACAAAGGACGGACAGGGCTGTCACCACCTGCCGCCTACCACTGCAGTTCCGTGGGGTGCAACACAACCTGAGATGACTAGCCAGCACAGGCACCACGCCTAAGCTTTCAGTCACTGACCTCCACCCAACGCGAAGGGCTATAGAGGAAACCCCAAACAAGAGTCGCTGTCACTCGCCCAGACTCAGGTACTCGCAGATCAAAGATAAATATGATAACTTGCTGAAAGTAAGTTATAAACTAGCGAGGTACTAAAGGCAAGAGACCGAGGATTTACTGATGATAACTCTTGAATATATTCCTCGGGGGCGGAAATGTTGAGACGAGACCGAGAGAGAAATCCCGGACTCTCTCTACAAAGCTCGGCTGTCACCCGAGCAACTCACCCACTCTCTCCCTACTCTACTCTAAAGATGAGAGCACAAACTCACTAAGCTACTCTTCTCTCCTTTGGATAATTTGATGGATGCCTTCTCAAGGTGAAGGAGGGTCCCTTTTATAGCCTTCAGGGGCGGTTGCAGGCGTCAGGTGTAAGCTAACCTTCTGCTTAACTGCCACGCGAAGGGGGACAGGTGGCGGCCTCTGGGGGAGGCCGGCCGGCCTAGGCCAGGCCGATCGGCCTGGCCTTGCTGCCCCATGGCACCGGCTTCTTCAGGGACGCTCTGGATTGCACCCTGAGGTCGGTAACGGTTGCTTTGGATTGAAGCTGTCCGAGAATCCAATGTTGGTGGGCCCTTTAATCCATGCAAATGTAGCTTAGGCCTTTCGGGTTCTTTGGATCAAACCGCCATTGATCGCACGTCTCATGATCATCTGTGTTGTGTTTGTGATCTCCTGGACCAAGGACGTGGCAACTGGCCACAGAAGGGGGCCGGCCGGCCTGGCATAGGCCGGCTGTAACACCCTAAAATTTTCCTTTTGAGAATTAGTAATCAAATTGCCTTTTCATTAAAGTGCCATAATTAATATAGGGAAAATAAAAACTTTTTGAGAAATTAAAATCAAATATAAGGCTTAGGAACGTCTTTGTTGCATTCATGCTGGTGCATATATTTTTTCTTTGTTTGAGTGGTTGGGTTGATCCCTTTTCTTTCTTTTTCTCTTCTTCTCCAAAGTCCAGAAAACCCCCTTCTTCTTTTCTTCTTTTCCCCTTTTTCTTCCCTGGCCAGCCCAGCTCGCCGCCAGCCTTCCCCCGCGCGGCCCAGCCTTCCCCCGCCCGCGCTCGCCCGCCAGCCCAGCCGCCTCCGCTTCGTGGGCCGCCAGCCCACCAACCCCGCGCATGCAGCCGCAGCCCGCCAGCGCCCGCGCGCCCGCCCGCAGCCGCTGCCAGGTGGGGCCCGCCTGTCGGCCCCAACCTTCCGCCGCCGCCGCGCCGAGCCGGACTCGGGCGCGAGTCCGACGCGCGCCGCCGCGCCGCGTCCGACCCGGCCTCGGGCCCGCACGCCCAGGCCCCCGGCCTATTTAAGGCGGGACCCCGCCGCCCGCGCCCCCCTTTTTTCCCCAAACCCTAGCCGCTCGAGCTCGCCGCCGCCGCTCGCCGCCGTCGCCCCGGGGCCCCGAAGCTCGCCGCCGTCGCCTCCATCGACGCCGTGGTAAGCTCCGCGTCGTCACGGTGAGCTCCGCGCCTTCCCCCGTGCACCCCAGCGCCCAAACACCGCGCACCGGCCACCCCCGACCATGGCGCCGCCGTGCGCCGGCGTCCCGCCGCCGCTCGCCACCCCGCAGCCGCCGCTGGCCGTCGGATCCGGCGCGGGTGGCCAGGATCAAAACCCCGAAGGGGTATGACCCCGGTCCACCGTGGACCAGTGGACCGCGTCCACGGGCCGGTCCACGGCACAGCCCCGCGCCGCCGCCCCGCGTCACGGTGACGTCAGCAGACGGCGTCTGCTGACGCCAGCCGCCGTTCGCCCGCCGTTAGCCGCCGTCGCCGCTTTGCGCTAAGGCCCCTGAGTTTTTCCGTTTTCATGATTAGATCCACCGCAGTTTAAGTTTCTTCGCAGTTTAGTCCTTTTCTCGCAGATAGGTCCCTGGTAGTTTCAGTTTCTTGCCGGCAAGTCCCTGTAGCTTGTTTTTAGCGTAGTTTTCACGTTTTAGCTCCGATTTGGGTGATTCTCGCACTCACGTGTTCGTAGCAAAGCGTAGAATAGTTTTATAGCCTTGCTTTGCTCTTTTCCTACTGTTTGGTGTACTGTTCTAATAGAGTAACCTTGTTTGCATGTACTGGCTTGTGTGGATGCTTGTGTGGTGATTGCGTGACCAGCCGTTGAGCCGTTCGAGTTCGTGGGCGACCAGGTGTACGAGGAGCAGGACTTGCAGCTGCAACCAGGCTTTGAGGAAGGCAAGTATAGCATGGAACAACTCCTTGATACCTATACACTATAAACCATATATTCATGTGCATGTGTCTAATTTGAATGGCCTTTAAGGTCGTACCTAGCTACTTTTATCCTGTTCTTGTTATATCCCGGGTTTATGCATTATGGGTAGTCTTTTGTTAAGCGCAGCTACACCACCTTTATATAAACTGTTAATCATGACTTAATGGTTCACTTAAACTATGTGGTAAAACCTGCTTTTTAGCAACATGGTTTAGGGAGCTGGAGCAAGTGCTTCGTGCTTTGCTCTAGTGTCTCTCCGTAAGGTCCGGTTCATTAAGCGGCAACCCAGGAACCTGTCGCCGCCGCCGTAACTATTATGGCTCTGGTCTTGGACAAGTAGCTTGTACGTCTCTAGCTTACCAGTGGTTACCGTTAGGCGTGTTGGGGAATATGGGTGCGAGTATGGTTCGATCCACCGGGGACGGTCTCCCTTACGCTCCGGGATCCGTTGGCTATTATCCGTTAGGCACAGTCCCGTGTTGGGAGCACCTCACCTGCGCTCTGGGCGCTCCGCATGTTGCGCTTGATGGCTATCGCGCTCCGGACGCCATTGACCCCCTATGGTGTTTGATCCATGGGCCTAAGTCAATCTCGGTGCCGAGGGTCATGCTGCCCATATTGTACCAATGCGGCTACTGTGTTTGTTAGGGTGTCTAGCGAAAAGCCTTGTAGCGTCCCTATGCACTCACACCTCGGAAGTGTGGTTCGTGCGTGGTTGGGTGGAAAGCTCCTTCGAGCTTTTACGCTAACGGTTGGGGAAAGGGCGAAACCTCTGCAGAGTGTACATCTATCATGATAGCCGTGCTCACGGTCACGAGCGGCCTGGATCCTTTTTGATTAGAAGATGATGTTAATGATGATGCTTCATGGTATTAATGCTACTTACATCTATAATGGGGTTACAACTGGGAGTTCCTATGCACATGTAGTAACTAGGTGAATGATAAAACGAACCAACTAAAAGTGCTAAAGCAGTAAACCCGAGTCAGCCTTTTCAGCCTTGCATATACTCCTGTTATACTTGCTAAGTAAAGATGAGTTACTTACACTTGGCAACAATCAACAAAATCCCGGACGGGTAACAGATGGAGCAGTGAATGAGGAGGCATTCGCAGACTTCCCGGAGGATCTTCCTTACTTCTGAGCTGCGATCAACCAGTCGGCGTCCCTGTGGGAATTGAGGCGCCATTTGTCTTTAGTTGAGAACTTTAATAAATAGACTTCCGCTGTGTTATTCGTGTAAGACTATGTCTTTGTGTTAAACTCTGGATGTAAAACTATTTATTTCGAGCATTGTGTTCTTTGAGATCCATATTTGTATGCTGTATGTGTTCTGTGGACGTCCTGGGCCCACATATGGACGCATTCAGGTTTTGGGTAAATCTGGGTGTGACACCGGCCGGCCTGGCTTTGTGCCAAATATGGCTCAGCTTTTGCTTGCTTGCTCCTGCACTCACAAATTATACAAAACTTGTGGAACTCATTAGAAACAATCAATTTTACTTTGTTATGAGCAAGATGAGCCTGAAATGTGACGGAATGTTGGTGGTGAAACCGTATCGTAACGACCACAAACATGCCCCCCTACCTGAACTTTGCTAGTCCCTTAGCAAAAAATGAATTAAATCACCGGGAGTTTCGCAAGATCAGGGTCATGAGCTCAAGGTATACACAAGTCATATCTCTGAGTTTTCTTTCATACCTTGGATTCTGGTGGCTAACACCCTCATCTTCATCAATTGAGTCTTAGAACAACTCATTGATTGGTCGAGCACTTCGTCCTCTTGGCATTTGGAGTTTATGATAATTTTATAAAGAAAACGAGGCATTCCCTTGTTATTTCTCAACATCTCTCGATCACTCATAGTGTTTGGATCCTCCCCTGGGCTTAGAATCAAGCCTCTCTATGTTATATGGTGGAGCTTTGGAGAAGTTGCTCACTCTTCTTTATTTATTTTGCGAGATCGAAGAACTTGTCTAATCATTCCTACTAATCATACATCTTGGCCAAGTGCATGTGTACTTTGATGGTTGAGTCCTTGTTCAAGCATCTTTCATCTTCCCCTTTCTCTTTCTCTCTGTTTTTTTTTCTTCTGAAGATAAGGAGTGTATCATTCCTTTCTTCATCATCTTTCCTTTTTTTTCAGGGGGATGAAGAGCTTTCGACAATTTGGACTTTATTGATGCTCTTGTACGTGGATGGCCATGATGAACAAGATAGCACGAACGTGAACGCAAGTAATTCGAGCAAGCTCAAAATTTAGAAGGTAGCTATGTAGAAGTTTCAACTTGAACTTGGTATATGGCCTTGGATAGGACATTTCAAGTTGATGATAACAAGGGTTGCCTTAAGTTTTATTTTCAAAAACAATCTCCAAAACCTTGAATCGGATGGCTCAACTTCTCAAATCATTATATCATAAGAATCAATTAACGAGAATCAGGCAATCCTATCAAAAAGTTCCAAGGTAATGAAATACGTTCTCATGAAATATCACAAGTATATCCAAGGTGTCATGCATAGGGGTTCACTTTCATGAATTTTGATCAAGTTTTAACATTATTTTGCCAGGAATTTTATTTGGATCAAAATCATGAAGGGATCAAATGTAGGGGTTACAAACCGTGTCCTGGAGTCGATTCGACGACGTTGGCCACAGGCCCAGGCCGATCGGCCCAGTAGAGGCCGGCCGGCCTGGCATTGTAGCCAAGCGTCCCGATTCAGGTTCCTCGTTCATGTGATTCGCAAGATTACGTAGTGGGCACGGGATCTCCTCGAACGGCTTCAGCAGGGGGCCGACCGGCCTGGCCTAGGCCGGCCGGCCTGGCATTGTGCCAGGTTTAGTCGTGCCTTGGTCAGCGACCAGTACAGCTCCTGTACATCAGTGTTTCTGCGTGCTTCACTGAAATATCAATCCGAGGGGTTGGTTGGCACCCAAGTGTGCACCAACCATTCATTTTTTTTCTTTTCTTTTTATATATGAGCCTCTTCTTTCAAATAAATCAATTTATTTTATTCAAACTGAAGGGAAACAAATATGGTCGAGTCGGGGTACTCCAAAACGGGGAAAGATGATCTCTTCGAACATCTTCCTTGAATTTTTCGAGTCGGCTGCCGTGCACGGAAGTGCCTCCACCCATTTGGAAACATAATCGACTGCCACCAGGATATATTCACACTGCTCGGATACAGGGAAAGGACCCATAAAGTCTATTCCCCACACGTCGAAAATCTCCAACTGAAGGTTATTTTGCAGTGGCATAGCATCACGGGTGTTGATATTCCCGTGTTTCTGACACCTGGCACATCTCCGTACGAATTCCTTAGCGTCTCCATACATGGTCGGCCAGAAGAATCCACTCTGCCAGACCTTTGCATGGGTTCGGAAAATTCCGTAGTGTCCTCCGTACGGTGATGAATGGCAACGATCAAGGATCTTATGTGTTTCCTCACGAGGGATGCATCGTCGGAGTAATCCGTCAGCACAAACCTTGAACAGATATGGGTCATCCCAAATGTGGAATCTGCTGAGGTAGATTAACTTCTTTTTGTCTTCTCCTGGAGGCACATATCCAGTCACCATGAAGTTTACCAAGTTTGCGTACCATGGACTGGATGTGGTGACCTTGAGGAGAGTATCATCTCTGAGATAGTCATTGATCGAAAGATCCGACCCTTGAACCTGCATTCTTGAGAGATGATCCGCCACACAATTATCTGTCCCCTTCTTGTCTCGTATTTCTAAATCAAACTCTTGAAGGAGCAGAATCCAACGGATGAGTCGTGGCTTGGCATCTTTCTTGGTCAAGAGGTACTTTAGTGCAGCATGGTCTGTGTATACTATCACCTTGGCACCAACCAAGTAAGATCTGAACTTGTCCATGGCAAACACCACTGCCAGGAGTTCCTTCTCCGTTGTCGCATAATTTAACTAAGCTCCGGTCAATGTCTTGCTTGCATAAGATATAGCGTAATGCTGTTTATCCTTGCATTGACCGAGCACTGCCCCGACTGCATAGTCGCTAGCGTCGCACATGATCTCCAATGGAAGATTCCAATCGGGCGGTTGTATGATGGGAGCTGAGATAAGTGCCTTCTTGAGGGTGTAGAAGGCGAGAAGGCAATCATCGTCGAAGTTGAAGGGTGCTTCTTTAGCCAGAAGGCTTGTAAGAGGTCTGGCTACCCGAGAGAAATCTTTGATGAATCTTCGGTAGAAGCCAGCATGACCCAGAAAACTTCGCACACCCTTGACATTCGTCGGGGGTGGTAGTTGCTCAATAACTTCTATTTTTGCCTTATCAACTTCTATTTCTTTTTCTGACACCTTGTGTCCCAGCACAATTCCTTCTCTGACCATGAAGTGGCACTTTTCCCAATTTAGGATAAGGTGATGCTCTTCGCACCTCTTGATGACTCTTTCCAAGTGCTCAAGACAGTTGTCGAAGGTTTTACCATAGATGGTAAAGTCACCCATGAATACTTCCATGATTTGTTCGATCAGGTCAGAGAATATCGCCATCATACACCACTGAAATGAAGCAGGTGCATTGCATAGGCCGAAAGACATCCGCCGGTAGGCGAACGTTCCGTAGGGGCAGGTGAAGGTAGTCTTGCTGTGGTCATCAGGATGAATAGGAATTTGATGATAACCAGAGTATCCATCAAGGAAGCAGAAAAATGAGTGGTTTGCCAACCGCTCAAGCATCTCGTCGATGAAGGGGAGAGGAAAGTGATCTTTACGGGTAGCTTTGTTAAGCTTCCTGTAATCGATACACATCCTCCATCCAGTAACGGTCCTCTGAGGGATAAGTTCATTCTTCTCGTTCTGGATAACTGTCATTCCACCCTTCTTCGGCACAACTTGAACTGGGCTGACCCATTCACTGTCTTGCACGGGGTAGATTATACCCGCGTGAAGAAGCTTCAACACTTCTTTCTTGACTACCTCCCTCATCGCATCATTCAGCCGTCGTTGATGTTCTCTAGACGGCGTATGGTCCGGCTCCATAGGTATGCGATGGGTGCATAAGCTGGGGTTGATCCCCTTCAAGTCCTGTAGAGAATACCCGAAGACAGACCGGTGCTTCTCTAGGACTGTGATAAGCTGCCGAGTCTCATTCTCTGTCAGTTTGTCACCGATGACGACTGGCGAGCGTCGGTCATTGTGGAGGAAAGCGTATCTAAGTCCAGGAGGCAGCGGCTTCAACTCAGGAGGGGGGTGTTGTGGCTTTTCTTCCTCGTCGAGTTTTATAAAACCGTCCGTTTCTGCCTCTTGGATGAAATGGTTAGCCTCTTCAGCCTGTGAGGACTGCGCTTGCTCTTCTTGAGCGGAGCTAACTGCTTTCTCCACTGGGTCTGTCTCGGATTGGGCCTCTGCGATAGTGTTCACTGACCGCACAAGGCTAACCGGGATGATCTCTTTACCAACCTTGAACTCTATCGTGGCTCGATCATGGTTCGGGTTGGCAAGGTGCTCTATTGGCTGTCCGATCAGGAAGAAATTGTCGCCTCTAGGGATATCGAAAATGTGGAAGTCTTGGAAAATCCTGTTGCGACCCATATGTACGGGCACAACACGAATGATTCCTCTGCATTCTATCATTTGGCCGTCGATCCACTTGAGGTGCTTACGGGAGAAGGACCGGGGTTCGTCTGGTTGCACTTGTGATGCGAGTGCACTTGATATGATATTACTCCCGACCTTCGGGTCGTAGGCAACTTCCTGAGAGTCAGTTCCCTCAATAGCGCAATGGAGTACTCTGAAGTTGCGGGTAATTCGGATGATGTCTTCGCAACTTTCAATTTCCTCCGTCCATTCCTTGCTCATGATCGCAGATAAACCCTCGATCTGCGGTACGGCTTCTGGAATGAACGCCTTAGACCTTGAACTTGCGCACACTTGTTCCATGGGCATACGTGATGTATTGCCGATCTCCAAGTACTCTTCTTCTATAAAGAGCTCGGGAATGAAGTGCGGCAGATCGTCAATAATATTTTCATGGTATGAGGACTTGGGGTGTTCGAGCACTTCCTCTATGATCGGAGGAGGCGGATCGAATGTGAGGGCGAGTAGTCACTGTTTGTCTGTGGGGGTTGTTGGTGGTGTTGGTGGGTCGTCGAAGACGCCAGTGTACTCGGTAGAGTTGAGAACCTTTTCCAAGATCTCTCGTACCTCATCCACTGTCTTGTATAGCACTGACCCTACGGAGGTGATGTTCAAAAACTGTGCACTCTCCGGCTTCAATGCACCAACAAAATGCTGCATAAGCATTTCCTCTGGGATGTTATGCGGTGGCCCTGAGTTCGCCAATTTTATGAACCGCTCCCACGTGGCTCCAAGTGACTCATTGCCTTGCTGATATGTCATCAACTCAACTCTGAGCTTTAAGATCTCGGAGACAGGGTAAAAGAACAGACAAAACTCGTCCTTCAACTTGATCCAATCTCCGCTAAATCCCCTTGCAGTCCGGTCGTACCAAGATTTTGCATTTCCCATCATAGAAAATGGGAAAAGTTTCCATCGTATAGTGTCTTGGTTTACGCCGGGTGTAACGACCCGGGTTTTCGTTTTAAGAAAACCCGACTCCCTGTACCATTGTGATACTCCCTGGATCAAGTAGATATCACGTACAGAACTCATCACAGCGAATATCACATCCATACCACGAATAGAGTACAAATATCTTAATTATTACATCATTCTCATGATAATACGTCTGATACAAGCCCTCAGGGCTGAACGTCAAACAAAAGAACATCCAACGCAGCGGGACTAGGCGTAGCAGCCTCCATCTTCTTGATCTCCTCCACAGGCAACTTGCGCGTCAGGACGAGGCCTCAATCGTACCACCCGTCGTGGTTGAACTCATGCTCATCCTCAGATCCTGCGTACTCAAAGGCTATCCCCAAGGAATGGGATAGGTTCACGTCACCAACTGTATATGCAAGCTTTAAGTGGACTACCATCTAAAGGAATAAAAGTATATCAAGGATAGGCTATGGGTTTCCTATGCAGCAGCAAATATAAAATAATCATCTCCATATCCATCCATCCCATACCTCACCACATTGGGCTATTCCGGCACGCCGGACTCCCATCTCCATCTCCACACTTCTCTAAGTCGATGCGAGAGCTCCCTCCCCTCGCACCTCACCAACTACGACCGGATCCTGAAAGGAAAGGGAGCAACTTCCCTTCTCCCCGTCCGTAGCTGCGAACCTTAGTCACTCTCAAAACTGGCTAAGAAGGGGGAAGGTAGAATATCCCAAAATATGAGAGGTAACAGTGCAATGGGCAATGTCCATACCGAGGACGCGGCTATACGTATAGGTTTTAGACTCTCGAGAGCTTGTACAACTAGACCCACTCGGGCTGCGAGATGGTGGCCGCCATCTCGAGACGCAACCCACAGCTCAGACCCTAACCGCGACGATGCCCGCCTGCTCTTCCGGTCTCGGTCCATCGGCTCGCAATCCAATGCTTCGGAAGCTGTGTCGAACTCTCCCTCGTAGGGCCAGATGGGGCCATAGTCCTTCGGGGAGACGGTCACTCCCGTTCCCGTACACCATCCACCTGATCTTCTCGCAATCCAGGCATCGCGCTAGCTAGGAAGGCTGGAACCCGTTCATATGGGTAAGCGGTAAGTACGTGGGGCCCAAAGAGTGGTTACCCCACTCGGTTTCAGACCGGGGTGAGCGTCATCGTCCCAAAGGCGTATCCTCCGAAGAAGAACGCAAGTCGTAGTACCCATCATAGGTACCACCGCCAACTCCTATGCTCCTATCCATCCGTGTACCCACCACAAGTACAGTGTGGGACCCCCTCGAGAGCAGGGGTCTCCCGGCACCTCGGTTATAGACCGAGTTGTTATAATATGCTCACCCCCGCCAAGTTTCCCAAAATCACCATTCACCTGCCGGTTTTATCCCCACACACGCCAAGAATCCTAATCCACAATATCCCATACACATGCAAGCAGCATAGCATTCATATATCATAGTGTATTAGGTAGCAAGGAATTCACGGAATAAATTATGGCTATGCAAGGCTCAAGCATCATCCATTGTAATAAGTAAGCGCTAGCTCATCTAATTGCAATGTCTAATAGGCATTCAAAGGATGGGCTGGGCGTGAACCTGTAGGCTGGATCTCTTCCTCCACGAAGTCTTCTGGGTAGAACTCCTCTCCGGTCAGCTCCTGGCCGTCGGTGGATCCTATTTACGTAATTAAAGTAAATACCAGGGACCTAATAGTAAATAACTCCAATAAAACCAGCTCAAGAAAGATCCAAATGGACTTATACTTCACACCAACGGCTAGATCATAATTTTAGAAAAATATAGAAATTGGTTTCATATTTTTCTGAGTTAAAATGAATTAGTTATGAATTTTCTAAGTTTAAATCCTTTTCTGGATTTTAAAATAATTACGAATAAGAAAAGAAAAGGGCCAGGGACCTATTTGTAAATAGTCAGGGGCTTATTTGTAAATAGTCAGGGACCTATTTGTAATTTTTGAAAAGTTCAGGGGTGTTTTTATAAAAAGTCTAGGGTCGGCTGAAATGCTGACGTCAGCAGTGGGCCCTGCTCACGTCAGCGTTGACTGGTCAACGGTCAACGGTCAAAGCTGACAGGTGGGTCCCGTGGTGACGTCAGCAGTGGGCCCTGATGACGTCATCACGAGGGCTTAGGTGCTAAAACTAAAAAGGCCAGGGGGCTTAGAGAAAGATTAGCAGGTCAGGGACTAGATCGCAAGGGTTTTGAAACAACAGGGGCTAAAGTGAAAGATTCCAGGGGCTTCTTTAGAAAAAGGGCAGTCCCCGCTGTGGTGGACGTGGTCCATGGTGAGCCGTCTCACTGGTTCACGTGGACCGCGTCCACGGATCATCCTGCGGCGCGGGCGGATCTGGTGCGGCGGACCACGTGCGGCCTCGCGTGCGGCTCCACAGGAGCGCGACGCGTGGCGGCGACGGGAGCACGCCCGCGAGGTGCTCGACGCGCGGTCGGCAGCGGAGCGCACGCGCGCGGCGGCGGTGGCACGCCGGCGGTGACTCACCCTCGACCAATCCCGGCGACAAGGGTCGGGATCGGCGCCAAATGGCCTTGCACACGCGTTCTTGGGGGAACAAGTCTAGGGTTTGGCTCCTAGGGTCAACTATGGCGAGGGCAAGACGACGGGCTTGGCGCTCGGCGAGCGTTCGACAGAATGCCCCAAAGGGGTGCTCCGCGGACGGCCGGGGTTGTCTAGGCTCGGATGGGGTTCGACGTCGCGGGGATCCTGCACAGGAACACCCCTGGCTCGAAGGCCAGGGCACAGGCAGTAGAAAAGGGCCGGGCTTGGGTGGTTTCGCCTATCTACGGTGGGTTCCTCGGCGTCGTGCGCCGGACAGCAGGAAGAAGGGGGAGAGCGGCGGCGGCGGCTCACCTGGGGGTCAAGGCTAGGGCTTGGAGTGGTTGAAGGCGCCGGCGTGACGTAGAGGAAGAAGAGCAGCGACAGGGATCGAGTCTTGGGGCGCTCCGCTTCTTGCTCCGGGTGGTTCGACGCGGCGGCGGCGCGTCCATGGCGGCTCCGCTCCGGCTTCTCCTCCCCGCGCTGGCCTTCCTCTTCTCCTCCTTCTCTTCCTTCCCTCCTTCTCCTCGTGCGGCGGCGGCTAGGGTAGGAAGGGCAGAGCCCGGAGTGGGTGGAAGGGGATGAGGGGCGGCGCTCCTCTGTCTTATAGTGGCGGCGAGATGGAGAGGAGGGCTAGGGTTGCGAGCGGGTGCGTGCGGGGGTGGTTCGCGAAGCGGGACACGCGGCGCAGTGCGAGGGGCTGGAAGCTTGGGTAGTGCGCGGCGGCGTCCTTGTCTCGACGTGCGGGCCAGGGGCGCGGGCGCGGCGAGAAGAGGGGCGCGCGCGCGAGATCATCTCGGCGCTCCCCGATCTAGGGTTGAGGGCGTGAGGTGGAGCGGGGTGTGCTGCGGTGCGCGGGCGCGTGCGAGAAGTTCTCGCGGGGCAGCGTCGCGAGATGGCGTGACGGCGCCAGCGGGGCGCGGTGGTGGTGGTGGCGAGAGAGAGGAAGGGGAAAGCTGACAGGTGGGCTCCACCTGTCGGCGGGTGAGAGAGAGGGCGCGCGCGGGCGGAGTAGGTTGGGCCTGCGGCGAGTTGGGCCGCGACGCGGGCTGAGGGAAAGGAAAGAGGGGGACGGGCCGAGAGGGTTTGAGATGGTCTAGGCCGGGAGTAGAGGGGCTGGATCCAGACTTAGTTAGCGGGCTTGGTTAGTGAGGTTAGGGCCCAGGTAGGTTTTTAGTTTTAAACTTTTCTTTTGATTTGGATTTGAATCATTTCAAATCCAAATCCCACCCAAATAAATCCAAATAAATTCCAAATAAAATCCAAATGTTCATACTAACATTTAAACACCTTATCAATAATATTTATATATTTTTTATGCCTAAGAATTTTAGGAGAGATTCAATGAAGACAACCTTATATTTTTCCTAGTTAGTATCATATCCACGAAAAATTTTTAAAATCCACATTTTTATTAACTTAAACATTCCAGAAAAATCTGGGATGTTACAATCTCCCCCCCTCACTAGAATCTCGTCCCCGAGATTAAGGTCGTACCTGGGTCTCGAAGAGGTGTGGGTATTTCTCTCTAAGGTCTGCCTCCTTCTCCCATGTGGCTTCTCGTTCCATGTGGTTACTCCATAGCACCTTGCAGTATGGAATCGAGCTTCTCCGGGTCTGCTTCTCGCCTCTTTCTAAGATCTTCACGGGGTACTCCAAGTACTCAAGGGTATCTTGCAGGTCGAGGGCTTCGACTGGCACTGTCTCTTCTGGTACTCGTAGGCATTTCTTGAGCTGTGATACGTGGAACACGGGATGCACTCCTGCAAGCTCCTCTGGTAGTTCTAGACGGTAGGCTACCTTCCCGATTCTTTCGGTGATGAGGAAAGGTCCTACAAACCTCGGGGCTAACTTGCCCTTCACGTGAAACCTCTTGGTTCCGCGTAACGGGGAGACCTTAAGGTAAACATACTCTCCCACCTCAAAGGTCAACTCACGTCTTCTCTTGTCGGCGTAGCTCTTCTGTCTGCTCTGGGCTACCTTCAAATTCTCCCGAACCTTGGCCACATTCTCTTCTGCTTCTTCAATGGATGCGGGTCCAAAGAAGGGTCGCTCTCCGACCTCTGACCACATGAGAGGGGTTCTACACTTCCGGCCATAGAGTGCCTCAAAGGGCGACATCTGCAAGCTTGCTTGGTAGCTGTTGTTGTACGAGAATTCTGCATATGACAAGCTCTTTTCCCAATCTGCCCCGTATGTTAGTACACATGCTCGAAGGAGGTCTTCTAGAATCTGATTCACTCTCTCTGTCTGACCATCGGTCTGAGGGTGAAAGGCTGAACTGTACACTAGACTGGTACCCATAGACTCATGCAGTCGCTGCCAGAACTTGGCGGTGAACTGGGGTCCTCTGTCGGTGAGTATTGTCTTGGGGGCTCCATGCAATCTGAGGATGTTATCTACATAGATGTCGGCTAGTCTCTCTGCTCCAAAGGTGGTCTTGACCGGAATGAAGTGAGCGATCTTGGTGAGGCGATCAACTATCACCCAAATCGAGTCATTTCCTTTCTGGGTACGGGGTAGACCGTTTATGAAATCCATGGTGATATCCTCCCACTTCCACATAGGTACGTCAAGTGGGTTTAGTAGTCCTGCGGGCCGTTGATGCTCGGCCTTGATTCTGCGGCAAGTGTCACATCGGGCTACATATTCTGCAATATCTATCTTCATGTTCTGCCACCAGAAACGATCCTTCAGGTCGTGGTACATCTTGGTGCAACCGGGGTGAATCGAGTATCTGGATTCATGGGCTTCGCTTAGGATGGTTCGACGGAGCTCCTCATTCTGTGGTACGCATATGCGATCCTTCAACCATACCGTGCCCTGTTCATCTATCCGGTAATCTTCGGCTTTGCCCTTGGCCATAAGCTGTATCAGTCCCTTGATCTCTGGGCAATCTTTCTGTGCTGCGCGAATCTGTTCCTCTAGGGTGTACTTCACATGCAGCTCGCTGATCTTTTCTAATTCTGAGTCTGCGGTCTTCTCCTTCTCAATCATAACCCCGCAATAGCTCTTGCGGCTAAGTGCATCGGCAACTACATTGGCCTTGCCGGGATGATACTGAATGTTCAGATCGTAGTCCTTGATCAACTCTAGCCATCTTCTCTGTCTCATGTTCAGCTCAGTCTGCGTGAAGAAGTACTTCAAACTCTTGTGATCGGTGAAGATGTCACACTTGTTGCCAATCAAATAATGTCTCCAAATCTTCAGGGCATGTACGACTGCTGCAAGCTCTAGGTCGTGAGTAGGGTAGTTTTCCTCATGCTTCCGCAACTGGCGGGAGGCATAAGCAACAACTTTCCATCCTGCATAAGCACGCATCCGAGTCCTTGCCTTGATGCATCACAGTATACTACAAAGTCTCGTCTGATATCCGGCAGGGTCAACACGGGAGTGGTGGTAAGCTTGGTCTTCAATTCTTGAAAGCTCTCTTCGCACTTTTCTGACCAAACAAATGGCACATTGTTCTTAAGCAACTCGGTCATAGGCTTGGCAATCTTCGAGAAGTTCTCTATGAACCGACGGTAGTATCCAGCTAATCCGAGAAAACTCCTGATCTCTAGACACGTTTCTGGGCTGCTTCCATTCAGTCACGGCCTCGATCTTTTCTGGGTCAACTGCTACACCTTCTGCTGTCAACACATGGCCTAGGAAGGCAACTTTCTCCAACCAGAACTCACACTTGCTAAACTTCGCGTAGAGCTGATGCTGCCTCAACCTCTCGAGCACAATCCTGAGGTGCTCCTCGTGCTCTTCGGCAGTCTCTGAGTAGATCAAAATGTCATCGATGAACACCACAACGAACTTGTCCAACTCTTCCATGAATACCTTGTTCATCATGTTCATGAAGTATGCCGGCGCATTGGTCAACCCGAAAGACACAACCAGAAACTCAAACAGCCCGTAACGGGTGGAGAAGGCGGTCTTGGGTATATCCTCTGGCCGAATCTTCATCTGGTGGTAACCGGATCTAAGGTCAATCTTGCTAAAGTACTTGGCTTTCCTCAGCTGATCCAGAAGGTCATCAATTCTAGGCAATGGGTACTGTTCTTGATTGTCACCGCATTTAACAAACGGTAGTCTATGCACAGGCGAAGTGTACCATCCTTCTTCCTGACAAACAACACGGGTGACCCCACTGGTGATGCACTCGGTCGAATAAACTTACGGTCCAACAGATCTCTCAGCTGCTTCTTCAATTCCTCCAATTCCTGCACGGACATCCGATAGGGTCTCTTGGATATGGGGGCAGTGCCTGGGACTAGCTCAATGGCGAACTCAACGTCTCTATCTGGGGGTAAGCCTGGTAACTCCTCAGGAAACACATCCGGGTACTCGCAAACGACTGGCACATCTGCTATAGTCTTCTCACTGAGGCTGTGTAGGTGGGCCGTAGGTGTTTGCTTGGCTGCTACGGGCTCAATTCTCACTATCTTACCACTAGGGTGTGTCAAGGTCACAAGGCGAGGTGAACAAGAGATGTTTCCCTTGTGCAAGGTCAACCAATCCATGCCTAGGATGATGTCAATGCCGTCTGATGGTAGAACTGTGAGGTCGGCTAGGAATTTATGGCCTCTCATCATGATGCCAACACCTTTGCACATCTTTGTGCACTCTAGGTCTCCTAAGGGTGAAGTGGTGATTATAGGTACGGCTCGGGGAACCATGGGGAGAGATGTATGTGCTACAAACTTGCTAGATATATAAGATCCGGTAGCTCCGGTATCAAACAGAACCAATGCACGAGATCCATCGACAATAAACTCACCGAGTAAGACGTCGGGTGCTTCCTGTGCTTCAGCTTCAGTCATATGGTTGAGCTTCCCGCGTGCAACACCTGGCTGGCCTGGGGTAGCGGCTGGTCTGCCACCGGGTGCGGCACCGCGAGCTGGTGTCTGGGAGTTCTTCTTCTCTGGGCAGTCGTAGGACTTGTGGCCTGGCTTGCCACAGTTGAAGCAGGTGAATGGGGCACTCGAACTGTTCTGGCATCCGTAGGATCCACCAGAAGAGGGGTAGCTAGGGTTCCTCCCTCCGGCAAACTGTCCACTGCCTCCTCCAAAGCTGCGGGTTGGCTGGTTCTGACCTGGGCGGTAGCTGCGGTAGGGCTGACTCTGTCCCTGTCGGTAACTGGTGCTCCTCTGCTGGCTGGGCTGTCCGTAGCTCGGTCTCTGAGGTGGCCTGTCTCGGGTCAGCTGGTCGAACTTGCGCTTCTTGACTCTCAGGCGTCCCTCGTGGTCCAGCCTCTCCTTCTCGACGGCGATGGCGCGGTTCACCATGTGGCGGAGTGTGGGGAAATCACTCCCAGCCACAATCTGCCTGATCCCATGGTGTAGGCCCCGGTGGAACCAGAACTGCTTCTTCTCTTCAGTGTTGGTGTCCTCGGGAGCATAGCGCATCATCCGGGTGAAGTGACGCTCATACTCCTCCACCTTCATCGTCCCCTGGGTCATCGTGCGGAACTCCTGTGCCTTCTGAACCACAATCTGGCGCGGAATATGCTGATCACGGAAGGCCTTGCAGAAATCATCCCAAGTGATGGCTGCCGGGTTCGGGTGCATCGCGCTGTAACTGTCCCACCATGCTCTGGCTGGTCCTTCAAGCTGATGGATGGCTATGGCAACGCACTCTTCGTCACTGTAGTCGGAAAGGTCAAGCTTGGTCTCGATGGTCCTCAACCAGTCATCTGCATCGATCGGGTCTTCTGAAAAGCTGAAGGTAGGGGCCTTGAGACGGATGAACCTCTCGATCTTACGCGGTAGATCATCAGCGGGTGGTCCTTGGCGGTGTCCTCCTCCCTGAGGGTGTGCGATGACGTTGGCCATCCTTTCCATGACCTGAGTCTGACGGTCCAGAACCTGGGCAAGCGTAGCCACTGGTGGTATGGGCTGTTGCTGTTCCTGCTGCTGCTGTGGTGGCGGTGGTGGCGCACCACGCCCGCGGCCTTGTCCTGCTGGGATCGGGTCAATCTGGATCTCCTCATCAAAGTCCTCGTCTCCTCCCTCTGCATCCTGCTGTGCGTCGTGTCCGAGCGGCGCCGGGTTGGGGTAGACGGCTCCTCCATCTCCTCCTCCACGGCCACGGCCAACAGCTGGCTCAGGCGCGGGTTCAGGAGCTGGCGGTGCGACGGCACGACCCCGTCCACGGCCACGACCCCGTCCACGGCCATGGCCACGTCCACGGCCACGAGCGGCGAGCGCAGCTTCTTCTTGGGCGGCTGCCTCTAACTGTGCGTTCAAACGACCTGACCTGCGGATCGACATCCTGAGAAAAGGTTTAAGAGAGGGCGTTAGCGTGTTTCTATATGGAGTCGTTCTACTAATAAGCCAGAGTCAATACAACCACAAATAATTCTTATATGCATGTATAAGCTTCTAACATTCAAGAAGAAATCACCATGAAAACTCATTCATTAAATTAAGATCCATTCACTCATCCATGCAGTACAAACTCTAGGTGCTACCTCGAGGCTTGACTCACTAGCCTTAGAGGTCTCGCACACACACACACATGGTATAACGCGAAGAGATCTCAAAAGGGGTGGTTCCTACTACAAGGGTGAACATCTACCATCGCGTACCGGAACAGGCTCACGGGTGACGCGGAATTTACTCTACCTTATTCTAGCTACTCAGCTAACTCAGAACATCCGGGGCTTCTTGTACTCGATGACGGTGCGGTCCTCCCAGGTGTGGCTGGCGGTGAAGAGGGGCTTCATCATAGCCTCGGCTTTTGAGTCTCTGGGGTCTCAACGGTGTAGATACTCTGAAAGGGAACCTTGTGGAGTCTCAACGAGCTGGGTCCAACCTTGAAGTCCTCCTTGCGAATCTGTCGCTGCTTCTCTGGTGGTAGCTTGTCGTTGAGCTCCTGTAGCTCCTCGACCCTGATGGAGTCAGCATCCTTCCATGTCTGAAGCATCTTCTTGTTCTTCTCCCTGAGGTAGAGGCAGGTAAGTGTGAGCGCGGCGATGTTGTTGGCGTTGCGCTCACACCTCCGCTCGAACTGAGTGATCCTCAAACCCATTGCACCTGGAGTGGCAATGTTCTTGAGCTCCACAATCTTCTCATCGGCTCTCTTCATCTTGTAGTCCATGAGTGCTATGGTGCAGTCCTGCAGCTGACTGGTCCCGTCCAGTCGCTTGATCTCCTTCTCGAGCCTCTGCCTCTCGGTGAAGTCGTCGGCGATCATTTGTTTCAGCTGGTCTGTCTCTGCACGAGCCAGGGTGACTGCTGCGTCCCTGCGGCTCAGCTCCTCCGTCAGGTGGTGTACCTGGGTCTTCATGGCGTCCAACTCTCTCTCCATGTTGAGAACGTGAGAAACTCTGTCAGTGGCGGTGGAAACTCTGTTCCGAAGGTTGTTGAGGAAGGCCACGCTTTTCCCTTCTAGCTCTGTCGTGTAGAAGTCGAGGTCGCCGAGGTAATCTCCGGCTGTGGTGATCGCCGGGTCTTCGACTGCTGCGAACGCGGCTTTGCACCTCGCGTCCTCCGCTTCCTCGTCGTCCTCATAGTACTCTCTGGGTAGGAGTCGGAGCTCGGTCCCCTCAACCTGTTCCTTCTCTCGAACCAGCAGTACCTGAGTCAGTCTCCGGGCAACTCCCTCCACCGCAAGCTTCGTCGTCAGTCCAACGCCCTCCATGGTGATCCCTGGGTGGTGGTCGTAGGGGTGAAGGTAGACCTTGGCACGGGCACAGGCGGTGTTGTTGATGTAGCATGCTTGCGCTTCAAGTCCAAGGTGCCTCACCGGAATGCCCAAGCGGGCTGCGATGGTAACTAGCCAGTGGACCATGTCTCCTTGGTCCCGAGGGTCCACGTGCGTCTTGTGGATCGCGGCCACCATACCTAGGTCATGTAAAAAGAAAGTGTCAAGCTTTAAGTGGACTACCATCTAAAGGAATAAAAGTATATCATTCCACCCTTCTTCGGCACAACTTGAACTGGGCTGACCCATTCACTGTCTTGCACGGGGTAGATTATACCCGCGTGAAGAAGCTTCAACACTTCTTTCTTGACTACCTCCCTCATCGCATCATTCAGCCGTCGTTGATGTTCTCTAGACGGCGTATGGTCCGGCTCCATAGGTATGCGATGGGTGCATAAGCTGGGGTTGATCCCCTTCAAGTCCTGTAGAGAATACCCGAAGATAGACCGGTGCTTCTCTAGGACTGTGATAAGCTGCCGAGTCTCATTCTCTGTCAGTTTGTCACCGATGACGACTGGCGAGCGTCGGTCATTGTGGAGGAAAGCGTATCTAAGTCTAGGAGGCAGCGGCTTCAACTCAGGAGGGGGTGTTGTGGCTTTTCTTCCTCGTCGAGTTTTATAAAACCGTCCGTTTCTGCCTCTTGGATGAAATGGTTAGCCTCTTCAGCCTGTGAGGACTGCGCTTGCTCTTCTTGAGCGGAGCTAACTGCTTTCTCCACTGGGTCTGTCTCGGATTGGGCCTCTGCGATAGTGTTCACTGACCGCACAAGGCTAACCGGGATGATCTCTTTACCAACCTTGAACTCTATCGTGGCTCGATCATGGTTCGGGTTGGCAAGGTGCTTTATTGGCTGTCCGATCAGGAAGAAATTGTCGCCTCTAGGGATATCGAAAATGTGGAAGTCTAGGAAAATCCTGTTGCGACCCATATGTACGGGCACAACACGAATGATTCCTCTGCATTCTATCATTTGGCCGTCGATCCACTTGAGGTGCTTACGGGAGAAGGACCGGGGTTCGTCTGGTTGCACTTGTGATGCGAGTGCACTTGATATGATATTACTCCCGACCTTCGGGTCGTAGGCAACTTCCTGAGAGTCAGTTCCCTCAATAGCGCAATGGAGTACTCTGAAGTTGCGGGTAATTCGGATGATGTCTTCGCAACTTTCAATTTCCTCCGTCCATTCCTTGCTCATGATCGCAGATAAACCCTCGATCTGCGGTACGGCTTCTGGAATGAACGCCTTAGACCTTGAACTTGCGCACACTTGTTCCATGGGCATACGTGATGTATTGCCGATCTCCAAGTACTCTTCTTCTGTAAAGAGCTCGGGAATGAAGTGCGACAGATCGTCAATAATATTTTCATGGTATGAGGACTTGGGGTGTTCGAGCACTTCCTCTATGATCGGAGGAGGCGGATCGAATGTGAGGGCGAGTAGTGACTGTTTGTCTGTGGGGGTTGTTGGTGGTGTTGGTGGGTCGTCGAAGACGCCAGTGTACTCGGTAGAGTTGAGAACCTTTTCCAAGATCTCTCGTACCTCATCCACTGTCTTGTATAGCACTGACCCTACGGAGGTGATGTTCAAAAACTGTGCACTCTCCGGCTTCAATGCACCAACAAAATGCTGCATAAGCATTTCCTCTGGGATGTTATGCGGTGGCCCTGAGTTCGCCAATTTTATGAACCGCTCCCACGTGGCTCCAAGTGACTCATTGCCTTGCTGATATGTCATCAACTCAACTCTGAGCTTTAAGATCTCGGAGACAGGGTAAAAGAACAGACAAAACTCGTCCTTCAACTTGATCCAATCTCCGCTAAATCCCCTTGCAGTCCGGTCGTACCAAGATTTTGCATTTCCCATCAGAGAAAATGGGAAAAGTTTCCATCGTATAGTGTCTTGGTTTACGCCGGGTGTAACGACCCGGGTTTTCGTTTTAAGAAAACCTGACTCCCTGTACCATTGTGATACTCCCTGGATCAAGTAGGTATCATGTACAGAACTCATCACAGCGAATATCACATCCATACCACGAATAGAGTACAAATATCTTAATTATTACATCATTCTCATGATAATACGTCTGATACAAGCCCTCAGGGCTGAACGTCAAACAAAAGAACATCCAACGCAGTGGGACTAGGCGTAGCAGCCTCCATCTTCTTGATCTCCTCCACAGGCAACTTGCGCGTCAGGACGAGGCCTCAATCGTACCATCCGTCGTGGTTGAACTCATGCTCATCCTCAGATCCTGCGTACTCAAAGGCTATCCCCAAGGAATGGGATAGGTTCACGTCACCAACTGTATATGCAAGGTTTAAGTGGACTACCATCTAAAGGAATAAAAGTATATCAAGGATAGGCTATGGGTTTCCTATGCAGCAGCAAATATAAAATAATCATCTCCATATCCATCCATCCCATACCTCACCACATTGGGCTATTCCGGCACGCCGGACTCCCATCTCCATCTCCACACTTCTCTAAGTCGGTGCGAGAGCTCCCTCCCCTCGCACCCCACCAACTATGACCGGATCCTGAAAGGAAAGGGAGCAACTTCCCTTCTCCCCGTCCGTAGCTGCGAACCTTAGTCACTCTCAAAACTGGCTAGAGAAGGGGGAAGGTAGAATATCCCAAAATATGAGAGGTAACAGTGCAAAGGGCAATGTCCATACCGAGGACGCGGCTATACGTATAGGTTTTAGACTCTCGAGAGCTTGTACAACTGGACCCACTCGGGCTGCGAGATGGTGGCCACCATCTCGAGACGCAACCCACAGCTCAGACCCTAACCGCGACAATGCCCGCCTGCTCTTCCGGTCTCGGTCCATCGGCTCGCAATCCAATGCTTCGGAAGCTGTGTCGAACTCTCCCTCGTAGGGCCAGACGGGGCCATAGTCCTTCGGGGAGACGGTCACTCCTGTTCCCGTACACCATCCACCTGATCTTCTCGCAATCCGGGCATCGCGCTAGCTAGGAAGGCTGGAACCCGTTCATATGGGTAAGCGGTAAGTACGTGGGGCCCAAAGAGTGGTTACCCCACTCGGTTTCAGACCGGGGTGAGCGTCATCGTCCCAAAGGCGTATCCTCCGAAGAAGAACGCAAGTCGTTGTACCCATCATAGGTACCACCGCCAACTCCTATGCTCCTATCCATCCGTGTACCCACCACAAGTACAGTGTGGGACCCCCTCGAGAGCAGGGGTCTCCCGGCACCTCGGTTATAGACCGAGTTGTTATAATATGCTCACTCCCGCCAAGTTTCCCAAAATCACCATTCACCTGCCGGTTTTATCTCCACACACGCCAAGAATCCTAATCCACAATATCCCATACACATGCAAGCAGCATAGCATTCATATATCACAGTGTATTAGGTAGCAAGGAATTCACGGAATAAATTATGGCTATGCAAGGCTCAAGCATCATCCATTGTAATAAGTTAAGCGCTAGCTCATCTAATTGCAATGTCTAATAGGCATTCAAAGGATGGGCTGGGCGTGAACCTATAGGCTGGATCTCTTCCTCCACGAAGTCTTCTGGGTAGAACTCCTCTCCGGTCAGCTCCTGGCCGTCGGTGGATCCTATTTACGTAATTAAAGTAAACCGAGACCTAATAGTAAATAACTCCAATAAAACCAGCTCAAGAAAAATCCAAATGGACTTATACTTCACACCAACGGCTAGATCATAATTTTAGAAAAATATAGAAATTGGTTTCATATTTTTCTGAGTTAAAATGAATTAGTTATGAATTTTCTAAGTTTAAATCCTTTTCTGGATTTTAAAATAATTACGAATAAGAAAAGAAAAGGGCCAGGGACCTATTCGTAAAAAGTCAGGGGCATATTTGTAAATAGTCAGGGACCTATTAGTAATTTTTGAAAAGTTCTGGGGTGTTTTTATAAAAAGTCTAGGGTCGGCCGAAATGCTGACGTCAGCAGTGGGCCCTGCTGACGTCAGCGTTGACTGGTCAACGGTCAACGGTCAAAGCTGACAGGTGGGTCCCGTGGTGACGTCAGCAGTGGGCCCTGATGACGTCATCACGAGGGCTTAGGTGTTAAAACTAAAAAGGCCAGGGGGCTTAGAGAAAGATTAGCAGGTCAGGGACTAGATCGCAAGGGTTTTGAAACAACAGGGGCTAAAGTGAAAGATTCCAGGGGCTTCTTTGGAAAAGGGCAGTCCCCGCTGTGGTGGACGTGGTCCATGGTGAGCCGTCTCACTGGTTCACGTGGACCGCGTCCACTGGATCATCCTGTGGCGCGGGCGGATCTGGTGCGGCGGACCACTTGCGGCCTCGCGTGCGGCTCCACAGGAGCGCGACGCGTGGCGGCGACGGGAGCACGCCCGCGAGGTGCTCGACGCGCGGTCGGCAGCGGAGCGCACGCGCGCGGCGGCGATGGCACGCCGGCGGTGACTCACCCTCGACCAATCCCGGCGACAAGGGTCGGGATCGGCGCCAAATGGCCTTGCACACGCGTTCTTGGGGGAACAAGTCTAGGGTTTGGCTCCTAGGGTCAACTATGGCGAGGGCAAGACGACGGGCTTGGAGCTCGGCGAGCGTTCGACAGAATGCCCCAAAGGGGTGCTCCGCGGACGGCCGGGGTTCTAGGCTCGGATGGGGTTCGACGTCGCGGGGATCCTGCACAGAAACACCCCTGGCTCGAAGGCCAGGGCACAGGCAGTAGAAAAGGGCCGGGCTTGGGTGGTTTCGCCTATCTACGGTGGGTTCCGCAGCGTCGTGCGCCGGACAGCAGGAAGAAGGGGGAGAGCGGAGGCGGCGGCTCACCTGGGGGTCAAGGCTAGGGCTTGGAGTGGTTGAAGGCGCCGGCGTGACGTAGAGGAAGAAGAGCAGCGACAGGGATCGAGTCTTGGGGTGCTCCGTTTCTTGCTCCGAGTGGTCGACGCGGCGGCGGCGTTCCAGCGGCGGCGCGTCCTTGGCGGCTCCGCTCCGGCTTCTCCTCCCCGCGCTGGCCTTCCTCTTCTCGTCCTTCTCTTCCTTCCCTCCTTCTCCTCGTGCGGCGGCGGCTAGGGTAGGAAGGGCAGAGCCCGGAGTGGGTGGAAGGGGATGAGGGGCGGCGCTCCTCTGTCTTATAGTGGCGGCGAGATGGAGAGGAGGGCTAGGGTTGCGAGCGGGTGCGTGCGGGGGTGGTTCGCGAAGCGGGACACGCGGCGCAGTGCGAGGGGCTGGAAGCTTGGGTAGTGCGCGGCGGCGTCCTTGTCTTGACGTGCGGGCCAGGGGTGCGGGCACGGCGAGAAGAGGGGCGCGCGCGCGAGATCATCTCGGCGCTCCCCGATCTAGGGTTGAGGGCGTGAGGTGGAGCGGGGTGTGCTGCGGTGCGCGGGCGCGTGCGAGAAGTTCTCGCGGGGCAGCGTCGCGAGATGGCGTGACGGCGCCAGCGGGGCGCGGTGGTGGGGGTGGCGAGAGAGAGGAAGGGGAAAGCTGACAGGTGGGCTCCACCTGTCGGCGGGTGAGAGAGAGGGCGCGCGGGCGGAGTAGGTTGGGCCGCGGCGAGCTGGGCCGCGACGCGGGCTGAGGGAAAGGAAAGAGGGGAACGGGCCGAGAGGGTTTGAGATGGTCTAGGCCGGGAGTAGAGGGGCTGGATCCAAACTTAGTTAGCGGGCTTGGTTAGTGAGGTTAGGGCCCAGGTAGGTTTTTAGTTCTAAACTTTTCTTTTGATTTGGATTTGAATCATTTCAAATCCAAATCCCACCCAAATAAATCCAAATAAATTCCAAATAAAATCCAAATGTTCATACTAACATTTAAACACCTTATCAATAATATTTTATATATTTTTTTATGCCTAAGAATTTTAGGAGAGATTCAATGAAGACTACCTTATATTTTTCCTAGTTAGTATCATATCCACGAAAATTTTTTAAAATCCATATTTTTATTAACTTAAACATTCCAGAAAAATCTGGGATGTTACACCGGGTATAATCACAAGAGAGCAATTCTCCTCGAAAACCTGCAAGTGAGCATAGGGACTTTCGTCCATCGTTCCACCGAAAGACTGTGCACGAACCATGGCAACGAGACTGGGACGGATCTCGAAGCCATGAGGTGGTATGGGGTGGCAAGATGAAGGCGGTTCCAAATACTCGCTAGATGGAACCGTCGGGTAACTAGGAGAAAACTCCATGTGGTAGATTGTTATGGGGGTAAAAGTGTACGGCTAAAAAGATCCTACACTAGTGTTGCTACTGTTCCCCGGCAACGGCGCCAGAAAAGCTTGTTGGCACTCCTTAGCCTAACTAAATTCCGCAAGCGCACGGAGTCCGATGTAGCCTTTCACCAGGGGAGTAAAAACCTGGATATCGAATCCAAGGAACGGTAGACGCGACTAGCCTAGAACTTTTCTAACTGGATCCACCAAGGAGAAAAAGGATAAATGGGTAGAGAGCTTGACTTTAGTTAGCTACTCGTTACCCAAGACAAACTATCGACACTTAACCTGATCTGCTTCGACGGCTAGAACGGGAAGAACTCAGAACGGGGTGAGAGAGGGGTTCTTCCGGGCTCAGCACTACTGTTATGAGTACACCCGAACGTGGTGGAGTACAAAGGACGGACAGGGCTGTCACCACCTGCCGCCTACCACTGCAGTTCCGTGGGGTGCAACACAACCTGAGATGACTAGCCAGCACAGGTACCACGCCTAAGCTTTCAGTCACTGACCTCCACCCAACGCGAAGGGCTATAGAGGAAACCCCAAACAAGAGTCGCTATCACTCGCCCAGACTCAGGTACCCGCAGATCAAAGATAAATATGATAACTTGCTGAAAGTAAGTTATAAACTAGCGAGGTACTAAAGGCAAGAGACCGAGGACTTACTGAAGATAACTCTTGAATATATTCCTCGGGGGCGGAAATGTTGAGACGAGACCGAGAGAGAAATCCCGGACTCTCTCTACAAAGCTCGGCTGTCACCCGAGCAACTCACCCACTCTCTCCCTACTCTACTCTAAAGATGAGAGCACAAACTCACTAAGCTACTCTTCTCTCCTTTGGATGATTTGATGGATGCCTTCTCAAGGTGAAGGAGGGTCCCTTTTATAGCCTTCAGGGGCGGTTGCAGGCGTCAGGTGTAAGCTAACCTTCTGCTTAACTGCCACGCGAAGGGGGACAGGTGGCGGCCTCTTGGGGAGGCCGGCCGGCCTAGGCCAGGCCGATCGGCCTGGCCTTGCTGCCCCGTGGCACCGCCTTCTTCAGGGACGCTCTGGATTGCACCCTGAGGTCGGTAACGGTTGCTTTGGATTGAAGCTGTCCGAGAATCCAATGTTGGTGGGCCCTTCAATCCATGCAAATGTAGCTTAGGCCTTTCGGGTTCTTTGGATCAAACCGCCATTGATCGCACGTCTCATGATCATCTGTGTTGTGTTTGTGATCTCCTGGACCAAGGACGTGGCAACTGGCCACAGAAGGGGGCCGGCCGGCCTGGCTTTGTGTCAAATATGGCTCAGCTTTTGCTTGCTTGCTCCTGCACTCACAAATTATACAAAACTTGTGGAACTCATTAGAAATAATCAATTTTACTTTGTTATGAGCAAGATGAGCCTGAAATGTGACGGAATGTTGGTGGTGAAACCGTATCGTAACGACCACCAACACGCTCCCATTCACACCCCTCCTCTCTGGTCGCCTAATCGGTCCTTCAAAGCTTCTGTAGGGGCGGCCGCTAGGGTTGCTGACTTCCTTGGATGCCATGGCGGCCGAGGCAGCGGTCACGACCGCATGCAGTGACATGAAAGGGAGCGAGCGACGCAACAGGATTGGCCGGCGGCAGCATTGTGGTGGAAAGGGGAGGGGGGCTTGACGGGGCGGTACGGTCGAGAGGAAGAGGTGGGATTCACGAGTCAGAGACAGAGAAAAGGAGGGCGCGAGTGCTGGGCTAGGAGATTAGTTGGGCCGTGGTGTGGTGGGCCGCGGGGTGTTAGGTGATCCGTGGGATTAAATCAGTGGCTAGGTTTAGACTTGGTTAGCAGGCCGAGTGGTTAGAGTTAGGGCCCAAGTTAGTTTATGATTCCTATTCCAAACCTATTTGTTTTGAATTTGATCTCAATTCAAATTCAAAACACACTCAAATGAAACCAAATAAAATCCAAATGAATTCCAAATTTTTACACTAAAATAAATACATCCTAGCAACCATAATTTACTTATTAATTACTTTCTAGGAATTTTGGGACAGAAACACTGAAGACAACCTTAAGGTGAGCTAAATTATATCATGCCATGAAATTTTTTAAATTCCACATTTTTGCACTTTAAGCATTCCAGAAAAATCTGGGATGTTACATTGGCCAGTCTGATGATGCTAATTTGGCTCTACATTTCACCGGCTGACATGGATTTATAATACTTGCTTTAAAGGAATTCCAAGAATATGGTGAAAATGATGGTCACATTCAATCGCTGATGTCAGCTGATTGCTTATTATCATTTGAGCTCTGAAGGAATTCCAAGAACATGGTAAAGAGCAAGTATTATTTGAGCTCTTAACAAGCAACACCTGTTCATCAGTTCATGGAGAATCTGTCATTTAATTAGTAAGAGCACTCGGGGTTCTTTGCCATGTTACGAAGCTAGCATCTCAGAGACCATGGAGCACTCTGAATTGTGGTTCTATCCTAGTTGGCTGATTAGCTCTGATAACCATGTAAGAGAACTAGAGGTGAGGAAGATTGGGTGAAGCATCACTCTTCCTGTCTGTGCCAGTGTTAATACAAGACTGAAGCGGTGGATTCCATCCTTAGGTTGAGAACCCAGCCGAAATCATTGATTTTGCTCTAGGACTTCGTGGATCTATTTATTTGATCTACAATTTTTGGGCTTTTACTTGAAAAGTTAGCTTTTTGATTTTTGGCTGCTATTAATTTTTATATAATTTTTAATCTTCTCAGCACACCAAAAGTTAAAGCTAAATTTTCAACTTTTTGAAAGCTAGTCAATAGTTGTACCGTGTGTTTGAGTTTTTGAGCTTTTTTTGACCAAAGGCAATTATGCCCAGCTTTATTGAAAGCCTAGAAAGCATATTACATGGACGAACGGTTTGCTATATAACAACAGCCATACAAGGAGTCTCTCCAGACTCAGCTCATTCCTTCCACTGTATCTTACTAATGAACATCTACCTCTACCACCGACCCAAAATGGAAGTTGGGTTACTAAACCCTCCCAGCTTAACAGTTTGGCAAAGACAAAAGAGGACCTCACAGGGTCACACCTACTCCTAGGTATATATTGGTACAGACTCTCTTCACATTGCCTCACACATCTTGATCAGCCTTTCCTTCAGCACACTCATCTTTTCCTTTTCATCCTCGTTCAGCAGTACTTCCCAGTGGTTGAGATGTGCCAGCAGCTTGAACGTCGTCGCCACAGGGGAGGTCACGATCTTGTTGTTGAACACCATGTCGTTCCTGGTCTTCCACAACATCCACATAATACCTGCACAAATAAAAAGATGTATTTGTTTGAGTTTTCCTTTACTGCTATTCAATACTTGGTAGTTGAGCTCTACACACGAGGTAGGGATCATTGGCCATTCTAGCGCCTTTTGGACAAAGGTCCAGAGAAATCTCGCAATTGGTCATTGGAACATTATATGGTCTGTTGTTTCTAACTCCTCACATAACTTGCATTTGGTTTCCTCGGCCCACCTGCGCTTCTTCAGTTGGACAGCTGACTGAATTCTATCATGGCACACCATCCACATGAAAATCTGATTTTTTGCCGGCACTCTACTTTTCCAAATATTCATCATATTCTGATCTTTGACCCCTCCAAAGGTGAGCATCTTATACATTGATTTGGTGGTGAATGTACCTGAGCTTTCCAGTTCCCATCTCATCTTGTCCCTTCCTTCAACCAGTTTAGTTCCAGTTATTCTGTCACTCAACTTCTCCCACAGTTCCATCTCTCCAGGTATCAGTGAGCGTCGGAAGTTAATCTGAAGGTTGTCGTTCTTAAGAACCTCACTTACACTCACTTCCTGCTCATTACACACTCTATATAGCTCTTCAAACTCAATTTCTTCACACATCCTACCACAATCTTGTTTGTACTCCTTTCTTCACCTTCATCCTTCTACCAAATTGAAACCACTGTCTGATACTCAGTAACCCTTTCCAGAATTGTAAACCTGTTGTTTTTTTCAGCTGGAAGCTGCTTTTCTGTCCCAGGTATTTCTTTCTGAGCAAACTACAGCACATACTATTATCATCTCTCTCCAGCCTATCAATCCATTTGCCAAGAAGGCATTTGTTCATCGCTCTACAATCCATAAAACCCAATCCACCAAATTCTTTAGGTCTCTGTAGAGTTTCCCAGCTAACCATATGGTACTTTTTCTTCTTATTTGTCCCTTGCCAGAAGAATCTTGATCTTACGGAGTCCAGAACTTGGTGGTTTCCCTCATACAATAGATATACACCCATGGTATACATTGGAATGCTTGAGAGACATGAATTAATCAAAACCGATTTCCCCCCAGAAGATAGGTTGTCGCCTTTCCACATGCTCAACCTCTTCTTTGCTTTCTCCCCCACATAGCTCAACTGTTCCTTCGTTAGTTTGCGGTCACTGACAGGCACTCCTAAGTATGTAATCAGAAATTTTGCTCTTTTACATCCAAAGGTCGCTGCTATATTGTTTAGCTCATCTTCCTCTATCCCGACTGCAAAGATCTCACTCTTCTCATAATTTATCTTCATGCCAGACATAGCTTCATAGCAGTATAGCAGAAACTTTAGGTTCCTCATACTTATTTCATCCTTCTTTAGAAAAATTATTGTATCGTCCGCATACTGCAAGTGATTTAGGCCTCTTGCAACCAACTCTGGGACCAATCTCAAAATATCACCTTTTCTTCCTGCCGCAGTCAACATTGCGGAGAGAGCGTCGCCAACAAGATTAAAAAGAAGTGGCGACAGTGGGTCGCCTTGTCTCAACCCCTTGAAACTTCGGAAGAACTCTCCTCTGACTCCGTTTATGTCAATCGCCACTCGACCACCCTTCACTGCTTGCATCGTCCAATTTATCCACCTGTCTGAGAAACCTTTCCTTTCGAGAACCTCCTATAAGAAATTCCAATTCACTCTGTCGTACGCCTTATCAAAATCCATCTTCAGGATAATGCCCTACTCTTTCCTTGATCTCAAGCTGTGCAATATTTCATGGAGAATAACTATCCCATCTAGTATATTCCTTCCTAGGATAAAAGTTGTTTGGTTCTGTGCTATAACTCCACTGGCCACTTTAGTTAACCTCATAGTAAGAACCTTGGTGATGATTTTATACAAGACATTCAGCAGGCAGATGGGTCTGAACTATTTGATACGGTTTGGCAGTTTTAATTTGGGTATCAAGATAATTACCCCATAGTTTAATCTCCACAAGTCCAGGACCCCCAGCATGCAAATCATCCAACATTTCTTTTACATCCTCCCTAATCTGTGGCCAGAATTCTTTGAAAAATTCTATGGAGAAACCATCTGGGCCTGGAGCAGTACTGTTTTTCATGTCTTTCAGAGCTGCATCTAACTCTTCAAGTGAGAATGGCTTAGTTAATTCATCATTCTCTTCTTCAGTTATTCTCTGATTCCCCTGCCACACATCTATGTTCAAGTGTATATCTGCTATATCCTCCCCTCCAAACAGTTTCTTATAATAGACTGTAATATGGGTTTTTAATTCATTTTCATCAGAAATACTTCTTCCATCAACCTCTAGCATTTTAATCTGGGATTTCCTTTTCCTTCCATTTGCACACTTATGGAAAAAGGCTGTGTTTGAATCCCCTCCAGGATCCACTTTTGCTCCCCTCTTTTGTGCCAATACACTTTTGCTCCCCTCTTTTCTGCCTCAAGGTCATATTTGTGTTTCCATTGTTGGCAGTCGAGATTTCCAGAATCTGCTGTAGCATCAAGGTCTGATAATTCTCGGATTAGCTGGAATTTGTGTCTTCTCTCATTGCTTTGGAAATTAGCCCCCACCCTTTCATAACTCTTCTCAATTACTGCGAGACAACATGCCAATGATCTAGACTATTATGTTTATAGCATTGTGGCCATGTCTCCAACACCCAGTTCTTAAAACCTTCTTGGGATAACCATGACGGCTCAAATCTAAAATACATCACTGCTTTATCCTCCTCTGTACCAGTATCCACTATTCAAGGATTATGGTTAGAACCTACCCGGAGTAGGGCCTGAACTCTGACCAAGTTGTACTCATCTTCCCATTTGTTGTTCACAAAAACTCTGTCAAGTACGCTCTGAGTTGGCTCTACTTGCTTATTGGACCACGTATATCTACTCCCATTCCTATGCAATTCCCGTAGTTCTAGCTCCTCAATTACTTCATTAAACTTCTGCATCCACCCTAAATTCACGTTGCCTGGAGATTTATCCTCTACCTTCCTCACCAAGTTGAAATCTCCTCCCATAATCACGGGGACTGACATCCCTTCACCTTGGATATTAATTCATCCAAGAACTCCCCTTTTTATTCATCTTGAACAGGCCCATGTACATTGAATAACACCCACTCAAAGCCACCTATTTTGTTCTTCATTTGCATACTATGACAGAACTGACTTAACTCTTCTTTTTGAATTTCTACTTCCTCTTTTGATGCCCCCATCAGTAAACCTCCTGAGTGCCCCTCCGGGGAAATCCAACTCCAGTGAAAGTCTATATCTCTACTGAAAGAATTCAGCTGCCTCATCGTGAAAGTACTTTTTATTGTCACTTGTAAACAGATGAAGTCGAACTTATATTTCTGGCATAACTCTACTAGCTGCCTCCTTCTACCTGCACCTCCCAAACCCCTTATGTTCCAGAATGGGATTCTCATTTCGATCTCTTCTTTGTTTTCCTACCCACTTCAAGCACCTGGTAGGTGGAGCTTGGGATAGACTTCCTACTAGTATCATTCCCCTCTGCTAACTCTACCACCCCCATTTTTCCTTCTGCTTCCTGTTCTTTTTTCCTCTCATTAGCTCTTTGAATTGCTAGCTGCGCTAACTCTTTAGCTTTGATCAAGGAAATGTTAGTAGTCAAGCAGTTATCATTTATATTTATGTTAATTCCACAGTTTGAGGTCACGTTCTCTAAAACTAAGTCATCAACTGGCTGAAGAATTGAAAAGGAATTACTAGATGAATTACATGTGTTCTCTAGATTCTTCATTGCAGCCCTCTTTTCTGCTACCTTCAGCACCGGCTCTCCATGGCGTGGGACCCGAGTGCTGAATCTTGTTGCTTGAGTTGGAGGTTTCCATAGTTTTTGAGCTTTTGGCTGCTAGAAGTCCAAAAAACCTGAAACAATCAGGCCCTAGCTAGGCCCCCTTGGATGCGTCACGACTTGTTATCCCACTACCAACCACTAATTCAGGAACTTCCGTTTCCAGAGCATATTGGCCAAAAGGCACGTGACCCATGGACCTGCCCACGACACGGGATTTTAGGCTGGTCCAGACAAGCGGCATGGCACGACAATGAAAAGGTTGTGACCACCCAACTTGTGCCTTGTGCCGTGTATGGGCCGCTTCTATTATTGCACGGTACGCTAGCCTGTCCCGGCATGAATAACACTTGCCCGAGATGAGGTCGATTGAACAAATTAATGAATCTACCCACTGGCCCACCACATGACAAATCCTAGTAGATACAAAATTTGCCATTCTCATCATCCACTAAGCCAGCAGCCACCCCTCGCCCCACCCGATCACCATTTCCTCTCTCCCCTCTAACCCCTTCCCCTCCGTGGCTCCCCCATCGCAGCCGGTAGCTGCTCTTTTCCTCTAGCCTATTGGATTTAGAGGTATTTTACAGTTCATTTTAATCTAAATTAAAGTATGATCCAAGACATAAATGACAACGTAGACAGGAGCATGACTCATTGCATATGTACTAATGAACACATAGGAAACAGTGACTACTATTGCACATAGAAATTGAATAGGAAAGTTCAGGAAATAGTACCCTGAGATATAGTGCCAGTTTTGGAGGAACCAGATGTGTTGTTATCCGATATCATTTGTCGAGCCTATTCTGTATAGTCGATCAAAGCTCGATGCCATGCAGGTGATCACCTTGCATTTGCACCTCCTAGCAGTAGAGGTGTGCAACAAGCAGTCATCCAAAAGCACTCTCCAAAAATTGAATCGCCCTTCTACTCCTGGGATGAAGAGTCTATGGCAACAGCGCAGCTTTGAAGTTCTGATCTTCTGGTGATCTTTGTCAACAAAAGCGTAGTGCAACAGTGGAGGTAGGCTCTGGTGGTGTTGTGTTGCACGTGGAAGACAGTAGGGTCACCTCTATTATAGACTCTATAGATCTTTGACTATGCATCCAAGTTAATGCAGTTAGTCTAGGTCATCACAGGACCAATTACTCGTAAAGTTAGGCCATCAATGACTAGTAATGGCCAACAACTTAATCGTAGGTTACTAGACAGTAATCACCGTCAACAAGTGTCAGTTAGTAGTTATCAGCCACGATTAAAAACTATAAAACTCGACCAAGACCAGGTCACCACGTACGAAACACGACGTGGCTCTGGGAGCGAGCGCTTGTATGTGGCATCCCCACGTCCATTTCTCAACTTCTTACTCAATGCAGCATGACTCCACTTTATAAGTGGGTTAGTAGCTAATGGTTCAATAGCCCATTTAATCATTGAGGACCCAGTGTGTCCGAGGACCGGTGGATGGTCGCTTCCTGGTGTGATGAGTGATTGACAACGTGGTGTGGATTGGCGTTTCCCTTGGCTCAAGTATTGCAGGTGTAGAATGCGGCTTGGTTGCATTGGTGCAGGTGAAGAACAGGCGCGAAAGGTCTTAGCCATGGCGGCCTCCGAGGAGCGGAGAGACAAGTAGGCTTGGTTCGAGGGACCCGATGGCCGGTGGATCAAGTGCGGTTCACATGCTGGCAAGAACGAGCAAGGGGACGTGGTTCCGGTGCGAGGTAGCGGCTCACAACCGAAGCTCGTACGCGGACGAGAAGCCGGCGCAAGGTAGCGGCTAACAACCGAAGTTTGTGCGCGGGGTTTGGTGATTTGGCCACAAAATCATCGGTGGACGGTTTCCCTTGGTTTGGGCCTCAAAACCAAGGACCGAGGATCGGTGGACGGTTTCCCTTGGTTTGGGCCTCAAAACCAAGGACCGAGGACTCGACGAGGCAAACTTGGGCAGCTGGGCCGTGTGGGCTGACAGGGGCGGTTTAACCGCCCCACAGGGCCGGTTTAACCGCCCCCCTGGGCTGGCCCAAGAATGGCGTCGAGGAGCTTCGATCCGGAGGACACGCGGCGTGACTGCAAGGCTTGCGTCGGAGGGAAGCTAGCTTGCAGTGGAAGGTGCCCGAGCCGGAAAATATCTGAGATCAAAATGTCAAATTTGCCCCTGAGGGGTATGTATCACTTAGGGGTAGTTTAGTCTTTAGAGCACCACCACTTGGACTACTAATAGGCTCCTTCAGGGCTGGTGGCTGCCATCTCTCTAGTTATCTCTTTAGGTTTTCCTTTGAACTAGTTTTCCCTTCATCCCCTCCACCTAGAACTACTTCGAATCATTCCTAGTTTGTATAGGTGAATTCATGGTTATGTGATTGAGTTTGTGCTGCTCATCTTTGTGCCATGATTTGATTTCCCGAGCTCCCTTTCCTTTTTCTATTTTCGTGGGTATTTTCGGAGCTAGTTTTGGGGGATTTTCGTTCTTCTTGTTCTAGGGCATTTTCTCTCGGATTTCTTTGGGGGATTCACGTATGAGTGCCTTGTGCCTCTTTTGCTGGTGATCCTTTGCACCCAAACGCCGAGAATCGCTCTGGATTTGAGATTTTCGGGATGAACTCAAGGTCATGGTGTTCTTCGCGAGATCTACGATTCCGGGAGTTGTACTGAGTTAGAGGCCGAGATCTTTTGGGAAAACACTCCACAGGAGGTCTGGATCATCTGACCAAAATCTCGTCTCAAGAGCTCGAGCGGTTTGGGAGATCCACTTTTGTTTTGACATTTTCCCGAGCCACCCAGGCCCGGGCGGTTGAAGTTGAAGTCTTCCGAGGTGGACAGACAGTTGCTTGCCAAGGCTAAGAGTCCGACTGATCCCCATAGTCTGGCTCTAGTCGGTGGCTCTGGATATGGACATGCTAACACTCCTAGACACTTTGCTTTGTCTTCTCTTGTGTCCCTTCCAGATGAAGAATATGAGGTGCTGAGCGAGGAGGATCTCGCGTTGCTCACGAGGAGGTTCGAGCAGATGTACCAGAACCGCAAGGGTTCGAGGCGTGCCGGGAGTACGTGCTACAGATGCGGGAAGATGGGCCACTTCATCGCCGAGTGCCCCGAGGAGATCAAGAACGACTACAACCGCAAGCACCGCCCGCGAGACGACCACAAGCACCGTCCCAAGGACGAGTACCGCTCCAAGCAGAAGAAGAAGGACGAGAGAAGATCCAAGAACAAGCACGGTGGACACAAGAAGCACAGATCTCAAGCGATGGTGGCTGATGCGAGCGACATCGACACAAGCTCCACCAACACGTCGTCAAGCTCAAGCAGTGAAGATGAAGACCGCGGCCACCGCAAGGAGAAGAAGAGCTTGAACCGCAACTTCAACGGCATCTCCTTCGCCGCCGTCGACTACTGCACCATGGCGCACGACTCCGTGAAGAGCAAGGACGACTCCGACTCCGACTCCGAGGATGAGGTGGGAGGCTTGGAGAACTTTTGGTTGATGGATTCTGGCTGCTCGAGACATATGACAGGTAATGGTAAGTGGTTCTCCAGTCTCACCCCGGTGGTGTCCAGGCAGTACATCACTTTCGGGGATAAGGGTAGAGGTAGAGTGTTGTCTGAGGGTGCTATTCAGGTGAGCGATACTTTCATGTTGAAGCGGGTTGCTCTTGTCAAGAATCTTGGTTTCAATTTGCTCTCAGTTTCTCAGCTTCTTGATGAGGGTTATGAGGTTCGCTTTAAGCGTGGTGATTTGAAAATTCTTGATTCTCGAGGTGACCTTATGTGTATGATCATTCCTGAGGGACAGATTTTCCGTGCTGATTTTTCTCGATCTTTTGGTCCTTCACGGTGTTTGATCGCTGGTACTTCTTCTGAGCTTTGGAAGTGGCATAGGAGATTGGGTCATGTGAGCTTTGATCTACTCACACGCTTGAGTGCTCTTGACCTTATCCGAGGATTGCCCAAGCTCAAGTTCGAGAAAGATTTGGTTTGTGCACCTTGTAGACATGGAAAAATGGTTGCTGCTTCTCACCCACCTTTGACAGATGTTATGACTGAGCGTCCAGGGGAGCTTTTGCACATGGATTTGGTTGGCCCCGCTCGAGTTCGTTCAGTTGGTGGGAAGTGGTATGTTCTTGTGGTTGTTGATGACTTTTCTCGGTATGCTTGGGTGTTCTTTCTGGCGTCGAAGGATGAGACATTTGATTTTGTTCGAGATCTGATTTTGAGGTTGAAAAACGAGAGTAATGGAGGTGCCATGAGAGCTATACGTAGCGACAACGGTACGGAATTTAAGAACACTCGTTTTGATGCCTTCTGTCGTGATCTTGGTCTCGAACACCAATACTCTTCGCCATATGTTGCTTGTCAGAATGGTGTTGTTGAAAGAAAGAATAGAACACTTTGTGAGATGGCTAGGACGATGCTAGATGAGCATAGGACTCCTAGGAAGTACTGGGCAGAAGCGGTGAACACAGCTTGTTATGTTTCGAATCGGATTTTCCTTCGTGCCTTCAAGAAGAAAACTTGCTATGAGCTTTTCCATGGTCGTTCCCCCCGTGTGAGTCACTTTCGGGTATTTGGTTGCAAGTGTTTCATCTTGAAGAAAGGAAATTTGGACAAGTTTGAGTCTCGTTCGATGGATGGAATTTTTCTTGGTTATGCTAATCATTCTCGAGCATATCGTGTGCTCAATCTTGAAACTAACCAAATCATGGAGACTTGCGAAGTCACCTTCGACGAGACCATTCCGTGTAGCTCTTCTGCTTTTGAGTGTGCAGGTGATGATGACTTGGGACAGCCCATCTTTGAGGAAGAACAGCCTGATGATGAAGATGATGAGGAATTTCAGGCACCGTGTGGAGATCGTGTACCTTCTACTTCCACTACTACCACGACGTTCGACGACGGCCCTTCTGCTACACCTTCGTCGAGTCGTGCTCCAGATCGAGTTCAAGTGGAAGCTGATGTTGAGGGGGAGGCAATCTCGAGGCGAGAAGCTCCCCGGCTGGTACAGAGGGATCATCCACCTTCGAAGATCATCGGGAACATGGATGAACGCACTACACGGTCGAGGTCACAGAACATCTCTCATTATGCTCATTCTGCTTTTGTCGCGTCTTTTGAGCCCAAAAATGTTGGACACGCTTTATCTGATTCCGATTGGGTCAATGCCATGCATGAAGAGCTTGAAAACTTTGAGAGAAATCAGGTGTGGAAGTTAGTAGAACCACCTCCAAATTGCCATCCCATAGGAACCAAGTGGGTGTACAAGAACAAGAGGGATGAGAGTGGTGAGATTGTGAGAAACAAAGCGAGGTTGGTTGCTCAGGGGTTTTCGCAGCAGGAGGGGATAGATTATGAGGAGACATTTGCTCCTGTTGCCCGTTTGGAGGCAATTCGGATCCTTCTAGCATTTGCAGTTGCTAAAGGGTTCAAATTGTACCAAATGGATGTGAAGAGTGCCTTCTTGAATGGGGTGATCGAGGAAGAAGTGTATGTGAGGCAGCCCCCAGGTTTTGAGAGTGAAAGATACCCACACCGAGTGTACAAACTCCAGAGCGTGGTATGGCAGGTTGAGAGGGTTCTTGCTTAGCAAGGGGTTTGTGATGGGGAAGGTTGATAAGACGCTCTTCTTGCTGAGAAATGGCAATGATCTTTTAATCGTTCAGATTTACGTGGATGATATCATTTTTGGTGGCTCTTCTCATGATCTTGTTGCCAAGTTTGCAGATGATATGAGCAGGGAATTTGAGATGTCGATGATGGGAGAGTTGCAGTTCTTTCTCGGGCTGCAGATCAAGCAAATCAAGGATGGGACGTTTGTGCACCAAAGCAAGTACACCAAGGACATTCTCAAGAAATTCGACATGAGCGACTCCAAGCCGATGACTACGCCGATGAGTACGACTACAGCTTTGGATGCGGATGAGGACGGAGAACCAGTGGACCAGAAGGAGTACCGGAGCATGATCGGCTCCCTCCTCTACTTGACGGCGACGAGGCCGGACATACAGTTCAGCGTGTGTCTGTGCGCTTGTTTTCAGGCTTCACCGAGGACTTCACATCGTCAGGCCGTCAAGAGGATTTTCAGGTATCTCAAGTTTACTCCTGTGCTGGGTCTTTGGTATTCTGCCGATTCCACTCTTGCAGTTCATGGTTTTTCTGATGCGAATTTTGCTGTATGTCGTGTTGATCGCAAGTCTACTTCTGGTCAGTGTCAGTTTCTTGGATCGTCTCTTGTGTCTTGGTCTTCTCGCAAGCAGTCTAGCGTAGCCCAATCCACCACTGAAGCCGAGTATGTTGCTGCTGCTAGCTGTTGTTCTCAGTTGCTTTGGATCACATACACCTTGAGAGATTTTGGCTTAGACATGTCCCATGTTCCACTTCTTTGTGATAGCACCAGTGCCATAAGCGTAGCCAAAAATCCCGTGCTTCATTCCAAAACCAAACACATAGAAGTGAGGTACCACTTTCTGAGAGATCATGTAGAGAAAGGCGATATTGAGCTTGCCCATGTTTCTACCCAAAACCAGCTTGCAGATATTTTCACTAAGCCACTTGACCAAGTTACCTTCACCCGCTTGCGAGGAGAACTTGGTGTGTGTGTGGTTTTCTGAGCTGAGTTTTGGAGGCTTCTCTTGTAGCATATGTATACTGTTGTACCATCTTTGTATCTTGATGTATATTTTTCTTGCTTTTGTATCTTGATTTCATCTTTTGTATCATATCTTAGGATGAGCTTCTCCTATATGCAGTGATTGGTACAACTTGCTACATTTTAGAGTTTAGGCAGGCTGGCTAGGGATAGCTTGTATGGATGGCTATGCTCTTGATGGTTTTGATATATATTCTGTTGAGATAGTCTCTTTTTGAACTAAAATGACAAACTGAACTTAAATCTCTTCACCCATGAGTAAATGCCTTTGCATGTCTTGTTTGAGCCGAAATGGCTATATCTTGCTTAAGATCATGCTAGGGTGTGATATTCTTTTCAATTGGGTCAAAGACCTTTGTCATTGTAAATGTTTAGCCCATGCTTTATCTTGTGGAGGAGCATAAGCTTCTTTCTGTCGCAAAGACATTTCATGTACCATGCTTAACTTGAAAATCTGGAAAAATGAGATGTCTATGCATGAAAGAAGAAAGTTGAGAAAAAGATATATTTGCAAAAATTATGCTCATGTCTCTATGCTTTCACCATTGCACACACTTGCACACATGGGTGCTAAGCGGTTGCATGTTGTTTGCCGGAGAAGTCTCCCATGAGAAGTGAACACATGGCTCCGTGCTTTGACATGACATGAGGTAGAACTTGGGCGTTTATGATGATCTTTTGTCAAGAATGCTTGTCCTTTCATGATTTTGGTGAGATGAAGTTCATTTTTGCTTGAACAATCCATGGTTAGGACTTTGCTCATGTGGTGACATTTTTTGATAAAACTACACAACTTGCTCATGGCTTTGTCAATTGGATATATGTCTTCACCTTCTTGATGGCAATGCCCGTGTGACATGATGAACTATCTTGTTTGCCTCTTCTCTAACTTGTAGCATTTTGTATTGCTCATTGTATATTTGAGAAGCTTGTAGTTGCATTTTGTACATTTTGCCTTGATGTGTGCATTGTCAACAAGGGGGAGAATTTCTGGAGCATTTTGCAACGATTTTGCAAAGGGGAGATGTTGCTGGATCTTTGAGAAAGTTTTTGCTCTAGAATTTGTCAAAATTGTGTGAGAAGGAAGAGTTTTGCCAAAATGAGGTTTTCTGAAAATTTGCGAAGTTTCTGAGAGTTTGATCATTGGAAAATCTTGCTGGACATATTTGGAAGGTTTTCAAGTTGGAACGGCATCGTTGCGAGTTGGTTTGTGAAATTTTGGCTCTTTTCACTTTGGTCATCTGCCAGGGGCGGTTTAACCGCCCCCCCTGGGCGGTTTAACCGCCCCTGTGCTGAGAGCACACAGTTTGTGGAGATTTGAGCCATTTTCGAGTGTTTCTCGCACGCACAAGTTCACTTGTTCAGGGGGAGTTGCATCTTTGCAGGGGGAGTGCTTTGAGAGTCCTGAAAAGTGAGTTGGAGGATTTGAAGTTTGTGATTTGTGCTTTGTGCTTTTGCTCTTTTGCCGATGGTGTTGAGCCCTTTCGCTTCTTCTTGAAGGGTCGGCGTTTCTGAAGCTTTCTCTTGCAGAGTGACTTTGTTCTCGGCTTGTTCTTGCTTTTAGTCACTTGCTTGAGTCTTGTTTTCGATTTCTTTTATATTTTCTTCATATCAATTGGTTACTATGTGTGTGTTGTCAATGCACTCATCAAGGGGGAGATTGAGGACCCAGTGTGTCCGAGGACCGGTGGATGGTCGCTTCCTGGTGTGATGAGTGATTGACAACGTGGTGTGGATTGACGTTTCCCTTGGCTCAAGTATTGCAGGTGTAGAATGCGGCTTGGTTGCATTGGTGCAGGTGAAGAACAGGCGCGAAAGGTCTTAGCCATGGCGGCCTCCGAGGAGCGGAGAGACAAGTAGGCTTGGTTCGAGGGACCCGATGGCCGGTGGATCAAGTGCGGTTCACATGCTGGCAAGAACGAGCAAGGGGACGTGGTTCCGGTGCGAGGTAGCTGGCTCACAACCGAAGCTCGTACGCGGACGAGAAGCCGGCGCAAGGTAGCGGCTAACAACCGAAGTTTGCGCGCGGGGTTTGGTGATTTGGCCACAAAATCATCGGTGGACGGTTTCCCTTGGTTTGGGCCTCAAAACCAAGGACCGAGGACTCGACGAGGCGAACTTGGGCAGCTGGGCCGTGTGGGCTGACAGGGGCGGTTTAACCGCCCCACAGGGCCGGTTTAACCGCCCCCCCTGGGCTGGCCCAAGAACGGCGTCGAGGAGCTTCGATCCGGAGGACACGCGGCGTGACTGCAAGGCTTGCGTCGGAGGGAAGCTAGCTTGCAGTGGAAGGTGCCCGAGCCGGAAAATATCTGAGATCAAATGTCAAATTTGCCCCTGAGGGGTATGTATCACTTAGGGGTAGTTTAGTCTTTAGAGCACCACCACTTGGACTACTAATAGGCTCCTTCAGGGCTGGTGGCTGCCATCTCTCTAGTTATCTCTTTAGGTTTTCCTTTGAACTAGTTTTCCCTTCATCCCCTCCACCTAGAACTACTTCGAATCATTCCTAGTTTGTATAGGTGAATTCATGGTTATGTGATTGAGTTTGTGCTGCTCATCTTTGTGCCATGATTTGATTTCCCGAGCTCCCTTTCCTTTTTCTATTTTCGTGGGTATTTTCGGAGCTATTTTTGGGGGATTTTCGTTCTTCTTGTTCTAGGGCGTTTTCTCTCGGATTTCTTTGGGGGATTCACGTATGAGTGCCTTGTGCCTCTTTTGCTGGTGATCCTTTGCCCCCAAACGCCGAGAATCGCTCTGGATTTGAGATTTTCGGGATGAACTCGAGGTCATGGTGTTCTTCGCGAGATCTGCGATTCCGGGAGTTGTACTGAGTTAGAGGCCGAGATCTTTTGGGAAAACACTCCACAGGAGGTCTAGGATCATCTGACCAAAATCTCGTCTCAAGAGCTCGAGCGGTTTGGGAGATCCACTTTTGTTTTGACTTTTTCCCGAGCCACCCAGGCCCGGGCGGTTTAACCGCCCCCCCTGGCCGGTTTAACCGCCCCCCCTGGGTGTGTTAGATCGAGCCGCGTTTCGGGTCGTTTTGGTGTTCGTTTCGATTGGTTCGAGTTCCGCTGCTCGGTTCTTGTTGGGGATCATCTCTCATTTTATCTTCAATAGGCTCTAGTTTGTCATCATCTCGGTTCATTCTTGACAGGTGATCAGTCACAACATTTTCTGTGCCATTCTTGTATCTAATCTCCACATCAAACTCTTGTAGCAAAAGAATCCAGGGAATTAGCCTTGGTTTAGCATCTTTCTTTGTCAGAAGGTACTTGATTGCAGCATGATCAGTGTAGACAATTACTTTCGAATTAACAATGTACGATCTGAATTTTTCAAAAGCAAATACCACAGCGAGCAATTCTTTTTCAGTAGTAGCATAATTAACTTGGGCCTCATTGAGCGTCTTGCTTGCATAATAAATTGATATACTTTCCCTTCTTTTCTTTGCCAAAGAACAGCTCCAACGGCATAGTCGCTTGCATCACACATAATCTCAAACGGGAGGTTCCAATCTGGAGGTTGGATGATGGGGGCACTTATGAGCGACTCTTTTAAAGTTCTAAATGCTTTAAGGCATTCATCATTAAAGTTGAAGGTCACATTCTTCTGCAGAAGTTGTGTCAATGGCTTGGTGATCTTGGAAAAGTCTCTAATGAACCTTCTGTAAAATCCCGCGTGTCCGAGAAAGCTTCTCAACGATTTAATATCAGTTGCAGGTGGTAGTCTTTCAACTGTCTCAACCTTTCCTTTGTCCACCTCCATCCCTCTCTCAGAGATCACATGACCCAAGACTATACCTTGCTTCACCACAAAGTGACACTTTTCCCAATTAAGAACAAGATCAATGAAGCACCGATTAGGCGACCAGAGAGGGGGGGAGTGAATGGGAGCCGATAAAAATTTCTCTCACGAATCCAGCTACTCCCAACTCAACTCCAAAGCCTACCAACCGATCTTGCCAAGATCACGTAGCTACTGTGAGGCTACTGACCCTAGGAACAAGATCAACGCAGCGGAACACGAATCGAACAAATCCAACACGAATCGATCGAAAACCACACGAATCAGCAACTCTCATCCAGGGGCGGTTGCACCTCTCTCCAGGGGCGGTTGCACCGCTGTTGCCTGCTAGGGGCGGTCACACCGGTATCCGAGGGCGGTCGCACCGGTCTTGCCAGACAGCACGGGAAAAAGGTCAACTCGAGAACGGATCTCCCAAACGGCTTGGACTTTTGAGACGAAACTTTGGGTAGATGATATACACCTCAAGGAGAGGCTATGCCCCAAAGATCTCGGCCTCTAACTCCCTAGAACTCTGGGAATTTCAAATCTAGCAAAGAACACACCCTCCACGAGTTCATCCCGAAAACTTCAAATCTAAACCGATTCCCGGCGTTTGGGGGCAAGGGATCACCAAGAAAAGAGGCACAAGGCACTCATACGTGATTCCCCCAAAGAAATCCGAGAGAAAACGGGCTAGAAAGTGAAGAACGAAAATCCCCCAAAAATGGCTCCGAAAATACCTCCGAAAATGGGAAAAAGAAAAAGAGCTCGGGAAATCAAATCATGGCACAAAGATATAGAGATTAAGCTCAATCAACCTACCATGAATTCACCTATACAAACTATGAATGATTCAAAATAGTTCTAGGTGGAGAGGATGAAGGGAAGGGGAAAACTAAACAAGCCAAATGAAAATAACTCAAGAGATGACAGCCACCACCCCTAGGGGGTCTATTATATAGTCCAAATGGTGGTGCTCGAAAGACTAAACTACCCCTAAGCGATACATACCCCTTAGGGGCGAATATGACATTTTCCGCGAAGATTTTTCCGGCTAGGACACCTTCCATCGCAAGCTAGCTTCCCTCCGACGCAAGCCTTGCGATCACGCCGCGTGTCCTCCGGATCGAAGCTCCTCGACGCTCACGGGCGACCTGCCCAGGTGGGACCGGTCACACCGCCCCTGGGGGGCGGTTGGACCGCCCCTGGCTGGCAGGCCGGGCCATCGCTACGTCGAGTCCTCGGTCCTTGGTTTTGAGGCCCAAACCAAGGGAAACCGTCCACCGATGATTTTGTGGCCAAATCACCAAACCCCGCGCGCAAGCTTCGGTCGTTAGCCGCCACCTTGCACCGGCTTCTCGTCCGCGTACGAGCTTCGGTTGTGAGCCGCTACCTCGCACCAGAACCACGTCCCCTTGCTCGTTCTTGCCAGCATGTGAACCGCACTTGATCCATCCGGCCACCGGGTCCCTCGAACCAAGCCTACTTGTCTCTCCGCTCCTCGAAGGCCGCCATGGCTAAGACCTTTCGCGCCTGTTCTTCGCCTGCACCAATACAATCAAGCCGCATTCTACACCTGCAATACTTGAGCCAAGGGAAACATCAATCCACACCACGTTGTCAATCACTCATCACACCAGGAAGCGACCATCCACCGGTCCTCGGACACACCGGGTCCTCAATCTCCCCCTTGATGAGTGCATTGACAACACACACATAGTAACCATAGATAGAAAGAGAAAATAGAAAAGAAATCGAAAACAAGACTCAAGCAAGTGACTAAAAGCAAGAACAAGCTGAGAACAAAGTCACTCTGCAAGAGAAAGCTCCAGAAACGCCGACCCTTCAAGAAGAAGCGAAAGGGCTCAACACCATCGGCAAAAGAGCAAAAGCACAAAGCACAAATCACAAACTTCAAACCTCCAACTCACTTTTCAGAACACTCAAAGCACTCCCCCTGCAAAGATGCAACTCCCCCTGAACAAGTGAGCTTGTGCGTGCGAAAATGCATCGACAAATGGACCAATTTCCACAAAACCTCGTGCCACTGCACAGGGCCGGTTGGACCGCCCTGGAGGGCGGTTGCACCGCCCTTGCTCCAGGGCCGGTCACACCGCCCTGCAGGGGCGGTCAAACCGCCCTGCCCAGTGCAAGGCAAAAATGCAAGTCACAAAAAAATGCTCGCAATGATGTCGTTTCAACTCGAAAACCTTCCATAAGTGCCCAGCAAGGTATTCCAATGCTCAAACTCTCCCCTTGTTGACAATGCACAATCAAGGCAAAAATGCAAAAATTCAACTCTAGGCTTCTCAAATAGGCAATGAG